>OY804576.1:87153014-87632022 GCA_963680875.1 Bathymodiolus brooksi | reverse complement strand
TAGTTCTAAGACTACCACACTGTCATAATAATTCTAAGACTACCACACTGTCATAATAGTTCTAAGACTACCACACTGTCATAATAGTTCTAAGACTACCACACTGTCATAATAGTTCTAAGACTACCACACTGTCATAATAGTTCTAAGACTACCACACTGTCATAATAGTTCTAAGACTACCACACTGTCATAATAGTTCTAAGACTACCACACTGTCATAATAGTTCTAAGACTACCACACTGTCATAATAGTTCTAAGACTACCACACTGTCATAATAGTTCTAAGACTACCACACTGTCATAATAGTTCTAAGACTACCACACTGTCATAATAGTTCTAAGACTACCACACTGTCATAATAGTTCTAAGACTACCACACTGTCATAATAGTTCTAAGACTACCACACTGTCATAATAGTTCTAAGACTACCACACTGTCATAATAGTTCTAAGACTACCACACTGTCATAATAGTTCTAAGACTACCACACTGTCATAATAGTTCTAAGACTACCACACTGTCATAATAGTTCTAAGACTACCACACTGTCATAATAGTTCTAAGACTACCACACTGTCATAATAGTTCTAAGACTACCACACTGTCATAATAGTTCAAAGACTACCACACTGTCATAATAGTTCTAAGACTACCACACTGTCATAATAGTTCTAAGACTACCACACTGTCATAATAGTTCTAAGACTACCACACTGTCATAATAGTTCTAAGACTACCACACTGTCATAATAGTTCTAAGACTACCACACTGTCATAATAGTTCTAAGACTACCACACTGTCATAATAGTTCAAAGACTACCACACTGTCATAATAGTTCTAAGACTACCACACTGTCATAATAGTTCTAAGACTACCACACTGTCATAATAGTTCTAAGACTACCACACTGTCATAATAGTTCAAAGACTACCACACTGTCATAATAGTTCTTAGACTACCACACTGTCATAATAGTTCTAAGACTACCACACTGTCATAATAGTTCTAAGACTACCACACTGTCATAATAGTTCTAAGACTACCACACTGTCATAATAGTTCAAAGACTACCACACTGTCATAATAGTTCTAAGACTACCACACTGTCATAATAGTTCTAAGACTACCACACTGTCATAATAGTTCTAAGACTACCACACTGTCATAATAGTTCTAAGACTACCACACTGTCATAATAGTTCAAAGACTACCACACTGTCATAATAGTTCTAAGACTACCACACTGTCATAATAGTTCTAAGACTACCACACTGTCATAATAGTTCTAAGACTACCACACTGTCATAATAGTTCTAAGACTACCACACTGTCATAATAGTTCTAAGACTACCACACTGTCATAATAGTTCTAAGACTACCACACTGTCATAATAGTTCAAAGACTACCACACTGTCATAATAGTTCTAAGACTACCACACTGTCATAATAGTTCTAAGACTACCACACTGTCATAATAGTTCTAAGACTACCACACTGTCATAATAGTTCTACGACTACCACACTGTCATAATAGTTCTAAGACTACCACACTGTCATAATAGTTCTAAGACTACCACACTGTCATAATAGTTCTAAGACTACCACACTGTCATAATAGTTCTAAGACTACCACACTGTCATAATAGTTCAAAGACTACCACACTGTCATAATAGTTCTAAGACTACCACACTGTCATAATAGTTCTAAGACTATCACACTGTCATAATAGTTCTAAAACTACCACACTGTCATAATAGTTCAAAGACTACCACACTGTCATAATAGTTCTAAGACTACCACACTGTCATAATAGTTCTAAGACTACCACACTGTCATAATAGTTCTAAGACTACCACACTGTCATAATAGTTCTAAGACTACCACACTGTCATAATAGTTGTAAGACTACAACACTGTCATAATAGTTCTAAGACTACCACACTGTCATAATAGTTCTAAGACTATCACACTGTCATAATAGTTCTAAGACTACCACACTGTCATAATAGTTCTAAGACTACCACACTGTCATAATAGTTCAAAGACTACCACACTGTCATAATAGTTCTAAGACTACCACACTGTCATAATAGTTCTAAGACTACCACACTGTCATAATAGTTCTAAGACTACCACACTGTCATAATAGTTCTAAGACTACCACACTGTCATAATAGTTCTAAGACTACCACACTGTAATAATAGTTCTAAGACTACCACACTGTCATAATAGTTCAAAGACTACCACACTGTCATAATAGTTCTAAGACTACCACACTGTCATAATAGTTCAAAGACTACCACACTGTCATAATAGTTCTACGACTACCACACTGTCATAATAGTTCTAAGACTACCACACTGTCATAATAGTTCTAAGACTACCACACTGTCATAATAGTTCTAAGACTACCACACTGTCATAATAGTTCTAAGACTACCACACTGTCATAATAGTTCAAAGACTACCACACTGTCATAATAGTTCTAAGACTACCACACTGTCATAATAGTTCTAAGACTATCACACTGTCATAATAGTTCTAAAACTACCACACTGTCATAATAGTTCAAAGACTACCACACTGTCATAATAGTTCTAAGACTACCACACTGTCATAATAGTTCTAAGACTACCACACTGTCATAATAGTTCTAAGACTACCACACTGTCATAATAGTTCTAAGACTACCACACTGTCATAATAGTTCTAAGACTACCCCACTGTCATAATAGTTGTAAGACTACAACACTGTCATAATAGTTCTAAGACTACCACACTGTCATAATAGTTCTAAGACTATCACACTGTCATAATAGTTCTAAGACTACCACACTGTCATAATAGTTCTAAGACTACCACACTGTCATAATAGTTCTAAGACTACCACACTGTCATAATAGTTCTAAGACTACCACACTGTCATAATAGTTCTAAGACTACCACACTGTCATAATAGTTCTTAGACTACCACACTGTCATAATAGTTCTACGACTACCACACTGTCATAATAGTTCTAAGACTACCACACTGTCATAATAGTTCAAAGACTACCACACTGTCATAATAGTTCTAAGACTACCACACTCATAATAGTTCTAAGACTACCACACTGTCATAATAGTTCTAAGACTACCACACTGTCATAATAGTTCTAAGACTACCACACTGTCATAATAGTTCTAAGACTACCACACTGTCATAATAGTTCTAAGACTACCACACTGTCATAATAGTTCTAAGACTACCACACTGTCGTAATAGTTCTAAGACTACCACACTGTCATAATAGTTCAAAGACTACCACACTGTCATAATAGTTCTAAGACTACCACACTGTCATAATAGTTAAAAGACTACCACACTGTCATAATAGTTCTAAGACTACCACACTGTCATAATAGTTCTAAGACTACCACACTGTCATAATAGTTCTAAGACTACCACACTGTCATAATAGTTCTAAGACTACCACACTGTCATAATAGTTCAAAGACTACCACACTGTCATAATAGTTCTAAGACTACCACACTGTCATAATAGTTCTAAGACTACCACACTGTCATAATAGTTCTAAAACTACCACACTGTCATAATAGTTCAAAGACTACCACACTGTCATAATAGTTCTAAGACTACCACACTGTCATAATAGTTCTAAGACTACCACACTGTCATAATAGTTCTAAGACTACCACACTGTCATAATAGTTCTAAGACTACCACACTGTCATAATAGTTCAAAGACTACCACACTGTCATAATAGTTCTAAGACTACCACACTGTCATAATAGTTCTAAGACTACCACACTGTCATAATAGTTCTAAGACTACCACACTGTCATAATAGTTCTAAGACTACCACACTGTCATAATAGTTCAAAGACTACCACACTGTCATAATAGTTCTAAGACTACCACACTGTCATAATAGTTCAAAGACTACCACACTGTCATAATAGTTCTACGACTACCACACTGTCATAATAGTTCTAAGACTACCACACTGTCATAATAGTTCAAAGACTACCACACTGTCATAATAGTTCTAAGACTACCACACTGTCATAATAGTTCAAAGACTACCACACTGTCATAATAGTTCTAAGACTACCACACTGTCATAATAGTTCTAAGACTACCACACTGTCATAATAGTTCTAAGACTACCACACTGTCATAATAGTTCTAAGACTACCACACTGTCATAATAGTTCTAAGACTACCACACTGTCATAATAGTTCTAAGACTACCACACTGTCATAATAGTTGTAAGACTACAACACTGTCATAATAGTTCTAAGACTACCACACTGTCATAATAGTTCTAAGACTACCACACTGTCATAATAGTTCTAAGACTACCACACTGTCATAATAGTTCTAAGACTACCACACTGTCATAATAATTCTAAGACTACCACACTGTCATAATAGTTCTAAGACTACCACACTGTCATAATAGTTCTAAGACTACCACACTGTCATAATAGTTCTTAGACTACCACACTGTCATAATAGTTCTAAGACTACCACAATGTCATAATAGTTCTAAGACTACCACACTGTCATAATAGTTCTAAGACTACCACACTGTCATAATAGTTCTAAGACTACCACACTGTCATAATAGTTCTAAGACTACCACACTGTCATAAGAGTTCTAAGACTACCACACTGTCATAATAGTTCTAGGACTACCACACTGTCATAATAGTTCTAAGACTACCACACTGTCATAATAATTCTAAGACTACCACACTGTCATAATAGTTCTAAGACTACCACACTGTCATAATAGTTCTAAGACTACCACACTGTCATAATAGTTCTAAGACTACCACACTGTCATAATAGTTCTAAGACTACCACACTGTCATAATAGTTCTAAGACTACCACACTGTCATAATAGTTCTAAGACTACCACACTGTCATAATAGTTCTAAGACTACCACACTGTCATAATAGTTCTAAGACTACCACACTGTCATAATAGTTCTAAGACTACCACACTGTCATAATAGTTGTAAGACTACCCCACTGTCATAATAGTTCTAAGACTACCACACTGTCATAATAGTTCTAAGACTACCACACTGTCATAATAGTTCTAAGACTACCACACTGTCATAATAGTTCTAAGACTACCACACTGTCATAATAGTTCTAAGACTACCACACTGTCATAATAGTTCTAAGACTACCACACTGTCATAATAGTTCTAAGACTACCACACTGTCATAATAGTTCTAAGACTACCACACTGTCATAATAGTTCTAAGACTACCACACTGTCATAATAGTTCTTAGACTACCACACTGTCATAATAGTTCTAAGACTACCACACTGTCATAATAGTTCTAAGACTACCACACTGTCATAATAGTTCTAAGACTACCACACTGTCATAATAGTTCTAAGACTACCACACTGTCATAATAGTTCTAAGACTACTACACACTGTCATAATAGTTCTAGGACTACCACACTGTCATAATAGTTCTAAGACTACCACACTGTCATAATAATTCTAAGACTACCACACTGTCATAATAGTTCTAAGACTACCACACTGTCATAATAGTTCTAAGACTACCACACTGTCATAATAGTTCTAAGACTACCACACTGTCATAATAGTTCTAAGACTACCACACTGTCATAATAGTTCTAAGACTACCACACTGTCATAATAGTTCTAAGACTACCACACTGTCATAATAGTTCTAAGACTACCACACTGTCATAATAATTCTAAGACTACCACACTGTCATAATAGTTCTAAGACTACCACACTGTCATAATAGTTCTAAGACTACCACACTGTCATAATAGTTCTAAGACTACCACACTGTCATAATAGTTCTAAGACTACCACACTGTCATAATAGTTCTAAGACTACCACACTGTCATAATAGTTCTAAGACTACCACACTGTCATAATAATTCTAAGACTACCACACTCTCATAATAGTTCTAAGACTACCACACTGTCATAATAATTCTAAGACTACCACACTGTCATAATAGTTCTAAGACTACCACACTGTCATAATAGTTCTAAGACTACCACACTGTCATAATAGTTCTAAGACTACCACACTGTCATAATAGTTCTAAGACTACCACACTGTCATAATAGTTCTAAGACCACCACACTGTCATAATAGTTCAAAGACTACCACACTGTCATAATAGTTCTAAGACTACCACACTGTCATAATAGTTGTAAGACTACCACACTGTCATAATAGTTCTTAGACTACCACACTGTCATCATAGTTCTAAGACTACCACACTGTCATAATAGTTCTAAGACTACCACACTGTCATAATAGTTCAAAGACTACCACACTGTCATAATAGTTCTAAGACTACCACACTCATAATAGTTCTAAGACTACCACACTGTCATAATAGTTCTAAGACTACCACACTGTCATAATAGTTCTAAGACTACCACACTGTCATAATAGTTCTAAGACTACCACACTGTCATAATAGTTCTAAGACTACCACACTGTCATAATAGTTCTAAGACTACCACACTGTCATAATAGTTCTAAGACTACCACACTGTCATATTAGTTCTAAGACTACCACACTGTCATAATAGTTCTAAAACTACCACACTGTCATAATAGTTCTAAGACTACCACACTGTCATAATAGTTCAAAGACTACCACACTGTCATAATAGTTCTAAGACTACCACACTGTCATAATAGTTCAAAGACTACCACACTGTCATAATAGTTCTAAGACTACCACACTGTCATAATAGTTCTAAGACTACCACACTGTCATAATAGTTCTAAGACTACCACACTGTCATAATAGTTCTAAGACTACCACACTGTCATAATAGTTCAAAGACTACCACACTGTCATAATAGTTCTAAGACTACCACACTGTCATAATAGTTCTAAGACTACCACACTGTCATAATAGTTCTAAAACTACCACACTGTCATAATAGTTCAAAGACTACCACACTGTCATAATAGTTGTAAGACTACCACACTGTCATAATAGTTCTAAGACTACCACACTGTCATAATAGTTCTAAGACTACCACACTGTCATAATAGTTCTAAGACTACCACACTGTCATAATAGTTCAAAGACTACCACACTCTCATAATAGTTCTAAGACTACCACACTGTCATAATAGTTCTAAGACTACCACACTGTCATAATAGTTCTAAGACTACCACACTGTCATAATAGTTCTAAGACTACCACACTGTCATAATAGTTCTAAGACTACCACACTGTCATAATAGTTCTAAGACTACCACACTGTCATAATAGTTCTAAAACTACCACACTGTCATAATAGTTCAAAGACTACCACACTGTTATAATAGTTCTAAGACTACCACACTGTCATAATAGCTCTAAGACTACCACACTGTCATAATAGTTCTAAGACTACCACACTGTCATAATAGTTCTAAGACTACCACACTGTCATAATAGTTCAAAGACTACCACACTGTCATAATAGTTCTAAGACTACCACACTGTCATAATAGTTCTAAGACTACCACACTGTCATAATAGTTCTAAGACTACCACACTGTCATAATAATTCTAAGACTACCACACTGTCATAATAGTTCTTAGACTACCACACTGTCATAATAGATCTAAAACTACCACACTGTCATAATAGTTCTAAGACTACCACAGTGTCATAATAGTTCTAAGACTACCACACTGTCATAATAGTTCTAAGACTACCACACTGTCATAATAGTTCTAAGACTACCACACTGTCATATTAGTTCTAAGACTACCACACTGTCATAATAGTTCTAAAACTACCACACTGTCATAATAGTTCTAAGACTACCACACTGTCATAATAGTTCAAAGATTACCACACTGTCATAATAGTTCTAAGACTACCACACTGTCATAATAGTTCAAAGACTACCACACTGTCATAATAGATCTAAGACTACCACACTGTCATAATAGTTCTAAGACTACCACACTGTCATAATAGTTCTAAGACTACCACACTGTCATAATAGTTCTAAAACTACCACACTGTCATAATAGTTCAAAGACTACCACACTGTCATAATAGTTCTAAGACTACCACACTGTCATAATAGTTCTAAGACTACCACACTGTCATAATAGTTCTAAAACTACCACACTGTCATAATAGTTCAAAGACTACCACACTGTCATAATAGTTCTAAGACTACCACACTGTCATAATAGTTCTAAGACTACCACACTGTCATAATAGTTCTAAGACTACCACACTGTCATAATAGTTCTAAGACTACCACACTGTCATAATAGTTCAAAGACTACCACACTCTCATAATAGTTCTAAGACTACCACACTGTCATAATAGTTCTAAGACTACCACACTGTCATAATAGTTCTAAGACTACCACACTGTCATAATAGTTCTAAGACTACCACACTGTCATAAAAGTTCTAAGACTACCACACTGTCATAATAGTTCAAAGACTACCACACTGTCATAATAGTTCTAAGACTACCACACTGTCATAATAGTTCAAAGACTACCACACTGTCATAATAGTTCAAAGACTACCACACTGTCATAATAGTTCTAAGACTACCACACTGTCATAATAGTTCTAAGACTACCACACTGTCATAATAGTTCTAAGACTACCACACTGTCATAATAGTTCTAAGACTACCACACTGTCATAATAGTTCTAAGACTACCACACTGTCATAATAGTTCTAAGACTACCACACTGTCATAATAGTTCTAAAACTACCACACTGTCATAATAGTTCAAAGACTACCACACTGTTATTATAGTTCTAAGACTACCACACTGTCATAATAGCTCTAAGACTACCACACTGTCATAATAGTTCTAAGACTACCACACTGTCATAATAGTTCTAAGACTACCACACTGTCATAATAGTTCAAAGACTACCACACTGTCATAATAGTTCTAAGACTACCACACTGTCATAATAGTTCTAAGACTACCACACTGTCATAATAGTTCTAAGACTACCACACTGTCATAATAATTCTAAGACTACCACACTGTCATAATAGTTCTTAGACTACAACACTGTCATAATAGATCTAAAACTACCACACTGTCATAATAGTTCTAAAACTACCACACTGTCATAATAGTTCTAAGACTACCACACTGTCATAATAGATCTAACACTACCACACTGTCATAATAGTTCTAAGACTACCACACTGTCATAATAGATCTAAAACTACCACACTGTCATAATAGTTCTAAGACTACCACACTGTCATAATAGTTCTAAAACTAATAGAAAATCATAGATACAAAGACAAAACCAATTCCGTAACACGCATAGGTCCCAGGCCAATCATTGGGCCCATAAAACTAGTTTAAAGCAAGCCACCTATTTCTAAATTATAAATATAATAATGCACATCTGATGCACAAAATGTTGGACGGTTTCTTTAATCTTTCCAAATACAATGAACTATCATTTGAAAAATTTGATGCGTATGATGCATTTGGAATATGGTACCCGTCTATATACCCGATATTCTATATATATATATATATATATATACGTCTGAAAATTAAACCAAACAGTGTTAGAATTAGATGTTAGAGCTGTTAAATTTTTGTTCTTCCCTCGACGGGATTTGAACCCACACCATTGATACACTGCAGCACCATTCGCTTAGCCTTACGTTCAGTGCCCTAGACCACTCGACCACATCCACTCCCTATATATATATATATTGTATATACAAATGTATATATTCGAACTGTAGTCCGAATTATCGTCCACTTCTACCTAATGTAGAAGGCCTTTTGTCAGTTGACGAATATGTCGGAGGTTGCACATGACAATTGAAAAATGTTAAAACTATTTACAGGTTTCATAAATTAGTATTTGATAGAGGAGACAACAGCCTTGAATGTTTCAATCGAACGAATCAAAACTATTGGCTGTGGCAGCCCAAGCAGATATCATACGAGGAAAAAACCATTGTTGTCTTTGTCGAGTCTTACAAGGAAGGATAATGAAATGCGAGAAATGTATGTGCCGTGATTGTCTCAAGGTTGGCTCAAGTCTTTTCTTTAGTGATAGCTACATTCTCGTTTACTATGCTTTATACCACCACAAGCTGACCATCTTTACTCCTGTCTGCAAGACCGCACCAGCTAAACATGTCAGCAACACTATATTTGTTTTGCTGTCTTTTGGTGACGAACCTTGCAGCTCTGTGTTGGACCATTTCTGGTTGATCGATTTCGCCTTTATTGTAGGGGTTCCGGACAGAACAAGTGATGGTATAGTAAGAGATTTATAGACTTGTTTCTTAACGGAGTTCGAACTGGTGTTAAGGTTTCGACGTAGAAAGCCACGTGTTTTATTGGTTTTCGTGCAGACATTATTTACATGGCCTTTCCATGAATAATCATATTTGGTTGTTAGATCAAGATATTTGGCTTATTCTAATGACTCGAGTGGATGACCACGGAAGACGCAGTTAAATTAGATCGGATTTTTTGTTCCGAGTGACAGACAATTTAGCCATTTTTCATTTTCCATCCAATATTGCAAGTTTGTCGAGTTCTTCTTGCCAATGCTGTACATCGATATTGGATTTCATTCTCTGTACATGCACTGCCGTAGCACCCGGTACGGTTGGTACGGTTCCGACCGTACCACCTTTTTTGGCTGGTACGGCAAACCGTACCACAATTTGGACAGAAAAAAATAATTTTGAGATGAAAAAAGGATATTCTTTGTTAATGTCGTTGTAATAAAAAAATTTTGAATGTCTGTTCAATAAAATGTTACAAAATTGTTACAGCTAGACGAGTTGCTTCTCTTGTATTATCAAGAAATCGGGATCCGATCTTTATCGGCACCGGAATCGGTTTGCTTATTTATTTCTATTAATTAATCTTGATCTGCTATTGTTTTTATGCAATTAAACGGTACCATTGCGTTTCAGAAACCAAAAATCGGAAAGGGAATTACAAATAAAAACTCCAAATATTTTTCTTTATAAAGGAAACATTTAATGAAAATTGGTGGAGGAATGGCTTCAAAATATTTTTTTGAAGAAAGATGAAATAACATAGAAAGTAAGGGGGAATCGGAAATCAGGAATACTTATGTCCATTGACTGTACTAAAGAATCACATCCCACCAGATAGGATTGGGAGAAAACGATAATAAAACATGCATTGAAATACTACCAGTCTGAGGAGCTCCTAAAATCCTACTATAACCCATTTGAAATTGTCCCACATCTCCGTGAAAATATTACATAACTATTAGTAGTTAACCCCCAACCATTGGCGTAGTTACCATTGACGCAACGACGCACTTGCGTGCATAAGCAAATCAGCAAAAAATTAAATTTTATATTTTGTAGTAAGATAAACAAATACACCTTTATATTAACTAAATGTATATGAGTTTTATTCAAATGCTGTAAATCTGTGCCGTCAAAAGGAAATGTTATATTCAGTGGCTTAAAAAGACTGTGTCTTCGGTATTCATTTTCAAAGGATGCTGTTAATTGCATTTCATTTGTTTTATTTGACAGTAAGGCTAGTAGAGACAATAATTTTGTATCTACACCCTTAAACGACTGATCAAACATTCATAACTATATAAAACGACACGAAGTACTGAGTTCTCATGTAGCTAGTCAACAGACAGCCGCTCATTTTCTTGATATTAAGTCCAAAACGTCAAAGACGGTGTCCATTACTTCAATTCTTTCGTCTCACCGCAAAGAGGATATTGCCAGAAACAAACACATTGTAAAGGAGATAATCGAAGTATTGATTCTTTATGGTCGTCAAAATATTGCAATTCTTTGGCATAACAAAGACAAAAGTAATTCCATGGCAATTTTGCCTCATGTGTCCATGAAATACTACAGTTTCACCTGGATAACACAGTCTCTAATTCGATGAAATAATAAAATAGACATCCCCAGATATACAGAAAAAGATAATCGAAATTAGCGGTGAAATGGTACGTCAAAACATTGTAAGAGCATGTAATATCTCCGAATACTTTGCTTTAATTTGTGGTGAAGAACTGATGTATCAACACATGAACAAGTCTCCGTGTGTGTAAGGTTTGTAGGGTGTACTGGTGGTAGAGCCACTCTTCGGGAGGAATTTCTTGTTTTTCTGAGAGCAAGCGAACATATTGGTGAAAATCGTGTTGAACTGTTTTAGCAAGTATTGAGAATTTCTTGATAATATGAGAGCACAAGGGTATAATGGAAGAACAAGCATGTCGAGCATTCATAGAGGAGTCCTAGTCATGATTATGGAACGGATTCCAACAGCGCAATGCGTACACTGTAAGGCACATGTGTTAAACTATTGCACATTCGTCATCAGATGTATCAGTAAGTACCATGATGGCTACTGTGCAAGAAATCTCAATCTCCTTCCACTACGCATCTACACTTGCAACTTCTAAAGCTGCATTTTCTGTCATATGATATTTCGCGCCCTAGAGTATTTACAAACCAATGATGACATGCGACCATTTATCTGCCCTTTTGCGAATTTGACTGTATTTTGCCACTAGTGGTTTGCAGTCACATTTTGCACGTTGTTGTTCTGATTGCAGCAATGTTGCATATCATCTACTACGATTTGATAGAGGCTGTGAGTGAATGTCAAATCTTGATTCGATATTTTAAGACTGAGAGAAATGACATTAGAGTTTACAACACTTTACATGATGAAGCTGTAGATCTAGTGGAGCAATTTGGTATTGTCTCGTCTAACACGAACAACCGGTAGACAACGAAATCGTGCCAACCCGTAGGTTACAGATACCAAGGATTACTGGCGGATTACACTGTATTACCAGTTCCTAGATCACCTGTTGAACGAGTTAAGGGACCATTTGATGAAAAACGAAGATCGATTTCTGGCATAGTTATTGATACTGATCAATTTAAACAACCTAAAACACTACAGGAGGATGAATTGCATATTTATGATGCTTATAGAGCAGATATGCAAACCCAGGAAGAGTTTACTCTTGAGTAAACAAAATGGAAAGCAAGGTGGGAACTATATCACAGAGGAGGTAACACCAATTCATATGTGTGAGACATTAGAACTTGTAAGCAAAAAAAACTTGCATCCGAAAATCTGTTGTATGCTGAAAATTGTGCTGACAATGCCACCCCCACATTCAGCTTTCATTGGATTCTGCAGCTGTATACAAGTTTAATAATTCCAGACAAAGACAAATATATTTGCTTTGCTTGTGTGTAAACATCCATCACATTATTAACATGATTAAAGGATGTCAATAGTAGTTTTAAATAGATTTTCCTGCTATCTATATAATATATATATTAGATTTTCCAAATTTCATATGGACTTTGCCCCAGTACCCCTATATCTTGAATGGAAAACCCCAAACCTCCAGTGCGTGCACTTTTGATCACTTGTTCCTACGCCACTGCCAACACACACATAGGTTCTTATCATTTATGTAATAAAAACTTATGAAGAATTTCACAAACAGTACCCAAAGTATATGTAAAAAAAATGATGAAAAGAATTACTGGAAAAATCAAATTAGGCTGTGACAAAAATAATTAATTTATATTGTGAAGGGATGATTTTACATGTGCACAAAGACAAGACTGATGAGATGAACTTGCAATCCGTTGCAAGAGACTTTTGTTTCAGAGAATATAGACAACACATTTTTGGACAATTCAAATAAATTTTGCCAGAGATATCATGTACCAGTGAATTCAAGGGTAACCACGGTTAAAGCGATATCCAAAACTCGAAATAGAACGTAGATATCAAATTTAGTGCGCGTTTCTGGAATAACCTTCATCAGGTGCGTTCCGATCGAAAGGTTGGAAAGCCAAATAATTTAAAAAGTTTTGCGAGTAAGTAAACCAAAGGGCCTAAATAGGATCGCCAAAATCGGCTAAGGTCACCTATACCCGAGGGAGGAGAACTTTAATTTTAATAATACTTTTATTATTTAGAAACTGTAAATTTCAATAACACATCTATTAAGCCATGTCAGTGCCGAAGCACTGACTATTGGGCGGATGATACCCTCGGGGACTAATAGTTCAACACCAGTGGTATCGACCCAGTGATAGTAATAAAACGTAGACATCACATTTAGTGTGCACAACGCGTTTCTGGAATAACCTTCATCAGGTACGCTCAAAATCGAAAGAAGACGAAGCAAAGAAAACGGAGACAGAAATAACGAACAACATACAGAAACTGAAAGAAAACACACAGAAAACTAAAAGTAAAAGAGTAACTAGGACTCCGCCAAAAACTGGGAGCATGGACCAGGTGCACCGGTAGGTAAGCGTTATTCTTTATTTGGCTGAAAATGCACAAGAATTGATCTTTGTGCATATACCTAAAAAAAATACGGGAGATAACCCCCTCCGAAAAAAAAAATTGGCCGCACCACTTTTTTTTAGGTGCTACGCCTATGACATGGTAACTTTTTTGTTTTGGGTCTGTTCGTTGATTATGAACCTTTGTACAAACGAAGCGCTGCGATTGGCTAAAGGTCCTGTTCGTATTGTTTTCTTTTCTTTTTGTACCTTGGTCACCATGTGAGTATTTTAAGTTCGTATTTCTCTATTACTATACACTGTTGTTACCTGATATGATTTAACCATTCTGGTAATTGATCTAGGACTGTTATTCAAGGAATTCATACAGTTGAGTTAACCTGGAATTTCAGCACATCAACTTTCTAAATATTCTGTCGTATAAGCAATGTATCTGTCTCTGAAATGTGGCAAAGAAATAACCAGATATGCTTAATGGCTAAACAATATGGATACATTTAACAATTAAAGACAGATTACCTTGATATGTTCTATTATTATGTTCTATTATGTTCTGATAATTTTACCTTTCATTATTTAGTTGTCTTTATTTTATTTTATTTTTCATTTGATTAAAAAAGGTTTGAAGATATCAAAGGGATATTCAGAAGCCGTAGTTTGAAGATATCAAAGGGATATTCAGAAGCCGTAGTTTGAAGATATCAAAGGGATATTCAGAAGCCGTAGTTTGAAGATATCAAAGGGATATTCAGAAGCCGTAGTTTGAAGCTATCAAAGGGATATTCAGAAGCCGTAGTTTGAAGATATCAAAGGGATATTCAGAAGCCGTGTAGTTCGAAGAAGCACAGACAATGCAATGGCCGAAAGGAAAAGGGAAAACAGACCAAAATACTACACAGAAAACTAAAGATTTAATTACTCGTATCCCACAAAAAAACGGGGGTGAACTCAGGTGCTCTTTATTTTAAAGAAGAAAAAAAATAGTTAGAGTTAGCCCCCTTCCAACAAATGTAAAACGCAATGATTGTGTTGGCAGCCATATAATATAATATACCCCTTTATTATATGAATGCAGAGAACTTAATATATATATATATATAAAATATCTTTTCGTAAAACCTATTTGTATGTGATTGATTTGTATACTTAAAGCTACATTTTATCACACACATTAACCCAATATATAACGTTTTCGAATGTATCATATTGATAAACATGTTCGGTTCGGATCAGTTACTTGCTATGTTGCCTCTATTCTATTGAGAATTAAAAAAAAAAAATAGAAATTGATTTGCATTTTCCTAAATATAAAATTAGAGTGGTTTTTTTTTCCATTTCACGTTTGTTTTGAATAATACAAAATTTTAAAAGTGATAACTTGTGTAATCTATTGAATATAAGTACGTTGGATTTGATGTGCATCATTGATAGTAATATTATGACGTTCATTCAATTTAGAGGGGCCTGATTGAGCGAGTGGTTAATAAACTGTATTGCTTTTGGAATAAAGTATTATAAAAATGTCTTCGACTTTTGACCACAAGCCTAATTCCACTGACGTTAATTCGAACCCCAATACTCACCTAAGTGTAAAAGTTTCCAGACCTCAACCCATCACAATCACATGTCATTTCATTAACTTTGTAACTTCATCTTGTATTTCATACCGGTATTCCATCATGAAAGTTATCCAGTTAAACAGTTCAAATGGGATGAACTGAAAATTCTCTAAGCGTTTTCTTGCTATGAAATGATATATTCCTGTAAGTAAATTAAGTAAAAAAAAAAGGTTATATAGATTATCAAAATATTTTATAATATTAGAAAAAAGATATCACATATTGTATAAAAACAAGAATGTCATTTTTGTTTTCAATTATTTTTGAGAATCAATATTTCTTTCAGTACTATCCAAAAGAATAAACCAAACCATGAAACGTTAAATATACAATTCCGGTATTGTAAAGGTTGATTTGATTGATTTGGTTTGATTTTTGGTGTTTAACGCCACTTTCAGCAATATTTCAGCTATTTCAAGGCGACCAGTTTAGTGGTAGAAGAAACCGGAGTACTCGGAGAGAACAACCGACCATGGGCAAGCAACTGGTAAACTTTATTATTTGTGGCTGCGAGTCGAGTGCACCCTTTTTGGAATTTACCAAGCCGGGCGCGGACCAACGCCGTATTGGTGATAGGTAATCCAACTACCTAACTCATTGAGCCACCCTTGTATTATAAAGGGAAGATACTTTGTCATGAGCAAAATTTATAGCAGTTTATTATAGAAGAATGCATTTCGTTTTATCATAATCAGAAACAAGCTAGATAATTATTTTAGATTTCTGTCCAAAACAAAATAAGAAAGGTTTTAAGATAACAAAGGCGTCATCAGAAGTCATCAATCAAAGAGAGGCCAACAATACAATGGTCAAATGAAAATGGACAAAAAGACATACATGTAGGTCGATAAGAAGAGTTTGAAGATACCAAAGAGGTAATCAGAATCCGTAAATAGAAGAAGAACAGACAACACAATGGCCAAAAGAAAAAAGACAAACAACAATCTACAAAACATACACATAAAACTAAAGATCGAGTAACACAAACCCCACTAAAATAAAACATGACACATAAAACTAAAGATCGAGTAACACGAACCCCACTAAAATAAAACATGACACATAAAACTAAAGATCGAGTAACACGAACCCCACTAAAATAAAACATGACACATAAAACTAAAGATCGAGTAACACGAACCCCACTAAAATAAAACATGACACATAAAACTAAAGATCGAGTAACACGAACCCCACTAAAATAAAACATGACACATAAAACTAAAGATCGAGTAACACGAACCCCACTAAAATAAAACATGACACATAAAACTAAAGATCGAGTAACACGAACCCCACTAAAATAAAACATGACACATAAAACTAAAGATCGAGTAACACGAACCCCAGTAAAATAAAACATGACACATAAAACTAAAGATCGAGTAACACGAACCCCACTAAAATAAAACATGACACATACAACTAAAGATCGAGTAACACGATCCCCACTAAAATAAAACATGACATATAAAACTAAAGATCGAGTAACAAGAACCCCACTAAAATAAAACATGACATATAAAACTAAAGATCGAGTAACACGAACCCCACAAAATTAAAACATGACACATAAAACTAAAGATCGAGTAACACGAACCCCACTAAAATAAAACATGACACATACAACTAAAGATCGAGTAACACGAACCCCACTAAAATAAAACATGACACATAAAACTAAAGATCGAGTAACACGAACCCCACTAAAATAAAACATGACACATAAAACTAAAGATCGAGTAACACGAACCCCACTAAAATAAAACATGACACATAAAACTAAAGATCGAGTAACACGAACCACACTAAAATAAAACATGACACATACAACTAAAGATCGAGTAACACGAACCCCACTAAAATAAAACATGACACATACAACTAAAGATCGAGTAACACGAACCCCACTAAAATAAAACATGACACATAAAGCTAAAGATCGAGTAACACGAACCCCACTAAAATAAAACATGACACATAAAACTAAAGATCGAGTAACACGATCCCCTCTAAAATAAAACATGACATATAAAACTAAAGATCGAGTAACAAGAACCCCACTAAAATAAAACATGACATATAAAACTAAAGATCGAGTAACACGAACCCCACTAAAATAAAACATGACACATAAAACTAAAGATCGAGTAACACGAACCCCACTAAAATAAAACATGACACATACAACTAAAGATCGAGTAACACGAACCCCACTAAAATAAAACATGACACATAAAACTAAAGATCGAGTAACACGAACCCCACTAAAATAAAACATGACACATAAAACTAAAGATCGAGTAACACGAACCCCACTAAAATAAAACATGACACATAAAACTAAAGATCGAGTAACACGAACCCCACTAAAATAAAACATGACACATACAACTAAAGATCGAGTAACACGAACCCCACTAAAATAAAACATGACACATACAACTAAAGATCGAGTAACACGAACCCCACTAAAATAAAACATGACACATAAAGCTAAAGATCGAATAACACGAACCCCATTAAAATAAAACATGACACATACAACTAAAGATCGAGTAACACGAACCCCCCTAAAATAAAACATGACACATAAAACTAAAGATCGAGTAACAAGAACCCCACTAAAATAAAACATGACACATAAAACTAAAGATCGAGTAACACGAACCCCACTAAAATAAAACATGACACATAAAACTAAAGATCGAGTAACACGAACCCCACTAAAATAAAACATGACACATAAAACAAAAGATCGAGTAACACGAACCCCACTAAAATAAAACATGACACATAAAACTAAAGATCGAGTAACAAGAACCCCACTAAAATAAAACATGACACATACAACTAAAGATCGAGTAACACGATCCCCACTAAAATAAAACATGACATATAAAACTAAAGATCGAGTAACAAGAACCCCACTAAAATAAAACATGACATATAAAACTAAAGATCGAGTAACACGAACCCCACTAAATTAAAACATGACACATAAAACTAAAGATCGAGTAACACGAACCCCACTAAAATAAAACATGACACATACAACTAAAGATCGAGTAACACGAACCCCACTAAAATAAAACATGACACATAAAACTAAAGATCGAGTAACACGAACCCCACTAAAATAAAACATGACACATAAAACTAAAGATCCAGTAACACGAACCCCACTAAAATAAAACATGACACATAAAACTAAAGATCGAGTAACACGAACCACACTAAAATAAAACATGACACATACAACTAAAGATCGAGTAACACGAACCCCACTAAAATAAAACATGACACATACAACTAAAGATCGAGTAACACGAACCCCACTAAAATAAAACATGACACATAAAGCTAAAGATCGAGTAACACGAACCCCACTAAAATAAAACATGACACATAAAACTAAAGATCGAGTAACACGATCCCCACTAAAATAAAGCATGACATATAAAACTAAAGATCGAGTAACAAGAACCCCACTAAAATAAAACATGACATATAAAACTAAAGATCGAGTAACACGAACCCCACTAAAATAAAACATGACACATAAAACTAAAGATCGAGTAACACGAACCCCACTAAAATAAAACATGACACATACAACTAAAGATCGAGTAACACGAACCCCACTAAAATAAAACATGACACATAAAACTAAAGATCGAGTAACACGAACCCCACTAAAATAAAACATGACACATAAAACTAAAGATCGAGTAACACGAACCCCACTAAAATAAAACATGACACATAAAACTAAAGATCGAGTAACACGAACCCCACTAAAATAAAACATGACACATACAACTAAAGATCGAGTAACACGAACCCCACTAAAATAAAACATGACACATACAACTAAAGATCGAGTAACACGAACCCCACTAAAATAAAACATGACACATAAAGCTAAAGATCGAATAACACGAACCCCATTAAAATAAAACATGACACATACAACTAAAGATCGAGTAACACGAACCCCCCTAAAATAAAACATGACACATAAAACTAAAGATCGAGTAACAAGAACCCCACTAAAATAAAACATGACACATAAAACTAAAGATCGAGTAACACGAACCCCACTAAAATAAAACATGACACATAAAACTAAAGATCGAGTAACACGAACCCCACTAAAATAAAACATGACACATAAAACAAAAGATCGAGTAACACGAACCCCACTAAAATAAAACATGACACATAAAACTAAAGATCGAGTAACAAGAACCCCACTAAAATAAAACATGACACATAAAACTAAAGATCGAATAACACGAAGCCCACTAAAATAAAACATGACACATAAAACTAAAGATCGAGTAACACGAACCCCACTAAAATAAAACATGACACATAAAACTAAAGATCGAGTAATACGAACCCCACTAAAATAAAACATGACACATAAAACTAAAGATCGAGTAACACGAATCCCACTAAAATAAAACATGACACATAAAACTAAAGATCGAGTAACAAGAACCCCACTAAAATAAAACATGACACATAAAACTAAAGATTGAATAACACGAACCCCACTAAAATAAAACATGACACATAAAACTAAAGATCGAGTAACACGAACCACACTAAAATAAAACATGACACATACAACTAAAGATCGAGTAACACGAACCCCACTAAAATAAAACATGACACATAAAACTAAAGATCGAGTAACACGATCCCCACTAAAATAAAACATGACACATAAAACTAAAGATCGAGTAACACGAACCCCACTAAAAAAAAACATGACACATAAAACTAAAGATCGAGTAACACGAACCCCACTAAAATAAAACATGACACATAAAACTAAAGATCGAGTAACACGATCCCCACTAAAATAAAACATGACACATAAAACTAAAGATCCAGTAACACGAACCCCACTAAAATAAAACATGACACATAAAACTAAAGATCGAGTAACACGAACCCCACTAAAATAAAACATGACACATAAAACTAAAGATCGAGTAACACGAACCCCACTAAAATAAAACATGACACATAAAACTAAAGATCGAGTAACACAATCCCCACTAAAATAAAACATGACACATAAAACTAAAGATCCAGTAACACGAACCCCACTAAAATAAAACATGACACATAAAACTAAAGATCGAGTAACACGAACCCCACTAAAATAAAACATGACACATAAAACTAAAGATCGAGTAACACGAACCCCACTAAAATAAAACATGACACATAAAACTAAAGATCGAGTAACACAATCCCCACTAAAATAAAACATGACACATGCAACTAAAGATCGAGTAACACGAACCCCACTAAAATAAAACATGACACATACAACTAAAGATCGAGTAACACGATCCCCACAAAAATAAAACATGACACATAAAACTAAAGATCGAGTAACACGAACCCCACTAAAATAAAACATGACACATAAAACTAAAGATCGAATAACACGATCCCCACTAAAATAAAACATGACACATACAACTAAAGATCGAGTAACACGAACCCCACTAAAATAAAACATGACACATACAACTAAAGAATGAGCAACAACAACCCCAATATACAAATGTTGTCAAGATAAGGTAAAATACAGAAAAAGAAAGAGTAAACACAGAAACAAACTCCGGTGAGCAAGAAATGGGAACCAAAAACAAAACTAACCAATGTAAAAAAAAAAAATTAAACCAAAACAAAACCGGATGATCGAACAATAATGGAAAAGAGAGAAATAGTGATATACATATAATGAAGTCGAAGATCTTAATTTCTGGTTGCAATAAAATGGAAAGCAAAATCACCCGACCATCGGAACAACTCCAAAATTAAATATCAAAATCATAAAAAGAGGCAAAATCGACACCTCCAACACATAAATACATGACCTCCAACACACAAATACATGACCTCCAACACACAAATACATGACCTCCAACACACAAATACATGATCTCTAACACACAAATACATGACCTCCAACACACAAATACATGACCTCCAACACACAAATACATGATCTCTAACACACAAATACATGACCTCCAACACACAAATACATGATCTCTAACACATAAATACATGACCTCCAACACACAAATACATGACCTCCAACACACAAATACATGACCTCCAACACACAAATACATGACCTCCAACACACAAATACATGATCTCTAACACATAAATACATGACCTCCAACACACAAATACATGACCTCCAACACACAAATACATGATCTCTAACACACAAATACATGACCTCCAACACACAAATACATGACCTCCAACACACAAATACATGATCTCTAACACACAAATACATGACCTCCAACACACAAATACATGATCTCTAACACATAAATACATGACCTCCAAAACACAAATACATGACCTCCAACACACAAATACATGACCTCTAACACACAAATACATGACCTCCAACACACAAATACATGACCTCCAACACACAAATACATGACCTCCAACACACAAATACATGATCTCTAACACACAAATACATGACCTCCAACACACAAATACATGACCTCCAACACACAAATACATGATCTCTAACACACAAATACATGACCTCCAACACACAAATACATGATCTCTAACACATAAATACATGACCTCCAACACACAAATACATGACCTCCAACACACAAATACATGACCTCCAACACACAAATACATGACCTCCAACACACAAATACATGATCTCTAACACATAAATACATGACCTCCAACACACAAATACATGACCTCCAACACACAAATACATGATCTCTAACACACAAATACATGACCTCCAACACACAAATACATGACCTCCAACACACAAATACATGATCTCTAACACACAAATACATGACCTCCAACACACAAATACATGATCTCTAACACATAAATACATGACCTCCAACACACAAATACATGACCTCCAACACACATATACATGACCTCCAACACACAAATACATGACCTCCAACACACAAATACATGACCTCCAACACACAAATACATGACCTCCAACACACAAATACATGACCTCCAACACACAAATACATGATCTCTAACACACAAATACATGACCTCCAACACACAAATACATGATCTCTAACACATAAATACATGACCTCCAACACACAAATACATGACCTCCAACACACAAATACATGACCTCCAACACACAAATACATGACCTCCAACACACAAATACATGACCTCCAACACACAAATACATGACCTCCAACACACAAATACATGACCTCCAACACACAAATACATGATCTCTAACACACAAATACATGACCTCCAACACACAAATACATGATCTCTAACACATAAATACATGACCTCCAACACACAAATACATGACCTCCAACACACAAATACATGACCTCCAACACACAAATACATGACCTCCAACACACAAATACATGACCTCCAACACACAAATACATGACCTCCAACACACAAATACATGACCTCCAACACACAAATACATGATCTCTAACACACAAATACATGACCTCCAACACACAAATACATGATCTCTAACACATAAATACATGACCTCCAACACACAAATACATGACCTCCAACACACAAATACATGACCTCCAACACACAAATACATGACCTCCAACACACAAATACATGACCTCCAACACACAAATACATGACCTCCAACACACAAATACATGATCTCTAACACACAAATACATGACCTCCAACACACAAATACATGATCTCTAACACATAAATACATGACCTCCAACACACAAATACATGATCTCTAACACACAAATACATGATCTCTAACACACAAATACATGATCTCTAACACACAAATACATGACCTCCAACACACAAATACATGACCTCCAACACACAAATACATGATCTCTAACACACAAATACATGACCTCCAACACACAAATACATGATCTCTAACACATAAATACATGACCTCCAACACACAAATACATGATCTCTAACACAAACATACATGATCTCTAACACACAAATACATGATCTCTAACACACAAATACATGATCTCTAACACACAAATACATGACCTCCAACACACAAATACATGACCTCCAACACACAAATACATGATCTCTAACACACAAATACATGACCTCCAACACACAAATACATGATCTCTAACACATAAATACATGACCTCCAACACACAAATACATGATCTCTAACACAAACATACATGATCTCTAACACACAAATACATGATCTCTAACACACAAATACATGATCTCTAACACACAAATACATGACCTCCAACACACAAATACATGATCTCTAACACAAACATACATGATCTCTAACACACAAATACATGATCTCTAACACACAAATACATGATCTCTAACACACAAATACATGACCTCCAACACACAAATACATGATCTCTAACACATAAATACATGACCTCCAACACACAAATACATGATCTCTAACACAAACATACATGATCTCTAACACACAAATACATGATCTCTAACACATAAATACATGACCTCCAACACACAAATACATGATCTCTAACACACAAATACATGATCTCTAACACACAAATACATGATCTCTAACACACAAATACATGATCTCTAACACACAAATACATGATCTCTAACACACAAATACATGATCTCTAACACACAAATACATGATCTCTAACACACAAATACATGATCTCTAACACACAAATACATGATCTCTAACACACAAATACATGATCTCCAACACATAAATACATGATCTCCAACACACAAATACATGATCTCTAACACACAAATACATGATCTCTAACACACAAATACATGATCTCTAACACACAAATACATGATCTCTAACACACAAATACATGATCTCTAACACACAAATACATGATCTCTAACACACATACATGATCTCTAACACACAAATACATGATCTCCAACACATAAATACATGATCTCCAACACACAAATACATGATCTCTAACACACAAATACATGATCTCTAACACACAAATACATGATCTCTAACACACAAATACATGATCTCTAACACACAAATACATGATCTCTAACACACAGATACATGACCTCCAACATACAAATACATGATCTCTAACTCACAAATACATGATCTCTAACACACAAATACATGATCTCTAACACACAAATACATGATCTCTAACACACAAATACATGATCTCTAACACACAGATACATGACCTCCAACATACAAATACATGATCTCTAACTCACAAATACATGATCTCTAACACACAAATACATGATCTCTAACACACAAATACATGATCTCTAACACACAAATACATGACCTCCAACACACAAATACATGATCTCTAACACATAAATACATGATCTCTAACACACAAATACATGATCTCTAACACACAAATACATGATCTCTAACACACAAATACATGATCTCTAACACACAAATACATGATCTCTAACACATAAATACATGATCTCCAACACACAAATACATGATCTCTAACACATAAATACATGATCACTAACACATAAATACATGATCTCCAACACACAAATACATGATCTCTAACACACAAATACATGATCTCTAACACATAAATACATGACCTCCAACACACAAATACATGATCTCTAACACACAAATACATGATCTCTAACACACAAATACATGATCTCCAACACACAAATACATGATCTCGAACACACAAATACATGATCTCTAACACATAAATACATGTTCTCTAACACACAAATACATGATCTCTAACACATAAATACATGATCTCCAACACACAAATACATGATCTCTAACACACAAATACATGATCTCTAACACACAAATACATGATCTCTAACACACAAATACATGATCTCTAACAGACAAATACATGACCTCCATCACACAAATACATGATCTCCAACACACAAATACATGATCTCCAACACACAAATACATGATCTCTAACACACAAATACATGATCTCTAACACACAAATACATGATCTCTAACACATAAATACATGATCTCCAACACACAAATACATGATCTCTAACACATAAATACATGATCTCTAACACATAAATACATGATCTCTAACACACAAATACATGATCTCTAACACACAAATACATGATCTCTAACACACAAATACATGATCTCTAACACACAAATACATGATCTCCAACACACAAATACATGATCTCTAACACACAAATACATGATCTCTAACACATAAATACATGACCTCCAACACATAAATACATGATCTCTAACACATAAATACATGATCTCTAACACACAAATACATGATCTCTAACACACAAATACATGATCTCTAACACACAAATACATGATCTCTAACACACAAATACATGATCTCCAACACACAAATACATGATCTCTAACACACAAATACATGATCTCTA
This sequence comes from Bathymodiolus brooksi, assembly GCA_963680875.1. Classification (NCBI taxonomy): domain Eukaryota; kingdom Metazoa; phylum Mollusca; class Bivalvia; order Mytilida; family Modiolidae; genus Bathymodiolus; species Bathymodiolus brooksi. The sequence goes on along the minus strand of OY804576.1, from coordinate 87,605,525 downwards.
ACACACAAATACATGATCTCTAACACACAAATACATGATCTCTAACACACAAATACATGACCTCCAACACACAAATACATGATCTCTAACACACAAATACATGATCTCCAACACACAAATACATGATCTCTAACACACAAATACATGATCTCTAACACATAAATACATGATCTCCAACACACAAATACATGATCTCTAACACACAAATACATGATCTCTAACACACAAATACATGATCTCTAACACATAAATACATGATCTCCAACACACAAATACATGATCTCCAACACACAAATACATGATCTCTAACACACAAATACATGATCTCTAACACACAAATACATGATCTCTAACACACAAATACATGATCTCCAACACACAAATACATGATCTCTAACACACAAATACATGATCTCTAACACATAAATACATGATCTCCAACACACAAATACATGATCTCTAACACACAAATACATGATCTCTAACACACAAATACATGATCTCCAACACACAAATACATGATCTCTAACACACAAATACATGATCTCTAACACACAAATACATGATCTCCAACACACAAATACATGATCTCTAACACATAAATACATGACCTCCAACACATAAATACATGATCTCTAACACATAAATACATGATCTCTAACACACAAATACATGATCTCTAACACATAAATACATGATCTCCAACACACAAATACATGATCTCTAACACACAAGTACATGATCTCTAACACACAAATACATGACCTCCAACACACAAATACATGATCTCTAACACACAAATACATGATCTCTAACACACAAATACATGACCTCCAACACACAAATACATGATCTCCAACACACAAATACATGATCTCTAACACACAAATACATGATCTCTAACACACAAATACATGATCTCCAACACACAAATACATGATCTCAAACACACAAATACATGATCTCTAACACATAAATACATGTTCTCTAACACACAAATACATGATCTCTAACACATAAATACATGATCTCCAACACACAAATACATGATCTCTAACACACAAATACATGATCTCTAACACACAAATACATGATCTCTAACACACAAATACATGATCTCTAACAGACAAATACATGACCTCCATCACACAAATACATGATCTCCAACACACAAATACATGATCTCCAACACACAAATACATGATCTCTAACACACAAATACATGATCTCTAACACACAAATACATGATCTCTAACACATAAATACATGATCTCCAACACACAAATACATGATCTCTAACACATAAATACATGATCTCTAACACATAAATACATGATCTCTAACACACAAATACATGATCTCTAACACACAAATACATGATCTCTAACACACAAATACATGATCTCTAACACACAAATACATGATCTCCAACACACAAATACATGATCTCTAACACACAAATACATGATCTCTAACACATAAATACATGACCTCCAACACATAAATACATGATCTCTAACACATAAATACATGATCTCTAACACACAAATACATGATCTCTAACACACAAATACATGATCTCTAACACACAAATACATGATCTCTAACACACAAATACATGATCTCCAACACACAAATACATGATCTCTAACACACAAATACATGATCTCTAACACACAAATACATGATCTCTAACACACAAATACATGATCTCTAACACACAAATACATGACCTCCAACACACAAATACATGATCTCTAACACACAAATACATGATCTCCAACACACAAATACATGATCTCTAACACACAAATACATGATCTCTAACACATAAATACATGATCTCCAACACACAAATACATGATCTCTAACACACAAATACATGATCTCTAACACACAAATACATGATCTCTAACACATAAATACATGATCTCCAACACACAAATACATGATCTCCAACACACAAATACATGATCTCTAACACACAAATACATGATCTCTAACACACAAATACATGATCTCTAACACACAAATACATGATCTCCAACACACAAATACATGATCTCTAACACACAAATACATGATCTCTAACACATAAATACATGATCTCCAACACACAAATACATGATCTCTAACACACAAATACATGATCTCTAACACACAAATACATGATCTCCAACACACAAATACATGATCTCTAACACACAAATACATGATCTCTAACACACAAATACATGATCTCCAACACACAAATACATGATCTCTAACACATAAATACATGACCTCCAACACATAAATACATGATCTCTAACACATAAATACATGATCTCTAACACACAAATACATGATCTCTAACACATAAATACATGATCTCCAACACACAAATACATGATCTCTAACACACAAGTACATGATCTCTAACACACAAATACATGACCTCCAACACACAAATACATGATCTCTAACACACAAATACATGATCTCTAACACACAAATACATGACCTCCAACACACAAATACATGATCTCCAACACACAAATACATGATCTCTAACACACAAATACATGATCTCTAACACACAAATACATGACCTCCAACACATAAATACATGATCTCTAACACATAAATACATGATCTCTAACACACAAATACATGACCTCCAACACACAAATACATGATCTCTAACACACAAATACATGATCTCCAACACACAAATACATGATCTCTAACACACAAATACATGATCTCTAACACATAAATACATGATCTCCAACACACAAATACATGATCTCTAACACACAAATACATGATCTCTAACACACAAATACATGATCTCTAACACATAAATACATGATCTCCAACACACAAATGCATGATCTCCAACACACAAATACATGATCTCTAACACATAAATACATGATCTCTAACACACAAATACATGATCTCCAACACACAAATACATGATCCCCAACACACAAATACATGATCTCTAACACATAAATACATGATCTCCAACACACAAATACATGATCTCTAACACATAAATACATGATCTCTAACACACAAATACATGATCTCTAACACATAAATACATGATCTCTAACACATAAATACATGATCTCTAACACACAAATACATGATCTCCAACACACAAATACATGATCTCTAACACATAAATACATGATCGCTCGCTGGTACTGCCACTGAAATAAATAAAAAAAACAGTTGGGAAATTAAACTAGTTTTATGGATCCAAACCTCCCCTTTGAGTGAAGTTATGTAATTGTTTTAAACATATTTTATTCACACCTAAATGAATAGGATTGAGCAACAGACTATGCCTATACAAGCTCTCTCCTTTTACATGTACAAGGCATATATTCAGTAAAAAAAAGTATATAACAATTATATCAATAATATGAGATAATTATGTTCCTTCAATACATGTACTTGTGAACACCATTAATATTTCATAAAATAAATATACCAGTGAAGTGAAATTTGTAGACTTTCTAAATATTTTAAATAGTTAAACATACAAGAAGCTAAAGAAAAAGAAAATAAAGTAAAATAAATGTATAATGGGAGGAGTGCAATTGAAAAAAGAAGCATCTTAAATGAAACGATGAGTGTCAATTATGAACTTTACTTGTGTACAGCTTGAAATATTTCTGTATTTAGATCATATGAAAATGATCTATTTCCATGTAATAATAAATCTATATTAATGTCAAATATGTCAAATTATGTAATTGACAGACAGAAACTCCACAAATATTACCCTGAACTAAGTTGGAAACTGTACCTAGTCTGCATTTACACGACAGTATTTACTTTTGGCTAAAAAATGTATTTTACAAGAAATTAATGGAAGTACTGAATATGTACATCTTGTGTCTAGTTAACGATCTGTATAAGGTATGCATGATCTGATTGTATTCACTGGATGCTTAACTCTCTTTTATTAGGTGGAGAAAATCGAGTCTACAGAAAATCACAGACATTCCTTAGGTCACCGCACAAGATTTAACATAGAAATAAGTGTGATATATCAAGTTGTTTTGAAGATCTTATCACTGTCGTGTACCCGATAAGGAATGGTCATTTCAAGATGGCGGATTGTACATCATCAAAAAGGTAGGTGTGAAGATTTTGACTATTATCGTTCTTGATAGGTTATCTTAGTGTCTATGAGTTACACGTTTAGATAGGGCGGTCTTTTTTCTACTTCACCATTAAGTCAGTAAAGCTTGATCCTTTTGTTTTTATCGTAAACTGCCTTCGGTAGTTGATCAATGCAGCGACAAAGATATCGAGGCGTAGAATCCAATTTATTTCACCAATTCCTACCGCCTAGTGACTTTTTATATTAATATGTTGATGCCAAAATTATTCAAACATGTGAATTGTCCAACAAATGTCATTTCAGCCTTTGACAAGCCTTGTATCCCTCTTAAAACGTCTATGAAAATTTTGTTTATGTCACGGAACGGTCACGACAAAAACATGACAAAAATGTATGGGAATGGTCTCATGTTTTGGGTGAAGGAATGGACTTTCAAGCCAAGGAATGGTCTTTTTTGTTTAGGAATGGTCTCCATCATATAAGATATGCTTATTAATAATATTATTGAAGTTCATTTCCGTTAGTGGTCTTTAAGGTAAATCTTCTTATTTCATATGATCAATCTTGCCTTAAAATACCCGAAATGCCTTATTTGCTATTAAATTGTTATAATCTTTTCCATTTCATTATGCAATGTTTCTTTTATCTATAGGTACAAGTGTTACTACTGCCAATTTGATACTTCCAATCACCAAGCCATAGTGGACCACTGCTGCCAGAATTATCGGGATGAAACATTAAAATTTAGATCTTTTGAATTTAACACTAATGTGGGTAAATTTGGTAAAGAACTCTTTCAGCAATTGTTCACATATTGTAATGGTTTATACTTTGTGATATTGACAGGTAGTCATTTTTTACATAAAAATATTTTTGTTAAAAGAAATATTCATTGTTATTTAAATAAATTTTATGAAATCAACTCTTTATATCTTTATTATCAATTTGCAAACAATTACAATTATAGTCATTTGATCCAGAGAAAAATGTGAGTAGTCCTGAAGATATAATCCTCTCCGAACATGTGGAAGAATCTCTGCCTCGTAAGCTCTGTGATATTTCCTGACAGTTTGTGGTTACAGTAATTACATGTGATACGTTTTTGTTCACCATGGCTGGTCTGATGAGCCAATAGCTCCCCCTTTTCACAAAATGCTGCTGTGCAAGAATCGGTGGTACATTTAAATTTTATCTCTTGTTTTAAATGTTTTCTCAGGCGATGTCGTCTGAGACCACTTCTACTTTTCAGACATTTTCCACAGTCCTCGCATATAAAATCATTCTCTGAGGCGTGGAAAGATGTATCCATCACAGTAAACCTGTAAAAATGAGAAATAGACGATATATCTATTGAAGATTTAAGCAACCTCGTATATTTTTATTTTCATGAAGTAAATACATGTACTGATTTTAAACACAGGAAAATTAAAATAATATATGTGAACTGAAGCACCTATGTACGAAAAAACTAATACATAAACCTAACAGTGGTCTAGACTTAGTGGTAAGAAAACCGAAGATCCAAAAAGTAAAAGAAAAGAAGAAAAAAATAATGATAAAAGTTGAGAACATCAGTCCAAATAAAATCGTGGTGTGTACTGAAATGGTGATGTATTATACATAACTGCCGGGGTCCGAGTGGATCAATGAGTTAGGTCGTTGGATATAACAACTCATACAAGCCTATCACCAATACGCGCCCGGCTTTGTAGATTACAAAAAAGGGTGCACTCGACTCGCAGCTGCAAGTGATAAAAGTTTACTAGTTGCTTGCCCATGGTCGATGGTTCTCTCCGGGTACTCCGACTTCCTCCACCAATAAAACTGGTCACCATGATATAGCTGAAATATTGTTGAAAGTGGCGTTAAGCACCAAAAAATTTAAAAAATCAATACATAACTGCCTGTAGTTGAGGAGTTTCGCTAGATTACCATACGAAGAAAATATCACTTGAGACGCACTAGGGTAGGAATTCCACGACAGAAATACACTAGTGTATTTCTTCCTTACGGAATAAACACACTAGTGCATACTGCAAGGTAGAAATACACTAGGGTATTTACGTTCCCGGACATTCTACACATCGGAAAGAAAGTACGCTTACAGTATATCAGAGAAGCGAGTGGTATGTCGTCATATTGACAAACCAATTGAAATACATAACAGTGAATGTAGTAAGACAAGAAAATTAAGATTTTATGCGAGTGTGAACACTGGATGAACGACAAAGCCATTGCTCCCGCTTTACATCCGATATGTTCAATCAGACCATTCCTAAACAAAAAAGACCATTCCTTGGCTTGGAAGTCCATTCCTTCACCCAAAACATGAGACCATTCCCATACATTTTTGTCATGTTTTTGTCGTGACCGTTCCGTGACATAAACAAAATTTTAATAGACGTTTTAAGAGGGATACAAGGCTTGTCAAAGGCTGAAATGACATTTGTTGGACAATTCACATGTTTGAATAATTTTGGCATCAACATATTAATATAAAAAGTCACTAGGCGGTAGGAATTGGTGAAATAAATTGGATTCTACGCCTCGATATCTTTGTCGCTGCATTGATCAACTACCGAAGGCAGTTTACGATAAAAACAAAAGGATCAAGCTTTACTGACTTAATGGTGAAGTAGAAAAAAGACCGCCCTATCTAAACGTGTAACTCATAGACACTAAGATAACCTATAAAGAACGATAATAGTCAAAATCTTCACACCTACCTTTTTGATGATGTACAATCCGCCATCTTGAAATGACCATTCCTTATCGGGTACACGACAGCGCTTATATAACTAATTTAAATTTGAACTTAGATGTAATTAAATATCAACAGTGTGATATTTTTTGTTTTTCATTTTAGATATAAATATATGTTTTTATTAAACAAAAAAAAATCATTTTATGTCGTGTTTTTTTTTAATATCAAACTTATTTGTTTACTGTTCCTGGGAAATACACTATGACGTTTGTCAACATTAGTGTCATTAGACTAGTAGTTATTTTATCTAACATAACACTGGAATTTCACTAGAAATCTATTATTTTAGAAATATATCATATCATATTTTTATTCCTAATACGGACACGTACCAGCATTTTAACAGTAATAAAGACGTGCTTCTGTAATAGATGTCATCTTGTATGCTCACAGTCAGCGGATTTGAAAACTAAATAATATAACGGTCTGACCATAGTTTTAAAAGGAACTGTAAATTTCAAACAAAATATATCTAATAAATCATTTCAATGCCAAAAAGCACTGACTCACTGGGCTCTTGATACCCTCGGGGACTAACAGTGAATCAGCAACTACATTTATAATTGTGACCAGAGTGACTGGGCTCATGATACTCTCGGGCAGGGCCGCCAAGATAATTTTTGGGCCCCAGGGCAAAAGGAAACTTGGCCCCCTCCTCCAATTCTCCACATAATGATACTCAAACTAAGTCCACCACAAGTGTGTCATAAGCAAGGAATCAGTACAAAAAATGAATTGATGAATTGTGATTTAGAAAACAGCTTTCTACTTGTTTATTTGTCATGGGCCCCGGGGTGCCGCCCCAGCTGACCCCCCCCCCCCCCCCCCACCCCTCTCAGTGAGCCTGCTCTCGGGGACTAATAGCGAATCAACAAATATAATTAACTGTGACTTGTATATTCCTACCACCGTTAAACATCAATAATTTTTGTATCTTAGCTTTATGAAGAAAAATGTCTGTATTAGCTTTACGATATATACTACAGTGGTAGGTCTGTGTGATTTATCTGTATAAGTAATTAGTTAATATCAACCGATCATGGATTTGACCACATGTGATATCAGTTTTGTCTTATAATGTATATAGAGACACCATAATGTAAAAAGGTAATAAAAACGTCTAACTTCAGACATCTACTAGCTTCAGTTTGTCCGATCCTTGTAGCTGATAATAAAAACAAACTATTATCTAAGTTCTTTATCTTTTAAAACGTTGTTCATAATAAAGATGATATTCATCAAAGTATCTTATATTTGACATGATTAAGACAAAAGTAATATATAAGTAGTTATTAACACACTGGTACTGGTAACCTATAACCTTCATATATTTATATCAATCAATTATTTTACAAGTAGTTTTTTTTGGAATGAGGGAGTTTATTGGGCTATTTACAATATTTTCGGGCGTAGTTATCAACTAATCAATGGATTTGATCAAATATTTAAATTTTGGTATGCAAAAATAAAGCTATTAATAATAATAATATTAAAAAAACCAATGATGAAATATTGAATAATTAGAAGAACAGTTTGAAGATACAAAAAGGAGAAGGACAGAGAGACAATACAATGGCAAAAAGATAACCAGAAGTCACAGAGGACAGACAGACAATACAATGGCAAAAATATAACCAGAAGTCACAGAGGACAGACAGACAATACAATGGCAAAAAGATAACCAGAAGTCACAGAGAAGGACAGACAGACAATACAATGGTAAAAAGATAACCAGAAGTCACAGAGAAGGACAGACAGACAATACAATGGCAAAAAGATAACCAGAAGTCAGAGGACAGACAGACAATACAATGGCAAAAAGATAACCAGAAGTCAAAGAGAAGGACAGACAGACAATACAATGGCAAAAAGATAACCAGAAGTCACAGAGGACAGACAGACAATACAATGGCAAAAAGATAACCAGAAGTCATAGAGGACAGACAGACAATACAATGGCAAAAAGATAACCAGAAGTCACAGAGAAGGACAGACAGACAATACAATGGCAAAAAGATAACCAGAAGTCACAGAGAAGGACAGACAGACACTACAATGGCAAAAAGATAACCAGAAGTCACAGAGGACAGACAGACAATACAATGGCAAAAAGATAACCAGAAGTCACAGAGGACAGACAGACAATACAATGGCAAAAAGATAACCAGAAATCACAGAGAAGGACAGACAGACAATACAATGGCAAAAAGATAACCAGAAGTCATAGAAAAGGACAGACAGACAATACAATGGCAAAAAGATAACCAGAAGTCACAGAGGACAGACAGACAATACAATGGCAAAAAGATAACCAGAAGTCACAGAGGACAGACAAACAATACAATGGCAAAAAGATAAACAGAAGTCAAAGAGAAGGACAGACAGACAATACAATGGCAAAAAGATAACCAGAAGTCACAGAGGACAGACAGTCAATACAATGTCAAAAAGATAACCAGAAGTCAAAGAGAAGGACAGACAGACAATGCAATGGCAAAAAGATAACCAGAAGTCACAGAGGACAGACAGACAATACAATGGCAAAAAGATAACCAGAAGTCACAGAGGACAGACAAACAATACAATGGCAAAAAGATAACCAGAAGTCACAGAGGACAGACAGACAATACAATGGCAAAAAGATAAACAGAAGTCAAAGAGAAGGACAGACAGACAATACAATGGCAAAAAGATAACCAGAAGTCACAGAGGACAGACAGACAATACAATGGCAAAAAGATAACCAGAAGTCACAGAGGACAGACAAGACAATACAATGGCAAAATGATAACCAGAAGTCACAGAGGACAGACAGACAATACAATGGCAAAAAGATAACCAAAGGTCACAGAGAAGGACAGCCAGACAATACAATGGCAAAAAGATAAACAGAAGTCACAGAGAAGGACAGACAGACAATACAATGGCAAAAAGATAATCAGAAGTCACAGAGGACAGACAGACAATACAATGGCAAAAAGATAACCAGAAGTCACAGAGGACAGACAGACAATACAATGGCAAAAAGATAACCAGAAGTCACAGAGGACAGACAGACAATACAATGGCAAAAAGATAACCAGAAGTCACAGAGAAGGACAGACAGACAATACAATGGTAAAAAGATAACCAGAAGTCACAGAGAAGGACAGAGAGACAATACAATGGCAAAAAGATAACCAGAAGTCAGAGGACAGACAGACAATACAATGGCAAAAAGATAACCAGAAGTCAAAGAGAAGGACAGACAGACAATACAATGGCAAAAAGATAACCAGAAGTCACAGAGGACAGACAGACAATACAATGGCAAAAAGATAACCAGAAGTCATAGAGGACAGACAGACAATACAATGGCAAAAAGATAACCAGAAGTCACAGAGAAGGACAGACAGACAATACAATGGCAAAAAGATAACCAGAAGTCACAGAGAAGGACAGACAGACAATACAATGGTAAAAAGATAACCAGAAGTCACAGAGAAGGACAGACAGACAATACAATGGCAAAAAGATAACCAGAAGTCAGAGGACAGACAGACAATACAATGGCAAAAAGATAACCAGAAGTCATAGAGGACAGACAGACAATACAATGGCAAAAAGATAACCAGAAGTCACAGAGAAGGACAGACAGACAATACAATGGCAAAAAGATAACCAGAAGTCACAGAGAAGGACAGACAGACACTACAATGGCAAAAAGATAACCAGAAGTCACAGAGGACAGACAGACAATACAATGGCAAAAAAATAACCAGAAGTCACAGAGGACAGACAGACAATACAATGGCAAAAAGATAACCAGAAATCACAGAGAAGGACAGACAGACAATACAATGGCAAAAAGATAACCAGAAGTCATAGAAAAGGACAGACAGACAATACAATGGCAAAAAGATAACCAGAAGTCACAGAGGACAGACAGACAATACAATGGCAAAAAGATAACCAGAAGTCACAGAGGACAGACAAACAATACAATGGCAAAAAGATAAACAGAAGTCAAAGAGAAGGACAGACAGACAATACAATGGCAAAAAGATAACCAGAAGTCACAGAGGACAGACAGACAATACAATGGCAAAAAGATAACCAGAAGTCAAAGAGAAGGACAGAGAGACAATACAATGGCAAAAAGATAACCAGAAGTCACAGAGGACAGACAGACAATACAATGGCAAAAAGATAACCAGAAGTCACAGAGGACAGACAGACAATACAATGGCAAAAAGATAACCAGAAGTCACAGAGAAGGACAGACAGACAATACAATGGCAAAAAGATAACCAGAAGTCACAGAGGACAGACAGACAATACAATGGCAAAAAGATAATCAGAAGTCACAGAGGACAGACAGACAATACAATGGCAAAAAGATAACCAGAAGTCACAGAGGACAGACAGACAATACAATGGCAAAAAGATAACCAGAAGTCACAGAGGACAGACAGACAATACAATGGCAAAAAGATAACCAGAAGTCACAGAGAAGGACAGACAGACAATACAATGGTAAAAAGATAACCAGAAGTCACAGAGAAGGACAGAGAGACAATACAATGGCAAAAAGATAACCAGAAGTCAGAGGACAGACAGACAATACAATGGCAAAAAGATAACCAGAAGTCAAAGAGAAGGACAGACAGACAATACAATGGCAAAAAGATAACCAGAAGTCACAGAGGACAGACAGACAATACAATGGCAAAAAGATAACCAGAAGTCATAGAGGACAGACAGACAATACAATGGCAAAAAGATAACCAGAAGTCACAGAGAAGGACAGACAGACAATACAATGGCAAAAAGATAACCAGAAGTCACAGAGAAGGACAGACAGACACTACAATGGCAAAAGATAACCAGAAGTCACAGAGGACAGACAGACAATACAATGGCAAAAAGATAACCAAAAGTCACAGAGAAGGACAGACAGACAATACAATGGCAGAAAGATAACCAGAAGTCATAGAAAAGGACAGACAGACAATACAATGGCAAAAAGATAACCAGAAGTCACAGAGGACAGACAGACAATACAATGGCAAAAAGATAACCAGAAGTCACAGAGGACAGACAGACAATACAATGGCTAAAATATAACCAGAAGTCACAGAGGACAGACAGACAATACAATGGCAAAAAGATAACCAGAAGTCACAGAGAAGGACAGACAGACAATACAATGGCAAAAAGATAACCAGAAGTCACAGAGGACAGACAGACAATACAATGGCAAAAATATAACCAGAAGTCACAGAGGACAGACAGACAATACAATGGCAAAAAGATAACCAGAAGTCACAGAGAAGGACAGACAGACAATACAATGGTAAAAAGATAACCAGAAGTCACAGAGAAGGACAGACAGACAATACAATGGCAAAAAGATAACCAGAAGTCAGAGGACAGACAGACAATACAATGGCAAAAAGATAACCAGAAGTCAAAGAGAAGGACAGACAGACAATACAATGGCAAAAAGATAACCAGAAGTCACAGAGGACAGACAGACAATACAATGGCAAAAAGATAACCAGAAGTCATAGAGGACAGACAGACAATACAATGGCAAAAAGATAACCAGAAGTTACAGAGAAGGACAGACAGACAATACAATGGCAAAAAGATAACCAGAAGTCACAGAGAAGGACAGACAGACACTACAATGGCAAAAAGATAACCAGAAGTCACAGAGGACAGACAGACAATACAATGGCAAAAAGATAACCAGAAGTCACAGAGGACAGACAGACAATACAATGGCAAAAAGATAACCAGAAATCACAGAGAAGGACAGACAGACAATACAATGGCAAAAAGATAACCAGAAGTCATAGAAAAGGACAGACAGACAATACAATGGCAAAAAGATAACCAGAAGTCACAGAGGACAGACAGTCAATACAATGGCAAAAAGATAACCAGAAGTCAAAGAGAAGGACAGACAGACAATACAATGGCAAAAAGATAACCAGAAGTCACAGAGGACAGACAGACAATACAATGGCAAAAAGATAACCAGAAGTCACAGAGGACAGACAGACAATACAATGGCAAAAAGATAACCAGAAGTCACAGAGAAGGACAGACAGACAATACAATGGCAAAAAGATAACCAGAAGTCACAGAGGACAGACAGACAATACAATGGCAAAAAGATAAACAGAAGTCAAAGAGAAGGACAGACAGACAATACAATGGCAAAAAGATAACCAGAAGTCACAGAGGACAGACAGACAATACAATGGCAAAAAGATAAACAGAAGTCAAAGAGAAGGACAGACAGACAATACAATGGCAAAAAGATAACCAGAAGTCACAGAGGACAGACAGACAATACAATGGCAAAAAGATAACCAGAAGTCACAGAGGACAGACAAGACAATACAATGGCAAAAAGATAACCAGAAGTCACAGAGGACAGACAGACAATACAATGGCAAAAAGATAACCAAAGGTCACAGAGAAGGACAGACAGACAATACAATGGCAAAAAGATAAACAGAAGTCACAGAGAAGGACAGACAGACAATACAATGGCAAAAAGATAATCACAAGTCACAGAGGACAGACAGACAATACAATGGCAAAAAGATAACCAGAAGTCACAGAGGACAGACAAGACAATACAATGGCAAAAATATAACCAGAAGTCACAGAGGACAGACAGACAATACAATGGCAAAAAGATAACCAGAAGTCACAGAGGACAGACAGACAATACAATGGCAAAAAGATAACCAGAAGTCAAAGAGAAGGACAGACAGACAACACAATGGCAAAAAGATAACCAGAAGTCACAGAGGACAGACAGACAATACAATGGCAAAAAGATAACCAGAAGTCACAGAGGACAGACAGACTATACAATGGCAAAAAGATAACCAGAAGTCACAGAGAAGGACAGACAGACAATACAATGGCAAAAAGATAACCAGAAGTCAAAGAGAAGGTCAGACAGACAATACAATGGCAAAAAGATAACCAGAAGTCACAGAGGACAGACAGACAATACAATGGCAAAAAGATAACCAGAAGTCACAGAGGACAGACAGACAATACAATGGCAAAAAGATAACCAGAAGTCACAGAGAAGAACAGACAGACAATACAATGGCAATAAGATAACCAGAAGTCACAGAGAAGGACAGACAGACAATACAATGGCAAAAAGATAACCAGAAGTCACAGAGGACAGACAGACAAAACAATGGCAAAAAGATAACCAGAAGTCACAGAGGACAGACAGACAATACAATGGCAAAAAGATAACCAGAAGTCACAGAGAAGGACAGACAGACAATACAATGGCAAAAAGATAACCAGAAGACACAGAGAAGGACAGACAGACAATACAATGGCAAAAAGATAACCAGAAGTCAGAGGACAGACAGACAATACAATGGCAAAAAGATAACCAGAAGTCAAAGAGAAGGACAGACAGACAATACAATGGCAAAAAGATAACCAGAAGTCACAGAGGACAGACAGACAATACAATGGTAAAAAGATAACCAGAAGTCACAGAGAAGGACAGACAGACAATACAATGGCAAAAAGATAACCAGAAGACACAGAGAAGGACAGACAGACAATACAATGGCAAAAAGATAACCAGAAGTCAGAGGACAGACAGACAATACAATGGCAAAAAGATAACCAGAAGTCAAAGAGAAGGACAGACAGACAATACAATGGCAAAAAGATAACCAGAAGTCACAGAGGACAGACAGACAATACAATGGCAAAAAGATAACCAGAAGTCATAGAGGACAGACAGACAATACAATGGCAAAAAGATAACCAGAAGTCGCAGAGAAGGACAGACAGACAATACAATGGCAAAAAGATAACCAGAAGTCACAGAGAAGGACAGACAGACACTACAATGGCAAAAAGATAACCAGAAGTCACAGAGGACAGACAGACAATACAATGGCAAAAAGATAACCAGAAGTCACAGATGACAGACAGACAATACAATGGCAAAAAGATAACCAGAAATCACAGAGAAGGACAGACAGACAATACAATGGCAAAAAGATAACCAGAAGTCATAGAAAAGGACAGACAGACAATACAATGGCAAAAAGATAACCAGAAGTCACAGAGGACAGACAGACAATACAATCGCAAAAAGATAACCAGAAGTCACAGAGGACAGACAAACAATACAATGGCAAAAAGATAAACAGAAGTCAAAGAGAAGGACAGACAGACAATACAATGGCAAAAAGATAACCAGAAGTCACAGAGGACAGACAGTCAATACAATGGCAAAAAGATAACCAGAAGTCAAAGAGAAGGACAGACAGACAATACAATGGCAAAAAGATAACCAGAAGTCACAGAAGACAGACAGACAATACAATGGCAAAAAGATAACCAGAAGTCACAGAGGACAGACAGACAATACAATGGCAAAAAGATAACCAGAAGTCACAGAGAAGGACAGACAGACAATACAATGGCAAAAAGATAACCAGAAGTCACAGAGGACAGACAGACAATACAATGGCAAAAAGATAAACAGAAGTCAAAGAGAAGAACAGACAGACAATACAATGGCAAAAAGATAACCAGAAGTCACAGAGGACAGACAGACAATACAATGGCAAAAAGATAAACAGAAGTCAAAGAGGACAGACAGACAATACAATGGCAAAAAGATAACCAGAAGTCACAGAGGACAGACAGACAATACAATGGCAAAAAGATAACCAGAAGTCACAGAGGACAGACAAGACAATACAATGGCAAAAAGATAACCAGAAGTCACAGAGGACAGACAGACAATACAATGGCAAAAAGATAACCAAAGGTCACAGAGAAGGACAGACAGACAATACAATGGCAAAAAGATAAACAGAAGTCACAGAGAAGGACAGACAGACAATACAATGGCAAAAAGATAATCAGAAGTCACAGAGGACAGACAGACAATACAATGGCAAAAAGATAACCAGAAGTCACAGAGGACAGACAAGACAATACAATGGCAAAAAGATAACCAGAAGTCACAGAGGACAGACAGACAATACAATGGCAAAAAGATAACCAGAAGTCACAGAGGACAGACAGACAATACAATGGCAAAAAGATAACCAGAAGTCAAAGAGAAGGACAGAGAGACAACACAATGGCAAAAAGAAAATCAGAAGTCACAGAGGACAGACAGACAATACAATGGCAAAAAGATAACCAGAAGTCACAGAGGACAGACAGACTATACAATGGCAAAAAGATAACCAGAAGTCACAGAGAAGGACAGACAGACAATACAATGGCAAAAAGATAACCAGAAGTCAAAGGGAAGGACAGACAGACAATACAATGGCAAAAAGATAACCAGAAGTCACAGAGGACAGACAGACAATACAATGGCAAAAAGATAACCAGAAGTCAAAGAGAAGGACAGACAGACAATACAATGGCAAAAAGATAACCAGAAGTCACAGAGGACAGACAGACAATACAATGGCAAAAAGATAACCAGAAGTCACAGAGGACAGACAGACAATACAATGGCAAAAAGATAACCAGAAGTCACAGAGGACAGACAGACAATACAATGGCAAAAAGATAACCAGAAGTCACAGAGAAGAACAGACAGACAATACAATGGCAATAAGATAACCAGAAGTCACAGAGGACAGACAGACAAAACAATGGCAAAAAGATAACCAGAAGTCAAAGAGAAGGACAGACAGACAATACAATGGCAAAAAGATAACCAGAAGTCACAGAGGACAGACAGACAATACAATGGTAAAAAGATAACCAGAAGTCACAGAGAAGGACAGACAGACAATACAATGGCAAAAAGATAACCAGAAGTCACAGAGAAGGACAGACAGACAATACAATGGCAAAAAGATAACCAGAAGTCACAGAGGACAGACAGACAATACAATGGCAAAAAGATAACCAGAAGTCGAAGAGAAGGACAGACAGACAATACAATGGCAAAAAGATAACCAGAAGTCACAGAGAAGGACAGACAGACAATATAATGGCAAAAAGATAACCAGAAGTCACAGAGAAGGACAGACAGACAATATAATGGCAAAAAGATAACCAGAAGTCACAGAGAAGGACAGATAGACAATATAATGGCAAAAAGATAACCAGAAGTCACAGAGAAGGACAGACAGACAAACAATGTCACAAAGATAACCAGAAGTCACAGAGAAGGACAGACAGACAGACAATACAATGGCACAAAGATAACCAGAAGTCACAGAGAAGGACAGACAGACAATATAATGGCAAAAAGATAACCAGAAGTCACAGAGAAGGACAGACAGACAAACAATGGCACAAAGATAACCAGAAGTCACAGAGAAGGACAGACAGACAGACAATGGCACAAAGATAACCAGAAGTCACAGAGAAGGACAGACAGACAGACAATGGCACAAAGATAACCAGAAGTCACAGAGAAGGACAGACAGACAATATAATGGCACAAAGATAACCAGAAGTCACAGAGAAGGACAGACAGACAGACAATACAATGGCACAAAGATAACCATAAGTCACAGAGAAGGACAGACAGACAGACAATACAATGGCACAAAGATAACCAGAAGTCACAGAGAAGGACAGACAGACAGACAATGGCACAAAGATAACCAGAAGTCACAGAGAAGGACAGACAGACAGACAATGGCACAAAGATAACCAGAAGTCACAGAGAAGGACAGACAGACAAACAATGGTACAAAGATAACCAGAAGTCACAGAGAAGGACAGACAGACAATATAATGGCATAAAGATAACCAGAAGTCACAGAGAAGGACAGACAGACAAACAATGGCACAAAGATAACCAGAAGTCACAGAGAAGGACAGACAGACAATATAATGGCACAAAGATAGCCAGAAGTCACAGAGAAGGACAGACAGACAATACAATGGCACAAAGATAACCAGAAGTCACAGAGAAGGACAGACAGACAGACAGACAATGGCACAAAGATAACCAGAAGTCACAGAGAAGGACAGACAGACAGACAATGGCACACAGATAACCAGAAGTCACAGAGAAGGACAGACAGACAAACAATGGCACAAAGATAACCAGATATCACAGAGAAGGACAGACAGACAGACAGACAGACAGACAGACAATGGCACAAAGATAACCAGAAGTCACAGAGAAGGACAGACAGACAGACAGACAATACAATGGCACAAAGATAACCAGAAGTCACAGAGAAGGACAGACAGACAGACAATACAATGGCACAAAGATAACCAGAAGTCACAGAGAAGGACAGACAGACAGACAATACAATGGCACAAAGATAACCAGAAGTCACAGAGAAGGACAGACAGACAATATAATGGCAAAAAGATAACCAGAAGTCACAGAGAAGGACAGACAGACAAACAATGGCACAAAGATAACCAGAAGTCACAGAGAAGGACAGACAGACAGACAATGGCACAAAGATAACCAGAAGTCACAGAGAAGGACAGACAGACAGACAATGGCACAAAGATAACCAGAAGTCACAGAGAAGGACAGACAGACAATATAATGGCACAAAGATAACCAGAAGTCACAGAGAAGGACAGACAGACAGACAATACAATGGCACAAAGATAACCAGAAGTCACAGAGAAGGACAGACAGACAGACAATACAATGGCACAAAGATAACCAGAAGTCACAGAGAAGGACAGACAGACAGACAATGGCACAAAGATAACCAGAAGTCACAGAGAAGGACAGACAGACAGACAATGGCACAAAGATAACCAGAAGTCACAGAGAAGGACAGACAGACAAACAATGGTACAAAGATAACCAGAAGTCACAGAGAAGGACAGACAGACAATATAATGGCATAAAGATAACCAGAAGTCACAGAGAAGGACAGACAGACAAACAATGGCACAAAGATAACCAGAAGTCACAGAGAAGGACAGACAGACAATATAATGGCACAAAGATAGCCAGAAGTCACAGAGAAGGACAGACAGACAATACAATGGCACAAAGATAACCAGAAGTCACAGAGAAGGACAGACAGACAGACAGACAATGGCACAAAGATAACCAGAAGTCACAGAGAAGGACAGACAGACAGACAATGGCACACAGATAACCAGAAGTCACAGAGAAGGACAGACAGACAAACAATGGCACAAAGATAACCAGATGTCACAGAGAAGGACAGACAGACAGACAGACAGACAGACAATGGCACAAAGATAACCAGAAGTCACAGAGAAGGACAGACAGACAGACAGACAAGACAATGGCACAAAGATAACCAGAAGTCACAGAGAAGGACAGACAGACAGACAATACAATGGCACAAAGATAACCAGAAGTCACAGAGAAGGACAGACAGACAGACAGACAATACAATGGCACAAAGATAACCAGAAGTCACAGAGAAGGACAGACAGACAGACAATACAATGGCACAAAGATAACCAGAAGTCACAGAGGACAGACAGACAGACAGACAATATAATGGCAAAAAGAAAAGGGACAAAACGACAAACAATGATTTCAAAACATTACACAGAAAACAAAATACTGTAAAATACGAACCCAAAGAAAAACCTGGAGATGTGAACTGTTCTTGCACCACTAGTGATATCCGTCGTGTTACTGTTAAGCTCGACACGAACATCCTCTGATATAACGAATGTAATATTTGTTTGTCATTTTTTACTTTATACATGATGACCACAATTAATGACATTGTGACATCTGGTTTTCAATTATAAGAATGTCATGAAGCAATGTGTGTGTGTGTTATTGTATGCAATAAATTAAACGCTTTTTTAATTACGAATTTTAAATGTGCACTATATAAATTATTTTCAGAGTATGAATTATTTGCAAAATAAATCTAAGATGTAAATTTGTGCATAATAATGATACATTGCCCTATTTCGTCACTCTTTGTCGGTCTATTTCTATTAATATATTTGTTCCATCACGTCTTGTCTTCTGCATTTCTTACTCTCAGATGCTTCCATTTAAAAGATCATATTGTAGTTAGATTGTTAACTACCAATTATCAAATCAATACCAATAACCACACACTTTATGTGATTAAATTTTTCAATCACTTACAGTAGGTCGGAGGTTTTTTCTCCAAGTATTCATGGTTATTGTAATAATAAAGCTTGTGGTATATCCTGGTGTTGCCGGTTCCCCATAGCGTAAGAAACATTTCTCCCGTGTGTCCCTTAGAAACAATATTTTTTTACAAAATTGTTTTTGTTTCTTTGTCAAAACTAGTTCTTTATTTCTACCAAACCTAAAAGTTCTACTCCTAGAAGTTACGGAGAAAACAAAATATTTGTATATGACCTTATTTCTGACACTTTTTGTATTACGACACCAGTTCTCGATAAGTGTGTAAAATCAATTATGGATGGCATGCTTACTAATAAAAATTATAGAAAAAAAAAAAAATGTATTTAAGATATTTGCAAACACCAAGATTATTGATTTCAACCATACATGAAAAAGTGTTCCATTGGGGTTACACAATACAGAAATAACGTTGATATAAAGATAAAACTGATAAGATATGACCCGAACGGTGTTCCATACTTTTTTTTCTGAACAGCGCCACCTGATATTTCCAGCTTTGTATGACGTATACGTACTTGACTTTCATTGACAGCAAAGTTTTGTTTACTTCACAAACGTAAATTTTAGGCAATGACCCGGTGAATTAAGAGTTATTTTTGGAATAAGAAAATGTGCATAAATATCTGAGACTATAAAGATTATGTTGATACATATCTTGATACGTAGCATAACCATTTTTTCCTTCTTGCGAAGCGAGGTGGTGTTCCGTAGGTAACATCCTGTCGAACAGAAGACACGTGCGTTTTCCGATTTATGTCAAAACTCTCACGGGCATAATTATCGAGAACTGGTAACTATCGAGAACAGGTCACAGAACTACTGCCAGCATGAACACTGGAGAAGAGTGTAACATTCCCTAGATACTACCAGCATCTACACTGGAGAAGACTGTAACATGGCCTAGCTGCTGCCAGCATCTACACTGGAAAAGAGTGTAACATGTCCTAGCTACTGCTAGCATCTACACTGGAGAAGAGTGTAACATTCCCTAGATACTGCCAGCATCTACACTGGAAAAGAGTGTAACATGTCTTAGCTACTGCTAGCATCTACACTGGAGAAGAGTGTAACACGTCCCAGCTACTGCTAGCATCTACACTGGAGAAGAGTGTAACATGTCCTAGCTACTGCCAGCATGAACACTGGAGAAGAGTGTAACATTCACTAGATACTGCCAGCATCTACACTGGAGAAGAGTGTAACATGTCCCAGCTACTGCTAGCATCTACACTGGAGAAGAGTGTAACATGTCCTAGCTACTGCCAGCATGAACACTGGAGAAGAGTGTAACATGTCTTAGCTACTGCCAGCATGAACACAGGAGAAGAGTGTAACATGTCCCAGCTACTGCTAGCATCTACACTGGAGAAGAGTATAACATGTCCCAGCTACTGCTAGCATCTACACTGGAGAAGAGTGTAACATGTCCTAGCTACTGCTAGCATCTACACTGGAGAAGAGTGTAACATGTCCCAGCTACTACTAGCATCTACACTGGAGAGGAGTGTAACATGTCCTAGCTACTGCCAGCATGAACACTGGAGAAGAGTGTAACATTCACTAGATACTGCCAGCATCTACACTGGAGAAGAGTGTAACATGTCCCAGCTACTGCTAGCATCTACACTGGAGAAGAGTGTAACATGTCCTAGCTACTGCCAGCATGAACACTGGAGAAGAGTGTAACATGTCCTAGCTACTGCCAGCATGAACACTGGAGAAGAGTGTAACATGTCCAAGCTACTGCCAGCATCTACACTGGAGAAGAGTGTAACATGTCCCAGCTACTGCTAGCATCTACACTGGAGAAGAGTGTAACATGTCCCAGCTACTGCTAGCATCTACACTGGAGAAGAGTGTAACATGTCCTAGCTACTGCCAGCATGAACACTGGAGAAGAGTGTAACATGTCCTAGCTACTGCCAGCATGAACACTGGAGAAGAGTGTAACATGTCCTAGCTACTGCTAGCATCTACACTGGAGAAGAGTGTAACATGTCCTAGCTACTGCCAGCATGAACACTGGAGAAGAGTGTAACATGTCCCAGCTACTGCTAGCATCTACACTGGAGAAGAGTGTAACATGTCCCAGCTACTGCTAGCATCTACACTGGAGAAGAGTGTAACATGTCCTAGCTACTGCCAGCATGAACACTGGAGAAGAGTGTAACATTCACTAGATACTGCCAGCATCTACACTGGAGAAGAGTGTAACATGTCCCAGCTACTGCTAGCATCTACACTGGAGAAGAGTGTAACATGTCCCAGCTACTGCCAGCATGAACACTGGAGAAGAGTGTAACATGTCCTAGCTACTGCCAGCATGAACACTGGAGAAGAGTGTAACATGTCCAAGCTACTGCCAGCATCTACACTGGAGAAGAGTGTAACATGTCCCAGCTACTGCTAGCATCTACACTGGAGAAGAGTGTAACATGTCCCAGCTACTGCTAGCATCTACACTGGAGAAGAGTGTAACATGTCCTAGCTACTGCTAGCATCTACACTGGAGAAGAGTGTAACATGTCCTAGCTACTGCCAGCATGAACACTAGAGAAGAGTGTAACATTCACTAGATACTGCAAGCATCTACACTGGAGAAGAGTATAACATGTCCCAGCTACTGCTAGCATCTACACTGGAGAAAAGAGTAACATGTCCTAGCTACTGCCAGCATGAACACTGGAGAAGAGTGTAACATGTCCTAGCTACTGCCAACATGAACACTGGAGAAGAGTGTAACATGTCCTAGCTACTGCCAGCATGAACACTGGAGAAGAGTGTAACATGTCCTAGCTACTGCCAGCATGAACACTGGAGAAGAGTGTAACATGTCCTAGCTACTGCCAGCATGAACACTGCAGAAGAGTGTAACATTCTCTAGATACTGCCAGCATCTACACTGGAGAAGAGTGTAACATGTCCCAGCTACTGCTAGCATCTACACTGGAGAAGAGTGTAACATGTCCTAGCTACTGCCAGCTTGAAAACTGGAGAAGAGTGTAACATGTCCTAGCTACTGCCAGCATGAACACTGGAGAAGAGTGTAACATGTCCCAGCTACTGCCAGCATCTACACTGGAGAAGAGTGTAACATGTCCTAGCTACTGCTAGCATCTACACTAGAGAAGAGTGTAATATGTCCTAGCTACTGCCAGCATGAACACTGGAGAAGAGTGTAACATGTCCCAGCTACTGCTAGCATCTACAATGGAGAAGAGTGTAACATGTCCTAGCTACTGCTAGCATCTACACTGGAGAAGAGTGTAACATGTCCTAGCTACTACTAGCATCTACACTGGAGAAGAGTGTAACATGTCCTAGCTACTGCTAGCATCTACACTGGAGAAGAGTGTAACATGTCCCAGCTACTGCCAGCATCTACACTGGAGAAGAGTGTAACATGTCCTAGCTACTGCCAGCATGAAGACTGGAGAAGAGTGTAACATGTCCTAGCTACTGCCAGCATCTACACTGGAGAAGAGTATAACATGTCCTAGCTACTGCTAGCATCTACACGGGAGAAGAGTGTAGCATGTCCTAGCTACTGCTAGCATCTACACTGGAGAAGAGTGTAACATGTCCTAGCTACTGCTAGCATCTACACTGGAGAAGAGTGTAACATGTCCTAGCTACTGCTAGCATCTACACTGGAGAAGAGTGTAACATGTCCTAGCTACTGCTAGCATCTACACTGGAGAAGAGTGTAACATGTCCCAGCTACTGCTAGCATCTACACTGGAGAAGAATGTAACATGTCCTAGCTACTGCCAGCATGAACACTGGAGGAGAGTGTAACATGTCCTAGCTACTGCCAGCATGAACACTGGAGAAGAGTGTAACATTCCCTAGATACTGCCAGCATCTACACTGGAGAAGAGTGTAACATGTCCCAGCTACTGCTAGCATCTACACTGGAGAAGAGTGTAACATGTCCTAGCTACTGCCAGCATCTACACTGGAGAAGAGTGTAACATGTCCCAGCTACTGCTAGCATCTACACTGGAGAAGAGTGTAACATGTCCTAGCTACTGCCAGCATGAACACTGGAGGAAAGTGTAACATGTCCTAGCTACTGCCAGCATGAACACTGGAGAAGAGTGTAACATTCACTAGATACTGCCAGCATCTACACTGGAGAAGAGTGTAAGATGTCCCAGCTACTGCTAGCATCTACACTGGAGAAGAATGTAACATGTCCTAGCTACTGCCAGCATGAACACTGGAGGAGAGTGTAACATGTCCTAGCTACTGCCAGCATGAACACTGGAGAAGAGTGTAACATTCCCTAGATACTGCCAGCATCTGCACTGGAGAAGAGTGTAACATGTCCCAGCTACTGCTAGCATCTACACTGGAGAAGAGTGTAACATGTCCTAGCTACTACCAGCATGAACACTGGAGAAGAGTGTAACATTCCCTAGATACTGCCAGCATCTACACTGGAGAAGAGTGTAACATGTCCTATCTACTGCCAGCATGAAAACTGGAGAAGAGTGTAACTTGTCCTAGCTACTGCCAGCATGAACACTGGAGAAGAGTGTAACATGTCCCAGCTACTGCCAGCATCTACACTGGAGAAGAGTGTAACATGTCCTAGTTACTGCTAGCATCTACACTGGAGAAGAGTGTAACATGTCCCAGCTACTGCTAGCATCTACACTGGAGAAGAGTGTAACATGTCCCAGCTACTGCCAGCATCTACACTGGAGAAGAGTGTAACATGTCCTAGCTACCGCTAGCATCTACACTGGAGAAGAGTGTAGCATGTCCTAGCTACTGCTAGCATCTACACTGGAGAAGAGTATAACATGTCTTAGCTACTGCCAGTATGAACAATGGTGAAGAGTGTAATACGTCATAGCTACCGCCAGCATGAACACTGCAGAAGAGTGTAACACTCCCTAGATACTGCCAGCATTTACACTGGAGAAGAGTGTAGCATTTCCTAGCTACTGCCAGCATGAACACTGGGGAAGAGTGTAACATTCCCTAGATACTGCCAGCATCTACACTGGAGAAGAGTATAACATGTCTTAGCTACTGCCAGTATGAACACTGGGGAAGAGTGTAATACGTCATAGCTACCGCCAGCATGAACACTGGAGAAGAGTGTAACACTCCCTAGATACTGCCAGCATTTACACTGGAGAAGAGTGTAACATGTCCTAGCTACCGCTAGCATCTACACTGGAGAAGAGTGTAACATGTCCTAGCTACTGCTAGCATCTACACTGGAGAAGAGTGTAGCATGTCCTAGCTACCGCTAGCATCTACACTGTGGAAGAGTATAACATGTCCTAGGTACTGCTAGCATCTACACTGGAGAAGAGTGTAATACGTCATAGCTACCGCCAGCATGAACACTGGAGAAGAGTGTAACACTCCCTAGATACTGCCAGCATTTACACTGGAGAAGAGTGTAACATGTCCTAGCTACCGCTAGCATCTACACTGGAGAAGAGTGTAACATGTCCTAGCTACTGCTAGCATGAACACTGGAGAAGAGTGTAACATGTCCTAGCTACTGCTAGCATCTACACTG
The DNA here is from genome assembly GCA_963680875.1 of Bathymodiolus brooksi. Classification (NCBI taxonomy): domain Eukaryota; kingdom Metazoa; phylum Mollusca; class Bivalvia; order Mytilida; family Modiolidae; genus Bathymodiolus; species Bathymodiolus brooksi. The sequence continues at coordinate 87,579,955 of OY804576.1, read as the reverse complement.
GAGAAGTGTGTAACATGTACTAGCTACTGCCAGCATGAACACTGGAGAAGAGTGCAACATGTCCTAACTACTGCAAGCATGAACACTAGAGAAGAGTGTAACATGTCCCAGCTACTGCTAGCATCTACACTGGAGAAGAGTGTAACATGTCCTAGCTACTGCCAGCATGAACACTGGAGAAGAGTGTAACATGTCCTAGCTACTGCCAGCATCTACACTGGAGAAGAGTGTAACATGTCCTAGCTACTGCTAGCATGAACACTGGAGAAGAGTGTAAGATGTCCTAGCTACTGCTAGCATCTACACTGGATAAGAGTGTAACATGTCCTAGCTACTGCTAGCATCTACACTGGAGAAGAGTGTAAGATGTCCTAGCTACTGCCAGCATCTACACTGGAGAAGAGTGTAACATGTCCTAGCTACTGCTAGCATCTACACTGGAGAAGAGTGTAACATGTCTTAGCTACTGCCAGCATGAACACTGGGAAAGAGTGTAACATGTCCTAGCTACTGCTAGCATCTACACTGGAGAAGAGTGTAACATGTCCTAGCTACTGCCAGCATCTACACTGGAGAAGAGTGTAGCATTTCCTAGCTACTGCCATCATGAACACTGGGGAAGAGTGTAACATTCCCTAGATACTGCCAGCATCTACACTGGAGAAGAGTGTAACATGTCTTAGCTACTGCCAGCATGAACACTGGGGAAGATTGTAACATGTCCTAGCTACTGCCAGCATGAACACTGGGGAAGAGTGTAACATTCCCTAGATACTGCCAGCATCTACACTGGAGAAGAGTGTAACATGTCCTAGCTACTGCTAAGCATCTACACTGGAGAAGAGTGTAACATGTCTTAGCTACTGCCAGCATGAGCACTGGGGAAGAGTGTAACATGTCCTAGCTACTGCTAGCATCTACACTGGAGAAGAGTGTAACATGTACTAGCTACTGCCAACATGAACACTGGAGAAGAGTGTAACATTCCCTAGATACTGCCAGCATCTACACTGTGGAAGAGGGTAACATGTCCTAGCTACTGCCAGCATCTACGCTGGAGAAGAGTGTAACATGTCCTAGCTACTGCTAGCATCTACACTGTGGAAGAGTGTAACATGTACTAGCTTCTGCTAGCATCTACACTGGAGAAGAGTGTAACATGTCCTAGCTACTGCTGGCATCAACACTGGGGTAGTGTGTAACACGTCCTAGCTACTGCCAGCATGAACACTGGAGAACAGTGTAACATTCCATAGATACTTCCAGCATCTACACCGTGGAAGAGTGTAACATTCCCTAGATACTACCAGCATCTACACTGGAGAAGAGTGTAATATGTCCTAGCTACTGCTAGCATCTACACTGGAGAAGAGTGTAATATGTCCTAGCTACTGCTAGCATCTACACTGTGGAAGAGTGTAACATGTCCTAGGTACTGTTAGTATCTACACTGGAGAAGAGTGTAATACGTCCTAGCTACCGCCAGTATGAACACTGGAGAAGAGTGTAACATTCCCTATATACTGCCAGCATTTACACTGAAGAAGAGTGTAACATGTTCCAGCTACTGCCAGCATCTACACTAGGGAAGAGTGTAACTTGCCCTAGATACTGCTAGCATCTACACTGGAGAAGAGTGTAACATGTCCTAGCTACCGCTAGCATCTACACTGTGGAAGAGTGTAACATGTCCTAGGTACTGCTAGCATCTACACTGGAGAAGAGTGTAATACGTCCTAGCTACCGCCAGCATGAACACTGGAGAAGAGTGTAACACTCCCTAGATACTGCCTGCATTTACACTGGAGAAGAGTGTAACATGTCCCAGCTACTGCCAGCATCTACACTGGGGAAGAGTGTAACATGCCCTAGATACTGCCAGCATCTTCACTGGAGAAGAGTAGCATTTCCTAGCTACTGCCGCCAGCATCTACACTGGAGAAGAGTGTAGCATTTGCTAGCTACTGCCAGCATGAACACTGGGGAAGAGTGTAACATTCCCTAGATACTGCCAGCATCTACACTGGAGAAGAGTGTAACATGTCTTAGCTACTGCCAGCATGAACACTGGGAAAGAGTGTAACATGTCCTAGCTACTGCTAGCATGAACACTGGGGAAGAGTGTAACATTCCCTAGATACTGCCAGCATCTACACTGGAGAAGAGTGTAACATGTCCTAGCTACTGCTAAGCATCTACACTGGAGAAGAGTGTAACATGTCTTAGCTACTGCCAGCATGAGCACTGGGGAAGAGTGTAACATGTCCTAGCTACTGCTAGCATCTACACTGAGTGTAACATGTACTAGCTACTGCCAACATGAACACTGGAGAAGAGTGTAACATTCCCTAGATACTGCCAGCATCTACACTGTGGAAGAGTGTAACATGTCCTAGCTACTGCCAGCATCTACGCTGGAGAAGAGTGTAACATGTCCTAGCTACTGCTAGCATCTACACTGTGGAAGAGTGTAACATGTACTAGCTTCTGCTAGCATCTACACTGGAGAAGAGTGTAACATGTCCTAGCTACTTCTGGCATCAACACTGGGGTAGTGTGTAACATGTCCTAGCTACTGCCAGCATGAACACTGGAGAACAGTGTAACATTCCCTAGATACTTCCAGCATCTACACCGTGGAAGAGTGTAACATTCCCTAGATACTACCAGCATCTACACTGGAGAAGAGTGTAATATGTCCTAGCTACTGCTAGCATCTACACTGTGGAAGAGTGTAACATGTCCTAGGTACTGTTAGTATCTACACTGGAGAAGAGTGTAATACGTCCTAGCTACCGCCAGTATGAACACTGGAGAAGAGTGTAACATTCCCTAGATACTGCCAGCATTTACACTGAAGAAGAGTGTAACATGTTCCAGCTACTGCCAGCATCTACACTAGGGAAGAGTGTAACATGCCCTAGATACTGCTAGCATCTACACTGGAGAAGAGTGTAACATGTCCTAGCTACCGCTAGCATCTACACTGTGGAAGAGTGTAACATGTCCTAGGTACTGCTAGCATCTACACTGGAGAAGAGTGTAATACGTCCTAGCTACCGCCAGCATGAACACTGGAGAAGAGTGTAACACTCCCTAGATACTGCCAGCATTTACACTGGAGAAGAGTGTAACATGTCCCAGCTACTGCCAGCATCTACACTGGGGAAGAGTGTAACATGCCCTAGATACTGCCAGCATCAACACTGGAGAAGAGTGTAACATGTCCTAGCTACTGCCAGTATCAACACTGGAGAAGAGTGTAACATGTGCTAGCTACTGCTAGCATCTACACTGGAGAAGAGTGTAACATTCCCTAGATACTGCCAGCATCAACACTGGGGAAGAGTGTAACATGCCCTAGCTTCTGCCAGTATCAACACTGGGGTAGTGTGTAACATGTCCCAGCTACTGCCAGCATCAATACTGGGGAAGAGTGTAACATATCCTAGCTACTGCCAGCATCTACACTGTGGTAGTGGGTAGCATGTCTCAGCTATTGCCAGCATCAACATTGGGGAAGAGTGTAACATGCCCTAGCTACTGCCAGCATAAACACTTTGGTAGTGTGAAACATGTCCCAGCTACTGCCAGCACATACACTGGGGAAGAGTGAGTGTAGCATGCCCTAGCTACTGCCAGCATCTACACTGGGGTAGAGTGTAACATGTCCCAGCTACTGCCAGCATGAACACCGGGGAAGAGTGTAACATGCCCTAGCTACTGCCAGCATCTACACTGAGGTAGAGTGCAACATGTCCCAGCTATTGCCAGCATCAACACTGGGGAAGAGTGTAACATGCCCTAGATACTGCCAGCACCAACACTGGGGTAGTGTGTAACATGTCCTAGCTACTGCCAGCATCTACACTGGGGTAGAGTGTAACATGCCCCAGCTACTGCCAGCATCTACACTGGGGTAGAGTGTATTATGTCACAGCTACTGCGAGCATCAACACTAGAAGATTATAATATGTCCTAACTACTGACAGTATCAACACTGGAGCAAATTTTAGCATGTCCTACCTAGCTTCTGCGAGCATCAATACTGGAGAAGATTGTAACAAGTTTTAGCTACTGTCAGCAGCTACATCGGAAAAGAGTATAACATGTCCTAGCTAATGCAGCATCAAATACTGAAGAACATTATAGCATGTCCTTGTTGACATTCACACACACGCTTGAGTTGGTTGAAACAGGTTGATCTTATTACCAGTACCAACGCTCTAGTAGGTTGTACCATGTCCATCCTACTACCAGCAACAAGAATGGACGTAGTTGTAGCATTGTCATGCTACTTCTAACAAGAAGGCTGGAGTTGGTTGTAATAAAATGTAGATATCTTATTCAGAATGCACATGTCCAGACATCAACATTCAGATTTATTGTGAAATCTTAGATTTAAAACATTAGAGGAGTTTCACTATCCGGTACTTGTATCCTTGAATTGAATGATTATCCATACATACCTATAGAGAGCCTTATATTTGGTCCAGTTTGTATTGCTTTGTTTGTTTTGTTTTCTTTTTGTGTTTGTGTTTTGCTCTGCAATAACTGTAATAGTCTTGTCTTTTTCAGTACAACGTTGGTAATGAAATCTATAATGGAATCATAATCGTTTATTCTTTTTTATGTCTAATCATTATGTGCTTACTTGTTCTATTATTTTTACAGTAATTATTAATTTGGTTTGGGCTCATGAAGATTGTTTAAGCCCACCACTTGTTATTGAAGTGCCTGTATCAAGCTTGGAAATAGAGCGGGATTGCATTTGTGTAATAGGGGTTTCCAATTTGCCTCTGTTTCTATAGTGTGGTATATTTGTTTTTCTATTCATTTCTTCTTGACTGTGGCTATTCTTTAGATCGTCTTTGGATGGACAAAAATTACGAAAAGTGCAAATATAGATACTAAAACACATATCTTAAGAAGGAATTGGTTGAAATTCAAAATGTAGAAAAATCAAAGGATTTAAACTTCAGTGTCATGTTAGATCATATAATATATATATATCTTAACACATTTTAGGGTAAGACTTTCATAAAACGGTCATATAAGAGGGAATTATGTATTTCGTAATACGAATTTGTTACTGTTGATAAGAAAGTGAAGCTTTATTGTGTTTTGCTACCATTGGTAAAGAACATTCTCTAATTTAATTGTTTTATCGTAATTTTGTGTAGACTCAAACAATGGCAAGCACCACATGTCTATTTTGACGTTTTTATTGCTTACCCTACCCTTCACATAAGCATGTTTGTATCCTTGATTGTAAACTGATAACACAATATAGGCGTGGCAGTAGTAAAAGGCTACATTACATAGTATCTGTTTTGAAGCACACATCTGCTCTCTCATTGGATGAATTTAATTGAAAGCTGATTTTAAATTTAACAGTTATATTTTTGTATATAAAATTGACTGGCCTTGATGACCTATACGATATTATGCATGGTTTTTTTTCTGCACCAGAAATGTATGTTGCACATTCCAGTATTCACAAGACGCACCTTTTGATTTGTAATTCGGTCAACCGTAATTGCAATGTAGCTATAAAATGTCCAGTGAATATTATAGTATTATCATCGCGTGTTTTAGGTAAAAATTTTGGAACATAGGTAAGGTAAGCCATATTTAGAAAAGTCCCTTAAGCATTAAAAAAGTATATATGTTTTTTAATAAATAAGGAAATTTTATATGTATTTTGTCATCCCGGTAAAACGTACTTTTAAAATTAAAAACAATTATTTGGCTTTCCAAGCTTTTGGCTTTGAGCGTACCTGATGATGATTATTCCACAGACGCAACGTGCGCATTAAATTAGATATCTACCTTTTCATCAATATCCCTTGGTCGATATCTCTGTTGGTGGACTATTAGTCCACGAGTAGATCATCCACCCAGTAGCCAGTGTTTCGGTACTCTCATGGTTTATTTGATAAATTTATTATTGAAATTTACAATTGTTAAATTATGTAATTATCATTAAAACAAAGGTTCTACTCTCTCATGTATAGGTCTGACTTTTCAGTTTAGGCCCAAACACTCTTATATTATTTGGCTTTCCAGCCTTTTGGATTTAAGCGTGCAGATGAGGGTTCTTCCAATTTAGATATCTACTTTTTTTTATCAATTGTATTGAGTTGCTCTATATGGTAAACAAAAATAGTTCTCTATTAAGTAAGATATTCACACTCATTAATATATAGTGAAATTCATCACCAACAGTTTCAAAGCACACATTTTAATGTCTTTGATCACGTTCAATATTGAATAAATAAATATGGAATTACATAAATTTGTGAAACACGTGTCCTTTGTTGACTTAAAACAATTCAGTTGATTATACCAATGATCTTGTTTTGTTTCAGGGACGTCCGTAGGTTTGTTCAGTTCAACGATTATGTTCAATTAATATAAACACGTGACTTTTTTTTAAAACAATGAAATTCTTTTGTTGTTAGAGAATAATAACAATAGAATAATCAATAATCATTTGGAACCTAGCTTTCGACGAATTATACAGAGCGTTCAATTCCTAATACCCAACGTTCGTCTTATTAAATCGAGAATTCGCCTTATTATACCTAGCGATCTAATAAATAACATACCATGTAAAGGTGACATATGTATATGTCAAGGCGTATCCATTTTACTCTTTTCATCTTGACTTTAAGACATATCAACACCTACGTTTGTGCAGCCTTTAATTATTTTATCATCAATAAAGTTATAAATGTCTTTTTATTCATTGCTTTATGAGAATATTCTATATTTTTTCAGCATTTTTTTTTTTAAAGTTTTCATATATTCATATAATATATAAAACAAGCGAATAAATTAAAAAGGTTTGACAAAATACCAAATGTTTCCAGATTGTTAAGATTTTATGAAGCTTACATTTCATTAAACATATTTGTAATTGTTTTATATAAATAAGAATTTGTCAAAATTTGTCATCCAATGAGGTAAGATTGTAGTGTTTGGGTACTTGTAAATAATCCAAAATATAAAAATTAGACTCATATACAAAAAATGTATATCAACAAATTTAACTATGATCCTTATATACAAGTAGTATGTTAGCAGTGATACATGGTAAAGATATGATTCTTTTTATAGCCATTGGAAACCGGGTTAAGGGACCGACCATTAAACCTTTTGGGAGCTAAGTTTTCCCTTGCGACATAATTCTTTTTTTCACATGAAGCAAAAATCAGATTATTGCTTTTTTACCATAAAAAATCAGCACGCTTTCTTCAAATTTCACACCCAAGCATTTCATTGAACACTGCCGAATTGGATCATTTATTTTTACAGTTTATTGCTTTATTCTATAAAATTTGGTTACAAAAAAATATCATTGCTTAAAATACACAGTTTAAGTACTATTTTGAGTCTGTTCTAAACTGTTCATTTTTTAAAGCCCATGTGAATAAATACAACACTTTCTCTTACAACAAATAAATGTACCAAATTGGTAACATAAACAGACTTTAAAATAAAATATTATGTTATGAATAGGTAGAAATTTGTTTTCAAACGCGCAACCAATTTGCAAACATTCATCGCTTAATTCCATTACGAAGGAAAAATTATTGTGTGTCAATGGAATTTCAAATGTCGTGCTGTAAATGATTTCATTGGAAAGTATGAAATCTGCACATATTACGTTTAAAGATGAAAATAGTGGAAACAATAATTTATTCAGTAATAAAAATGTAGAAACCTCTTTCCTCGACTTTGATATTTGATTTTGGAATTGTTCCGACCGTGTGGTATTTTTTGTTTTTCATTTGTTCTACCCAATTTAGTGAGCACGATGCGTTTCTGTGATAACCATCATAATGAACGTTCGTATAGTCTATTTAATTCATTGCAATAATAAACCATGTCAGTGCCGAAGCTCTGACTACTGAGCGGATGGTATCCTCTGGGAGTGATAGTCCACCAAGCAGAGAAAACGATCCAGCGATCTAATTTAGTGCGCACGACGCGTTTCTGGAATTACCTTCATCAGGTACGTTCAATTGTCAACAAATTAAAAAACAAATAATCTAAAAGTCTTTGGTAGCAAGTAAAACAAAGAGACCAAGACTTCATACAGGGGCGTCTAAAGAAAAACACAAGAACAAGCTTATTCGGTCCTTTAATTTCATGTTCCGCTATATAGATGATGCTATTTCACTAAATAGTTTTGGTGATTTTGTTGATCGCATCTATCCCATTGAGATTAAGGTAAATGTTACCACAGATACAGAGGGCTCGGGTGGCTCGAAGAGTTAGGTCGTTGGATCTAACAACTCATACAAGCCTATCACCAATACGGCGTGGGTTCGCGCCCGGCTTTGTAAATTCCAAAAAGGGTGCACTCGACTCGCAGCCGCATTTGATAAAGTTTACCAGTTGCTTGCCCATGGCCGGTGGTTCTCTCCAGGTACTCCGGCTTCCTCCTCCACTAAAACTGGTCGCCATGATATAGCTGAAATATTGTTGAAAGTGGCGTTAAAACACCAAACATCAAATAAAAAAATCAACCACAGATACAGTTAGGTCTATCTCACACATTGATCTACACATCGTCCTGAATATAGCTAAAAAATTGCTCGCTGGACGTTAAACACCAATCAATCAATCAATCAATCTACACATCAAAACTGATTCACAAGAGGGTCGGTAAAGAAAGAAACATTACGACAAAAGATATGACTTTAATTTTTCCATTGTAAACTTTCCATTTATATGTAGCAACATTCCAAGAGCACCTTCATATGGGGTATATATCTCTCAGTTGATCCGATATTTCAGAGATTATGGATCCTATCATGATGTCCTTGCTAGATGGTTGCTGTTAACAAGGAAGCTGCTGGGCCAAGGGTTCCTAGTGGTCAAATTGAAGTCATCACTTCGAAAGAATTACACTCGCCACCATGACCTGGTTCACCGTAACAGAATATTGTGTCACAAATGATCATGAATATGTTCCGTTTGTCATATTCACAATCCGGTCCTTTCCTCATTCATGACAAATCACAGGGTGTGGAACAAGACGTGTGTCACTAGTGGAGCAGGAACTGCTTACCCTCCAAGAGCACCTGAGTTCACCCCAGGTTTTAGTGGGGTTCGTGTTGATCGATCTTTAGTTTTCTGTGTAGTGCTTTGTAGATCGTTGTTTGTCGTTTTTCTATTTGCTATTTTTATATGTCCTTCGGTTTACGGATTCTGATTAACCCTTTGGTATCTTCAAACTTGTCTTATTTATGCCGGAGCGAGATGTGCCTTAGTTTTAATTAATTACATGGCTTAGGAGCAGTTAATTTCAAATATAAATATATCTAGTAAACCATGTCAGATGAGAGAATTTACTCTTTTGACAATGATACAATGTCGAGAAGAATGCCCTATTTGACATGAGCGGTAGATCGTAGGTTATATCCTCGGTCTGGCCAAACCAAATACTAAAAATGGTATTTTTGCTTCTCCGCTTAGCACGCAACATTAACAGCAAAGACTGGTATCAGTATAAATATGCCCAATGGTCTTCCTGCGAACTGTAGATTCAGTGATGAGCTGGCACTATAAAAATCCTTCTATGTATTTTGGCATAGTAAAAAAAAAAATAAATAAATAAAAACGTAAATATAACGCGTTTCTGGAATAACCTTCATCAGGTGCAAAAGGCAGACATCATCATAAAATATACCTTGTTGTCGCCATGATATAACTTCAAAGCACCAACCATTTATTCACTATTTCTTTGACATAATACTTTATCGGACAAAAATTTACTATTTTGGTATTTTCATAGCAATATTATCCAAATAAACCCTACTTGACTTTTATCAAGATGAAGATTTAGTATATGATATATATTCAAGTAAGAATTACTTTGTCAGGTATATTTTATCATGCGAAAAATTACTATTTTGACATTAATATTTTATTGAGATAAAATAAAAATCGATCTTTTGGCAAATTTATGTAATTATGACAATTTTAACATGATGGCTTAATCCTCTTATTTGCCACAGATGACATTAAACAACAAACAATTACTAGTAATACAATTACTTTACATAAACTAGAAATGTCTTTTTGAGTTTCTATAATTATAAATGAGTAGGATTAATTTAATTTCCAAATATTTATTTCAAACACTACATATTTTGTCCTTAATAAAGAAATTTAAGCTGATCTATTTCAGCATTTTTTAACGTATGTTCACCATTAGAAATTAACTTTTATGTACAATAAACACAGAAATTACTTATGTTTATGTATTAGCATATTCATTTATTTATACAAATTGAGATTTTTAACGACTGAAAGAAGCTTAAAACCTAGTTTTTGTAACTTACTGTAATAATTAGAACACATGGGTTCACGCCAGGTTTTTGTGGGGATTCGTGTTGCTAATGTTTATAGTCTTCATGTGTTGTGTTTAGATTTTTTGCTAATGTTTATAGTCTTCATGTGTTGTGTTTAGATTTTTTGTTTTGTTTGTCAGCGTTCTGACGTATATATATATATAGTACAAGAATGTTGTGAAAAATCCGTTTTGTTCTTTTTTTAATAATTTCTTTTATATATATATAGGGAGTGGATGTAGTCGAGTGGTCTAGGGCGCTGGACGTAAGGCTAAGCGAATGGTGCTGCAGTGTAACAATGGTGTGGGTTCAAATCCCGTCGAGGGAAGAACAAAAATTTGACAGCTCTAAAATCTAATTCTAACACTGTTTGGTTTAATTTTCAGACGTATATATATATATATATATATATATAAAACTTAAGACCTTATCACCGAATGGAATCAATGAGAAAAAGTAATATCCTCTCTTGACTCCTATTCGTGTTGATCTCCTCCAGTCGTATTAGGACATACAGTTTGCTCTATTGGCCCAAAGTATATATTCCACACTGTGGCGGGCCGTTTTTATGAATGAGTTTGGGTATCATACCATTTTCAACAATATTTTGACAGTGCTATTTGATACATTTACCAATAATGTCTCATTTTTATATTTATTTTTATTTCTAATTTAACCTTTATTTAAATGTGTAGCCCTATTGTATATTTATATTATTGTTATTGTACTTTTATTAATTTATATGTAGGATTTCCATTCTTTTATGCATGTAGTTTCATATGTGCATCTTCTGGTTCTTTTGTGCGGTACATGGACCGTCAAAAACTTTTTTTTGAAATTTGAAAAGTCGCCATATTGTTTCGAGATTTTATTTAATTAGACATTGATAAAGTCCCTCGGTGGGACGAAACTTTTGTCATTCTACGAAGTGTTTAATTCTTTATCACTTTGTTTTGTGTACTTGGTGTTGTTTTACAAACCATTTTAGACGTTTATATATATATATATATATATATATATATATATAAAAGAAATTATTAAAAAAAGAACAAAACGGATTTTTCACAACATTCTTGTACTTATATATATATATATATATATATAAAAGAAATTATTAAAAAAAGAACAAAACGGATTTTTCACAACATTCTTGTACTAACGTTTTCACTGCTGTTGCAGATCTTCAAGTACAATGTTTATATATATATAACAGATATGAAGTATTGTTCACATTTTAAACAAATTCTCATTATTAAATATACGTTAGGGAAAACCGAAGGGGCAAAATAAGCCTTTTTGCAGATTTTACAGAAACAGTACCGAATAACAATTATTTACATCTTTAACTCCAGATACATTGGTGATAATTTCACCTTTTTAAATTTAAATTTGAATATTTTTGGGACAAAATATGTATATCTTTGAACAGACAATTTATTGTTCCAGCAATTATATTCAAATTCAAAATGTTTATGAATTCGAAAACACGGTTTTAATTTAGGAAAAACCTCAAAGATAATTAACACGATAATTAAAGCTGTTTAGCGTTAACTGTATATTGACAAAGTTTTAAAATGAACAAAACAACTAAATTGATTAAGTACAAATAAACGTTAGAGAAAACCGAAAGGGCAATCAAGAATGGACAACCCAGAGACGCTGGAAACATTAGGCCGACAGAAAAATGTTCAGACGATCGTTATCAAAAACAAACACAAAAGCATTTTGGAAAACAGTACACAAATGTTCTAACAGAAAAAAAAAGAAGACCCGTCCGTTGAAATTGAAACTTTTTATGATTACTTCAAAAAATTAAATGCAGGTGATGAAGATGTTAATGATCATGATGAAATTAATATTAACGAAATTTGTGATAATCCTGTTTATGATGAAATACTTAATGGTAAGATTACTGAGTTAGAAATAACAGAAGCTATTAGGAAACTCAAAAATAATAAAGCTCCAGGTACTGACAATATTTTGAATGAGTACTTGAAACATTCATCTCCATTGTTGATTTCTCTATATTGTAAGGTTTTTAACTTAGTATTAGACTGTGGAATAATTCCAGAAAGTTGGTCATGTGGTATTATTAAACCTGTTTACAAGAATAAAGGAAATCCGTCTGATCCTGATAATTTTCGGGCAATTACACTTATAAGTTGTGTCGGAAAATTATTTACTTCTATTTTAAATTCTAGGTTAAACTTTTTTGCAAATGATTTAAATATCATCTCAGAAAATCAAGCTGGTTTCAGAAAGGGTTATTCAACTGTGGATAATATATTCGTTTTACATGCTCTTATTGATTTGTATTTTTCTTTTGGTAAAAAGTTATATTGCACCTTCGTAGATTTTAAAAAAGCTTTAGACACAGTTTGGCGAACAGGGTTATGGAGGAAATTACAAAATTGTGAAATAAAAGGGAAATGTTTCAAAATAATTTATAATATGTATAATGATATTAAGTCTTGTGTTCAATATAATGGTAGTCAATCTGAATTTTTTCCCTGTCTTACCGGTGTACGACAAGGAGAAAATTTATCTCCCTTTCTTTTTTCAATATTTTTAAATGATTTAGAAGATTTTTTCAGACAATTAGATGGAGAACCACTTAACATTATCCAAGAAAAATTAGAAAATGAACTGCACATTTTCTATAAATGTTTTGTTATTTTATATGCAGACGATACGGTAATTCTATCCGAAACAAAAGAAGGCATGCAACAAGCTTTAGATATATTTGAATCTTATTGTGAAATTTAGAGACTACAAGTAAATGTTGCAAAAACAAAAGTTATGATTTTTAGAAAAAGGAAAACTGCACAAGATCCTAAATTTATTTTACATGGTCAAACGCTTGATATTGTTGATACATACTCATATCTTGGGATAATATTTAAATATAACGGTACTTTTTTTTAGACTAGGAAAAAACTTGTAGAACAAGCTAATAAAGCATTGTATTGTATTTATAAACTGGTACGTAATGAATCGATACCTATTGACTTGCAACTGAAAATGTTTGACTCTATGATTGAACCTATCTTGCTGTATGGCTCAGAGGTGTGGGGATATGAACATTTAAAAGTTATTGAACAAATTCAGTTGAAATTTTGTAAACGGATTTTAAAGGTTAGAAATACTACTCCACATTTTATGATATATGGAGAACTTGTTCGATTTCCACTTGAAATTCGTGTGAAGCTTCGTTTGATCGCTTTTTGGAGCAAGGTGGTTTTAAATGAAAATAAATTAAGTAGTGTTTTGTATAGATTAATGTATCTTTTAAAAACCAAACATCAGTATAGTTTCAAATGGTTAAATCATATAGAGTCTATATTCAATTCAACTGGCATGGGATTCATTTTTATAAACCAGTTTCCTGTTTATGACAAGAGTGTATTTAACCAAATTTTACGAGACCAGTTTGTTCAAAAATGGCTTAGTGATATATATTCCTCTTCTCGTGGACAACTTTACTCTGTTTTCAAAAAGGATTTTTGTATTGAGAACTATTTACTTAGATTGTCGGAACACTCCAGAATTTGGATAACTAAATTTAGAACTTCAAATCTGCATTTACCTATAGAAACTGGTCGTTGGTATAATATACCTCGAGCAGAGCGTATTTGCCATTTATGCAAAGAAACAATTGGAGACGAATATCATTTTTTATTAGTTTGTAAAAATGAAAACATTATCACCCTTAGAAATAAGTATTTGCCAAATTATTATCGAACTTACCCTAATCATGCCAAATTTGAAGGTTTTCTTTCTATTTGCAATGTAGAACTTTATAAGCGATTATCAATTTTTATTAGAAAAGCTGCTGCCTTACTCTGATTATTTTTATATTATATTTACTGTCAGATTTATTATTTATCATCGTATGTTCATTCTGTCATGTCTTGAATGTATATATTATTTAAAAAATGACCTCTTGTTACACTTGTATATGTGTCTGAGTTTTTCAAATAAATCTTGAAATCTTGACAAGACACAGGACGGAGACAAACAAAACACAACACAGAAAACTAACAGGAGCAACACGGACTGCACCAAAGAAAACGGGGTTGAACCCAGGTGCTAGCAAAGGGTACAAAATGCATCAGATGTACATATTCAAACATGCTGTTTAGTATTCCGAATATCTACCGGAAGTCAAAATATGGTGAAACTGGGCTACATAGGGTAATTATATAGCAGGGTTTGTGAATAAAATGATCTGAAATTAAAAAAAAAAAAAAAATATGGTGAAACTGTAATCTACACTAAAATGGGTTTTCAAAAGTAGAATGTGTAGTAGACATGATGATTATCATAACATCAGGTATATAGTCACAATAACAGCTTGACTGTTGATCATGACGACACTCCTCACAAGTCTACACATGCAGCACTGGTATATAGTCACAATAACAGCTTGACTATTGATCATGACGACCATAATCTCCTCACAAGTCTACACATGCAACACTGCGACAAGAACCGTGTGTACAGTTGTATATCTAATTTATATAATTTTAAATATCTGATTCATGTTCCAAACTTCAAAGAAAATGCATATTATTGATAATGTAAATTTTGGATATGTTTTTTTTTAAATTGATTCTGTTGTTCTCGTTGTTCATTGATAAATTATTGGTTTTTAAATTTATGCATTTAAATATCATAACATTTTTACCATTTCGAAGAATTAAAAATTACTATCAATCTTTTGTGTATATATCAAATGGCTATTCGGTTTAGGAAATAGTCTTGACAGGTGGAAATGAAATGAAACTTGCTCAAAAGCTTATTAAACGTTTCCATGGAAACTGATGGATTTTCCAGGAACGTTTAGAAGAAAACTGATGAAAGAACATTTAAGAAATGCTTTGTAAAATAAACGTACTGAAATGTGTGACGTTTTGACTCATAATATCGTCTAAAATAATATTTTGTAGACTAAAGAAACAGATTAAATTTCAAAGAAATAACTGATTAAAAAAATCAACATTTGGTAGATTTTTAGAATAAGATATAGAAAATTTATAGAAATAATAATAATGCATTTTTTGAAGAAAGAAATACATTTTTCAAAATAAGCACTTAAATTAGCAGGTTTAAAAATAGGGTGTTGTCTGATTGTCACACATTCAATAAATACAGGTAGAAAAAGAGGGAAAAAGGTTAAAACAATCAGGATTGAGTATGATGAACAATTAGGATATATGATTATTAAAAAATCAGGAATTTCTCATAAAATATAGTTTACTATTTTGATGTTCCAACATATTTCTTAATGGAGTGGAATCAAGATGAAATATGTTTTATTTTAAAACATTTACATAAATTAATACATATTTTTCATACTTTATTATCATTATAATATATATGTTGCAATTTATTAAAGAAATCTAATTAACATGGTCAAAAGCAAGAAATTAAAGAATCATGTTGCAATGAACTTTTGATAAAATATACAATCACCAACATATGATATTTCAAAATGTTGGCATAGGTTGAAGACACCAAGTATATAGTATCATGAGATAATCATAATTCTAAATGTTTTAATAAATTTACTATTAATAAATAATACACATCTGTGATATATATACATATAAAAATAAAATAATATTAACCACTAAAATCGGTCGTTATTTAATAGCACATTTTATGAATAAAAGGAACTATTTTCATATTTAATTGAATAGTTTATAACTAAATAATAACAAAACTATCTCTCATTAAAATAGTTTGTCATATATTTTGTATATTTTCTCAATGAAGAAAAAACTGCGTTTGAAAAAAAATGTGTCAATAAAATAAATGGACCTAATAAAAGATATATGCATGGCAAAATATACTGATCATTTTATTCAGTAATGTGCACTTGTACTCGATATATAGGATTGAAGACATCTATACAATAACATATTACCACTGACGTAGTACCATCCTAAATTTGTTAGATTATGTGAAATTATTTGAATTTATTTGAAAAATTAGACAGTGAAATCAATAACATTTCCACCGATAAATTTACTTAAATCAATCAAAAATAATTGTTTATTCTCAATTTTTTTTTTTACAATTATATTATATTAAATAAAAACAACAGCTGAAATTGTCATAATAAAATAATGCTTAAATAACTACAGTAGCTAAATTGTACTGTGAAAATTCATATATATAACCTATATATCATCAGTGAAACAATCAAACATGTCAATATTCTCCAGTATGAAAAAAATATCAATGTTATCTATTTATTTTGGTAAAATTAAAATACTTTCTTTCATATTTTTTTTTTACTGTGTTATGCATTAAATTCTGTGATCATCAGCAAATAAAACTAACAAAACAAACAATTAAAAAACAAACAAATAAACAAAGCAAACATGCAAAAAAAAATCAAAATCAAAATAAATAAATAAATAAATAAATAAATAAATAAATAAACTGAAATTACTTATTTAAGACGTGTAGACACAATTTTACCATGATACAGAAGAAAATTCACATAACACGTTTTTCTTACCAGTATTTTGTAATTTTTAAACAACTTTTAATTCTATTATAAATTATTTATGTACTAAAATCTTTGTGTGAGATTCAGACTTTACCATGCATGCATATATATTTTTTGCTCACATTATCAATGTAATTGTAATTTGGAATAAAATATAAAATGAATGCACTTTGTCCAATAAACTATTTACATATTTGTAATTTTATCCAGAAATAACGACTCTGAAACTGCAGAAACAAGGCCGATTTTTATTTATAAAATAAGTCAATTCAAAAGTTATGAAAAAAGTTTAAACAGTGATGGGTCCTGTGATTTGATCGAATTAAAACAACATAATTATCAAATACATAGAATGCTGAAGAAACTGAACAAGATCACCTTAAATGTCACTTTCCTGTCAATCATCATAATATATGTAAATAACATTGTTGACCAGAGTATGAAAATAGCAGCAGGTTACAAGTACCAATGTATCACATTGCCCATTATCCGTCATATCACTTTACAGCAATTTGTCAGAAAACAGCCAAGAAACCATATTCCTTCAACATCTGTTCTCAAATCTGACTGTTTATGACAATATCCGCCCATCATTTCTCCTCTGCTTAGTGCTAATAACTCAAAACAAACTTCATTTTTGAGACCTCCTCGAGGCAATAAAGATTTAATCAAAAGAACAAGAAAGTCACACAAGGCAGACAAATCTAAAGCTGTTGCTTAAAAGTCCACCTCCATTATTCCAACTCCAGTTATGTGTGAAAGATATAATTTTCTATTTTGAGTGACAAGAGTATGCAGCGGAAATGCAAGACCCGTAAAGTATGTCCTTCACTTGATTGGTTTTGACACTTCATTTCCTTACGGTCGTTGATCGTCTTTCAATGTACTTCTCTTACAGTGACGGATGATCCTAGACGCCTTAGAGTGAACGAACCTGTCCTAAATGTATATACTTTCTGTCACGGAGAATCACACAGTAAATTTATCATACGTTATACATTTGTTTCAGTTTGTTTTTACTTTCTGGTGATGTAAACAATGCATGTTTTACACGTGTGTGTAATAAACAAAAAGGTAGATATACGTACATGCCGAGTTTTTATCGGTTACACTTCTACTAAAGCTAATCCATCCAAATCCGATATTTTCATTCCTGTCGTAATAGAGTTAACATTTTGATGAAGATGTATGCTTGATTCTTCTCTGTTGACTATAAATTTATATAAAACGGAACTTGTTCCGTGCCATTGCGAACGACGTCATTGGTCACTGCAAATGTTACTCATTTGTGTCGTCACTGATAATTTCCTGTTTATTTGTATAAAATTTATCTAGTTTTCAATCCAATTACAAAATAAAACCATGATGTACACATTATATATCTTTTTAAGATAGTAGTATGCGCTATGTCATTTTAGTCAGATTTATACTCCATATTTTGTTTTTAAATTAGGAAAAGTACATATTAAAGAAATAACTAGGTAAAAAAAAATAATGAATACATTATACAAACATAACTAATTAATTACTTATTAATTACAACAAATCGACCACAGGGACACCATCAAAATAACTAAAAGGTAAAAAACAAAAAAATAACACACGGTTGGAAAATAGTTCCAAAATTAAATAACAAAAAATCATGGGAAAAGGCAAAGGCAAAATCGATACTCTAACACATATATACATGAACGCTCGCCATTCTGGCTTGGTACAGACACGTCAATAACAAGTGGCGGTGTTAAACTAGTTTTATGCGTTTCAATATTATCAGTTCTGACTTTCGGTTATTGCGGGAGTTCGAATTCTCTGAATTCTCTGAGCTTTGATTCTCTTAGTTTATTATACACTTATTTATTGCGTTTCTACTGTCGTGGTTTTTTGCGTCAGTGTCGTTTTACATTTTATCCTGCAATGACAGCATTTACCGACCAATATAGCCTGCCTAATATTTTTTTTGATATTGGTCAGTTATAAATAGAACATACAAATGCAAAACGGGGAACATCGGGGGATATTGTTTTCAAATACATACACAAAATTATTTCAAATACTTTTATCATCGTCCAGTAAACGTTTATTTACGATTTAGAAGCCTCGCCTTTTCCCGCGTTTCTAAGCCTCATACACATATTACCCATATGCTTCGACAGTGCACAAGTATTGTATATGTATCATACATTTTTTATCAATGCCATAAAATTGTATTGGAATAAGTTAAGACAAAATGTGATGGAAGAATCAATTATGAAAAGAAAGCTTAAAGAAAGAGTGATAGTCAACAATACCACCAATATAAAAAACGAGTGATAGTCAACAATACCACCAATATAAAGAAAGAATGATAGTCATCAATACCACCAATATAAAGAACGAGTGATAGTCAACAATACCACCAATATAAAGAAAGAATGATAGTCATCAATACCACCAATATAAAGAACGAGTGATAGTCAACAATACCACCAATATAAAGAAAGAGTGATAGTCAACAATACCACCAATATAAAGAAAGAGTGATAGTCAACAATACCACCAATATAAAGAAAGAGTGATAGTCACCAATACCACCAATATAAAGAACGAGTGATAGTCAACAATACCACCAATATAAAGAAAGAGCGATAGTCAACAATACCACCAACATAAAGAAAGAGTGATAGTCAACAATACCACCAATATAAAGAACGAGTGATAGTCAACAATGCCACCAATATAAAGAAAGAGTGATAGTCAACAATACCACCAATATAAAGAAAGAGTGATAGTCAACAATACCACCAATATAAAGAACGAGTGTTAGTCAACAATACCACCAATATAAAGAATGAGTGATAGTCAACAATACCACCAATATAAAGAAAGAGTGATAGTCAACAATACCACCAATATAAAGAAAGAGTGATAGTCACCAATACCACCAATATAAAGAACGAGTGATAGTCAACAATACCACCAATATAAAGAAAGAGCGATAGTCAACAATACCACCAATATAAAGAAAGAGTGATAGTCAACAATACCACCAATATAAAGAACGAGTGATAGTCAACAATGCCACCAATATAAAGAAAGAGTGATAGTCAACAATACCACCAATATAAAGAAAGAGTGATAGTCAACAATACCACCAATATAAAGAACGAGTGATAGTCAACAATACCACCAATATAAAGAAAGAGTGATAGTCAACAATACCACCAATATAAAAAACGAGTGATAGTTAACAATACCACCAATATAAAGAAAGAATGATAGTCAACAATACCACCAATATAAAAAACGAATGACAGTCAACAATACCACCAATATAAAGAAAGAGTGATAGTCAACAATACCACCAATATAAAGAACGAGTGATAGTCAACAATACCACCAATATAAAGAAAGAGTGATAGTCAACAATACCACCAATATAAAGAACGAATGATAGTCAACAATACCACCAATATAAAGAACGAGTGATAGTCAACAATACCACCAATATAAAGAAAGAATGATAGTCAACAATACAACCAATATAAAGAACGAGTGATAGTCAACAATACCACAAATATAAAGAAAGAGTGATAGTCAACAATACCACCAATATAAAGAAAGAGTGATAGTCAACAATACCACCAATATAAAGAAAGAGTGATAGTCAACAATACCACCAATATAAAGAACGAGTGATAGTCAACAATACCACCAATATAAAGAAAGAGTGATAGTCAACAATACCACCAATATAAAAAAGAGTGATAGTCAACAATACCACCAATATAAAGAAAGAATGGTAGTCAACAATACCACCAATATAAAAAACGAGTGATAGTCAACAATACCACCAATATAAAGAAAGAGTGATAGTCAACAATACCACCAATATAAAGAAAGAGTGATAGTCAACAATACCACCAATATAAAGAACGAATGATAGTCAACAATACCACCAATATAAAGAACGAGTGATAGTCAACAATACCACCAATATAAAAAACGAGTGATAGTCAACAATACCACCAATATAAAGAAAGAGTGATAGTCAACAATACCACCAATATAAAGAAAGAATATAGTCAACAATACCACCAATATAAAGAACGAATGATAGTCAACAATACCACCAATATAAAGAAAGAGTGATAGTCAACAATACCACCAATATAAAGAACGAGTGATAGTCAACAATACCACCAATATAAAGAAAGAGTGATAGTCAACAATACCACCAATATAAAGAACGAGTGATAGTCAACAATACCATCAATATAAAGAAAGAGTGATAGTCAACAATAACACCAATATAAAGAACGAGTGATAGTCAACAATACCACCAATATAAAGAAAGAGTGATAGTCAACAATACCACCAATATAAAGAAAGAGTGATAGTCAACAATACCCCCAATATAAAGAAAGAATGATAGTCAACAATACCACCAATATAAAGAAAGAGTGATAGTCAACAATACCACCAATATAAAGAACGAATGATAGTCAACAATACCACCAATATAAAGAAAGAATGATAGTCAACAATACCACCAATATAAAGAAAGAGTAATAGTCAACAATACCACCAATATAAAGAACCAGTGATCGTCAACAATACCACCAATATAAAGAAAGAATGATAGTCAACAATACCACCAATATAAAGAACGAGTGATAGTCAACAATACCACCAATATAAAGAAAGAGTGATAGTCAACAATCCCACCAATATAAAGAAAGAATGATAGTCACCAATACCACCAATATAAAGAACGAGTGATAGTCAACAATACCACCAATATAAAGAAAGAGTGATAGTCAACAATTCCACCAATATAAAGAAAGAGTGATAGTCAACAATACCACCAATATAACGAAAGAGTGATAGTCAACAATTCCACCAATATAAAGAAAGAGTGATAGTCAACAATACCACCAATATAAAGAAAGAATGATAGTCAACAATACCACCAATATAAAACGAGTGATAGTCAACAATACCACCAATATAAAGAAAGAGTGATAGTCAACAATACCATCAATATAAAGAACGAGTGATAGTCAACAATACCACCAATATAAAGAACGAGTGATAGTCAACAATACCACCAATATAAAGAACGAATGATAGTCAACAATACCACCAATATAAAGAACGAGTGATAGTCAACAATACCACCAATATAAAAAACGAGTGATAGTCAACAATACTACCAATATAAAGAACGAGTGATAGTCATTAATACCACCAATGTAAAGAAAGAGTGATAGACAACAATACCACCAATATAAAGAAAGAGTGATAGTCAACAATACCACCAATATAAAGAACGAGTGATAGTCAACAATACCACCAATATAAAGAATGAGTGATAGTCAACAATACCACCAATATAAAGAAAGAATGATAGTCAACAATACCACCAATATAAAAGAAAGAATGATATGCAACAATACCACCAATATAAAGAACGAGTGATAGTCAACAATACCACCAATATAAAGAAAGAGTGATAGTCAACAATACCACCAATATAAAGAACGAGTGATAGTCAACAATACCACCAATATAAAGAATGAGTGATAGTCAACAATACCACCAATATAAAGAAAGAATGATAGTCAACAATACCACCAATATAAAAGAAAGAATGATATGCAACAATATCACCAATATAAAGAAAGAGTGATAGTCAACAATACCACCAATATAAAGAAAGAGTGATAGTCAACAATACCACCAATATAAAGAAAGAATGATAGTCAACAATACCACCAATATAAAGAAAGAGTGATAGCCAACAATACCACCAATATAAAGAACGAGTGATAGTCAACAATACCACCAATATAAAGAAAGAGTGATAGTCAACAATACCACCAATATAAAGAAAGAGTGATAGTCAACAATACCACCAATATAAAGAACGAGTGATAGTCAACAATACCACCAATATAAAGAACGAGTGATAGTCAACAATACCACCAATATAAAGAAAGAGTGATAGTCAACAATACCACCAATATAAAGAACGAATGATAGTCAACAATAACACCAATATAAAGAAAGAATGATAGTCAACAATACCACCAATATAAAGAAAGAGTGATAGTCAACAATACCACCAATATAAAGAAAGAATGATAGTCAACAATACCACCAATATAAAGAAAGAGTAATAGTCAACAATACCACCAATATAAAGAACCAGTGATCGTCAACAATACCACCAATATAAAGAAAGAATGATAGTCAACAATACCACCAATATAAAGAACGAGTGATAGTCAACAATACCACCAATATAAAGAAAGAGTGATAGTCAACAATACCACCAATATAAAGAACGAGTGATAGTCAACAATACCACCAATATAAAGAAAGAGTGATAGTCAACAATTCCACCAATATAAAGAAAGAGTGATAGTCAACAATACCACCAATATAAAGAAAGAGTGATAGTCAACAATTCCACCAATATAAAGAAAGAGTGATAGTCAACAATACCACCAATATAAAGAAAGAATGATAGTCAACAATACCACCAATATAAAACGAGTGATAGTCAACAATACCACCAATATAAAGAAAGAGTGATAGTCAACAATACCATCATTATAAAGAACGAGTGATAGTCAACAATACCACCAATATAAAGAAAGAGTGATAGTCAACAATACCACCAATATAAAGAAAGAGTGATAGTCAACAATACCACCAATATAAAGAACGAGAGATAGTCAACAATACCACCAATATAAAGAACGAGTGATAGTCAACAATACCACCAATATAAAGAACGAGTGATAGTCATTAATACCACCAATGTAAAGAAAGAATGATAGTCAACAATACCACCAATATAAAAAAGAGTGATAGTCAACAATACCACCAATATAAAGAAAGAGTGATAGTCAACAATACCACCAATATAAAGAAAGAATGATAGTCAACAATACCACCAATATAAAGAAAGAGTGATAGTCAACAATACCACCAATATAAAGAAAGAATGATAGTCAACAATACCACCAATATAAAGAACGAGTGATAGTCAACAATACCACCAATATAAAGAAAGAGTGATAGTCAACAATTCCACCAATATAAAGAAAGAGTGATAGTCAACAATACCACCAATATAAAGAACGAGTGATAGTCAACAATACCGCCAATATAAAGAAAGAGTGATAGTCAACAATACCACCAATATAAAGAACGAGTGATAGTCAACAATACCACCAATATAAAGAATGAGTGATAGTCAACAATACCACCAATATAAAGAAAGAATGATAGTCAACAATACCACCAATATAAAAGAAAGAATGATAGTCAACAATACCACCAATATAAAGAACGAGTAATAGTCAACAATACCATCAATATAAAGAAAGAGTGATAGTCAACAATACCACCAATATAAAGAAAGAATGATAGTCAACAATACCACCAATATAAAGAAAGAATGATAGTCAACAATACCACCAATATAAAGAACGATTGATAGTCAACAATACCACCAATATAAAGAACGAGTGATAGTCAACAATACCACCAATATAAAGAAATAATATAGTCAACAATACCACCAATATAAAGTAAGAGTGATAGTCAACAATACCACCAATATAAAGAACGAGTGATAGTCAACAATACCACCAATATAAAGAACGAATGATAGTCAACAATACCACCAATATAAAGAAAGAGTGATAGTCAACAATACCACCAATATAAAGAACGAGTGATAGTCAACAATACCACCAATATAAAGAACGAGTGATAGTCAACAATACCGCCAATATAAAGAAAGAGTGATAGTCAACAATACCACCAATATAAAGAACGAGTGATAGTCAACAATACCACCAATATAAAGAATGAGTGATAGTCAACAATACCACCAATATAAAGAAAGAATGATTGTCAACAATACCACCAATATAAAAGAAAGAATGATAGTCAACAATACCACCAATATAAAGAACGAGTGATAGTCAACAATACCATCAATATAAAGAAAGAGTGATAGTCAACAATACCACCAATATAAAGAAAGAATGATTGTCAACAATACCACCAATATAAAGAAAGAATGATAGTCAACAATACCACCAATATAAAGAACGATTGATAGTCAACAATACCACCAATATAAAGAACGAGTGATAGTCAACAATACCACCAATATAAAGAAATAATATAGTCAACAATACCACCAATATAAAGAAAGAGTGATAGTCAACAATACCACCAATATAAAGAACGAGTGATAGTCAACAATACCACCAATATAAAGAACGAATGATAGTCAACAATACCACCAATATAAAGAACGAGTGATAGTCAACAATACCACCAATATAAAGAACGAGTGATAGTCAACAATGCCACCAATATAAAGAAAGAGTGATAGTCAACAATACCACCAATATAAAGAACGAGTGATAGTCAACAATACCACCAATATAAAGAACGAGGGATAGTCAACAATACCACCAATATAACGAAAGAGTGATAGTCAACAATACCACCAATATAAAGAAAGAATGATAGTCAACAATACCACCAATATAAAGAACGAGTGTTAGTCAACAATACCACCAATATTTAAAAAAGAGGGATAGTCAACAATACCACCAATATAAAGAAAGAGTGATAGTCAACAATACCACCAATATAAAGAAAGAGTGATAGTCAACAATACCACCAATATAAAGAAAGAGTGATAGTCAACAATACCACCAATATAAAGAACGAGTGATAGTCAACAATACCACCAATATAAAGAAAGAGTGATAGTCAACAATACCACCAATATAAAGAACGAGTGATAGTCAACAATACCACCAATATAAAGAATGAGTGATAGTCAACAATACCACCAATATAAAGAAAGAATGATAGTCAACAATACCACCAATATAAAAGAAAGAATGATAGTCAACAATACCACCAATATAAAGAACGAGTGATAGTCAACAATACCACCAATATAAAGAAAGAGTGATAGTCAACAATACCACCAATATAAAGAAAGAATGATAGTCAACAATACCACCAATATAAAGAAAGAATGATAGTCAACAATACCACCAATATAAAGAACGAGTGATAGTCAACAATACCACCAATATAAAGAAAGAGTGATAGTCAACAATACCACCAATATAAAGAAATAATATAGTAAACAATACCACCAATATAAAGAAAGAGTGATAGTCAACAATACCACCAATATAAATAAAGAGTGATAGTCAACAATACCACCAATATAAAGAACAAGTGATAGTCAACAATACCACCAATATAAAGAAAGAGTGATAGTCAACAATACCACCAATATAAAGAAAGAATGATAGTCAACAATACCACCAATATAAAGAAAGAGTGATAGTCAACAATACCACAAATATAAAGAAAGAATGATAGTCAACAATACCACCAATATAAAGAACGAGTGATAGTCAACAATACCACCAATATAAAGAAAGAGTGATAGTCAACAATTCCACCAATATAAAGAAAGAGTGATAGTCAACAATACCACCAATATAAAGAACGAGTGATAGTCAACAATACCGCCAATATAAAGAAAGAGTGATAGTCAACAATACCACCAATATAAAGAACGAGTGATAGTCAACAATACCACCAATATAAAGAATGAGTGATAGTCAACAATACCACCAATATAAAGAAAGAATGATAGTCAACAATACCACCAATATAAAAGAAAGAATGATAGTCAACAATACCACCAATATAAAGAACGAGTGATAGTCAACAATACCATCAATATAAAGAAAGAGTGATAGTCAATAATACCACCAATATAAAGAAAGAATGATAGTCAACAATACCACCAATATAAAGAAAGAATGATAGTCAACAATACCACCAATATAAAGAACGATTGATAGTCAACAATACCACCAATATAAAGAACGAGTGATAGTCAACAATACCACCAATATAAAGAAATAATATAGTCAACAATACCACCAATATAAAGAAAGAGTGATAGTCAACAATACCACCAATATAAAGAAAGAGTGATAGTCAACAATACCACCAATATAAAGAACGAATGATAGTCAACAATACCACCAATATAAAGAACGAGTGATAGTCAACAATACCACCAATATAAAGAACGAGTGATAGTCAACAATGCCACCAATATAAAGAAAGAGTGATAGTCAACAATACCACCAATATAAAGAACGAGTGATAGTCAACAATACCACCAATATAAAGAATGAGTGATAGTCAACAATACCACCAATATAAAGAAAGAATGATAGTCAACAATACCACCAATATAAAAGAAAGAATGATAGTCAACAATACCACCAATATAAAGAACGAGTGATAGTCAACAATACCACCAATATAAAGAAAGAGTGATAGTCAACAATACCACCAATATAAAGAAAGAATGATAGTCAACAATACCACCAATATAAAGAAAGAATGATAGTCAACAATACCACCAATATAAAGAACGAGTGATAGTCAACAATACCACCAATATAAAGAAAGAGTGATAGTCAACAATACCACCAATATAAAGAAATAATATAGTCAACAATACCACCAATATAAAGAACGAGTGATAGTCAACAATACCACCAATATAAAGAACGAGTGATAGTCAACAATACCACCAATATAACGAAAGAGTGATAGTCAACAATACCACCAATATAAAGAAAGAATGATAGTCAACAATACCACCAATATAAAGAAAGAGTGATAGTCAACAATACCACCAATATAAAGAACGAGTGTTAGTCAACAATACCACCAATATTTAAAAAAGAGGGATAGTCAACAATACCACCAATATAAAGAAAGAGTGATAGTCAACAATACCACCAATATAAAGAAAGAGTGATAGTCAACAATACCACCAATATAAAGAAAGAGTGATAGTCAACAATACCACCAATATAAAGAACGAGTGATAGTCAACAATACCACCAATATAAAGAAAGAGTGATAGTCAACAATACCACCAATATAAAGAACGAGTGATAGTCAACAATACCACCAATATAAAGAACGAGTGTTAGTCAACAATACCACCAATATTTAAAAAAGAGGGATAGTCAACAATACCACCAATATAAAGAACGAGTGATAGTCAACAATACCACCAATATAAAGAAAGAGTGATAGTCAACAATACCACCAATATAAAGAACGAGTGATAGTCAACAATACCACCAATATAAAGAATGAGTGATAGTCAACAATACCACCAATATAAAGAAAGAATGATAGTCAACAATACCACCAATATAAAAGAAAGAATGATAGTCAACAATACCACCAATATAAAGAACGAGTGATAGTCAACAATACCACCAATATAAAGAAAGAGTGATAGTCAACAATACCACCAATATAAAGAACAAGTGATAGTCAACAATACCATCAATATAAAGAACGGGTGATAGTCAACAATACCACCAATATAAAGAACGAGTGATAGTCAACAATACCACCAATATAAAGAAAGAGTGATAGTCAACAATACCACCAATATAAAGAAATAATATAGTCAACAATACCACCAATATAAAGAAAGAGTGATAGTCAACAATACCACCAATATAAATAAAGAGTGATAGTCAACAATACCACCAATATAAAGAACGAGTGATAGTCAACAATACCACCAATATAAAGAACGAGTGATAGTCAACAATACCACCAATATAAAGAACGAGTGATAGTCAACAATGCCATTAATATAAAGAAAGAGTGATAGTCAACAATACCACCAATATAAAGAACGAGTGATAGTCAACAATATCACAAATATAAAGAACGAGTGATAGTCAACAATACCACCAATATAACGAAAGAGTGATAGTCAACAATACCACCAATATAAAGAAAGAATGATAATCAACAATACCACCAATATAAAGAAAGAGTGATAGTCAACAATACCACCAATATAAAGAAAGAATATAGTCAACAATACCACCAATATAAAGAAAGAGTGATAGTCAACAATACCACCAATATAAAGAAAGAATGATAGTCAACAATACCACCAATATAAAGAAAGAGTGATAGTCAACAATACCACCAATATAAAGAACGAGTGTTAGTCAACAATACCACCAATATTTAAAAAAGAGGGATAGTCAACAATACCACCAATATAAAGAAAGGGTGATAGTCAACAATACCACCAATATAAAGAAAGATTGATAGTCAACAATACCACCAATATAAAGAAAGAGTGATAGTCAACAATACCACCAATATAAAGAACGAGTGATAGTCAACAATACCACCAATATAAAGAAAGAGTGATAGTCAACAATACCACCAATATAAAGAACGAGTGATAGTCAACAATACCACCAATCTAAAGAATGAGTGATAGTCAACAATACCACCAATATAAAGAAAGAATGATAGTCAACAATACCACCAATATAAAAGAAAGAATGATAGTCAACAATACCACCAATATAAAGAACGAGTGATAGTCAACAATACCACCAATATAAAGAAAGAGTGATAGTCAACAATACCACCAATATAAAGAAAGAATGATAGTCAACAATACCACCAATATAAAGAAAGAATGATAGTCAACAATACCACCAATATAAAGAACGAGTGATAGTCAACAATACCACCAATATAAAGAAAGAGTGATAGTCAACAATGCCACCAATATAAAGAATGAGTGATAGTCAACAATACCACCAATATAAAGAACGAGTGATAGTCAACAATACCACCAATATAAAGAACGAGTGATAGTCAACAATACCACCAATATAACGAAAGAGTGATAGTCAACAATACCACCAATATAAAGAAAGAATGATAGTCAACAATACCACCAATATAAAGAACGAGTGATAGTCAACAATACCACCAATATAAAGAACGAGTGATAGTCAACAATACCACCAATATAAAGAAAGAATGATAGTCAACAATACCACCAATATAAAGAACGAGTGATAGTCAACAATACCACCAATATAAAGAACGAGTGATAGTCAACAATACCACCAATATAAAGAAAGAATGATAGTCAACAATACCACCAATATAAAGAAAGAGTGATAGTCAACAATACCACCAATATAAAGAAAGAATATAGTCAACAATACCACCAATATAAAGAAAGAGTGATAGTCAACAATACCACCAATATAATGAAATAATGATAGTCAACAATACCACCAAAATAAAGAAAGAGTGATAGTCAACAATACCACCAATATAAAGAACGAGTGATAGTCAACAATACCACCAATATTTAAAAAAGAGGGATAGTCAACAATACCACCAATATAAAGAAAGAGTGATAGTCAACAATACCACCAATATAAAGAAGGATTGATAGTCAACAATACCACCAATATAAAGAAAGAGTGATAGTCAACAATACCACCAATATAAAGAACGAGTGATAGTCAACAATACCACCAATATAAAGAAAGAGCGATAGTCAACAATACCACCAATATAAAGAAAGAATGATAGTCAACAATACCACCAATATAAAGAACGAGTGATAGTCAACAATGCCACCAATATAAAGAAAGAGTGATAGTCAACAATACCACCAATATAAAGAACGAGTGATAGTCAACAATACCACCAATATAAAGAAAGAGTGATAGTCAACAATACCACCAATATAAAGAACGAGTGATAGTCAACAATACCACCAATATAAGGAACGAGTGATAGTCAACAATACCACCAATATAAAGAACGAGTGATAGTCAACAATACCACCAATATAAAGAACGAGTGATAGTCAACAATACCACCAATATAAAGAAAGAGTGATAGTCAACAATACTACCAATATAAAGAAAGAGTGATAATCAACAATACCACCAATATAAAGAAAGAGTGATAGTCAACAATACCACCAATATAAAGAAAGAGTGATAGTCAACAATACCACCAATATAAAGAACGAGTGATAGTCAACAATACCACCAATATAAAGAAAGAGTGATAGTCAACAATACCACCAATATAAAGAACGAGTGATAGTCAACAATACCACCAATATAATTAATGAGTGATAGTCAACAATACCACCAATATAAAGAAAGAATGATAGTCAACAATACCACCAATATAAAAGAAAGAATGATAGTCAACAATACCACCAATATAAAGAAAGAGTGATAGTCAACAATACCACCAATATAAAGAAAGAGTGATAGTCAACAATACCACCAATATAAAGAAAGAATGATAGTCAACAATACCACCAATATAAAGAAAGAGTGATAGTCAACAATACCACCAATATAAAGAAAGAATGATAGTCACCAATACCACCAATATAAAGAAAGAGTGATAGTCAACAATACCACCAATATAAAGAACGAGTGATAGTCAACAATACCACCAATATAAAGAAAGAGTGATAGTCAACAATACCACCAATATAAAGAACAAGTGATAGTCAACAATACCATCAATATAAAGAACGGGTGATAGTCAACAATACCACCAATATAAAGAACGAGTGATAGTCAACAATACCACCAATATAAAGAAAGAGTGATAGTCAACAATACCACCAATATAAAGAACGAGTGATAGTCAACAATACCACCAATATAAAGAACGAGTGATAGTCAACAATACCACCAATATAAAGAAAGAGTGATAGTCAACAATACCACCATTATAAAGAGAGAATGATAGTCAACAATACCACCAATATAAAAGAAAGAGTGATAGTCAACAATACCACCAATATAAAGAAAGAGTGATAGTCAACAATACCACCAATATAAAGAACAAGTGATAGTCAACAATACCACCAATATAAAGAAAGAGTAATAGTCAACAATACCACCAATATAAAGAACAAGTGATAGTCAACAATACCACCAATATAAAGAAAGAGCGATAGTCAACAATACCACCAATATAAAGAAAGAATGATAGTCAACAATACCACCAATATAAAGAACGAGTGATAGTCAACAATGCCACCAATATAAAGAAAGAGTGATAGTCAACAATACCACCAATATAAAGAACGAGTGATAGTCAACAATACCACCAATATAAAGAAAGAGTGATAGTCAACAATACCACCAATATAAAGAACGAGTGATAGTCAACAATACCACCAATATATAGAACGAGTGATAGTCAACAATACCACCAATATAAAGAACGAGTGATAGTCAACAATACCACCAATATAAAGAACGAGTGATAGTCAACAATACCACCAATATAAAGAAAGAGTGATAGTCAACAATACTACCAATATAAAGAAAGAGTGATAATCAACAATACCACCAATATAAAGAAAGAGTGATAGTCAACAATACCACCAATATAAAGAACGAGTGATAGTCAACAATACCACCAATATAAAGAACGAGTGATAGTCAACAATACCACCAATATAAAGAAAGAGTGATAGTCAACAATACCACCAATATAAAGAACGAGTGATAGTCAACAATACCACCAATATAAAGAATGAGTGATAGTCAACAATACCACCAATATAAAGAAAGAATGATAGTCAACAATACCACCAATATAAAAGAAAGAATAATAGTCAACAATACCACCAATATAAAGAAAGAGTGATAGTCAACAATACCACCAATATAAAGAAAGAGTGATAGTCAACAATACCACCAATATAAAGAAAGAATGATAGTCAACAATACCACCAATATAAAGAAAGAGTGATAGTCAACAATACCACCAATATAAAGAAAGAATGATAGTCACCAATACCACCAATATAAAGAAAGAGTGATAGTCAACAATACCACCAATATAAAGAACGAGTGATAGTCAACAATACCACCAATATAAAGAAAGAGTGATAGTCAACAATACCACCAATATAAAGAACAAGTGATAGTCAACAATACCATCAATATAAAGAACGGGTGATAGTCAACAATACCACCAATATAAAGAACGAGTGATAGTCAACAATACCACCAATATAAAGAAAGAGTGATAGTCAACAATACCACCAATATAAAGAACGAGTGATAGTCAACAATACCACCAATATAAAGAACGAGTGATAGTCAACAATACCACCAATATAAAGAAAGAGTGATAGTCAACAATACCACCATTATAAAGAGAGAATGATAGTCAACAATACCACCAATATAAAAGAAAGAGTGATATTCAACAATACCACCAATATAAAGAAAGAGTGATAGTCAACAATACCACCAATATAAAGAACAAGTGATAGTCAACAATACCACCAATATAAAGAAAGAGTGATAGTCAACAATACCACCAATATAAAGAACAAGTGATAGTCAACAATACCACCAATATAAAGAAAGAGTGATAGTCAACAATACCACCAATATAAAGAAAGAGTGATAGTCAAAAATACCACCAATATAAAGAACGAGTGATAGTCAACAATACCACCAATATAAAGAATGAGTGATAGTCAACAATACCACCAATATAAAGAACGAGTGATAGTCAACAATACCACCAATATAAAGAAAGAGTGATAGTCAACAATACCACCAATATAAAGAAATAGTGATAGTCAACAATGCCACCAATATAAAGAAAGAGTGATAGTCAACAATACCACCAATATAAAGAAAGAGTGATAGTCAACAATACCACCAATATAAAGAAAGAGTGATAGTCAACAATACCACCAATGTAAGGAACGAGTGATAGTCAACAATACCACCAATATAATGAAAGAGTGATAGTCAACAATACCACCAATATAAAGAACGAGTGATAGTCAACAATACCACCAATATAAAGAAAGAGTGATAGTCAACAATACCACCAATATAAAGAAAGAATGATAGTCAACAATACCACCAATATAAAGAAAGAATGATAGTCAACAATACCACCAATATAAAGAACGAGTGATAGTCAACAATACCACCAATATAAAGAAAGAGTGATAGTCAACAATACCACCAATATAAAGAATGAGTGATAGTCAACAATACCACCAATATAAAGAACGAGTGATAGTCAACAATACCACCAATATAAAGAACGAGTGATAGTCAACAATACCACCAATATAACGAAAGAGTGATAGTCAACAATACCACCAATATAAAGAAAGAATGATAGTCAACAATACCACCAATATAAAGAACGAGTGATAGTCAACAATACCACCAATATAAAGAACGAGTGATAGTCAACAATACCACCAATATAAAGAAAGAATGATAGTCAACAATACCACCAATATAAAGAACGAGTGATAGTCAACAATACCACCAATATAAAGAACGAGTGATAGTCAACAATACCACCAATATAAAGAAAGAATGATAGTCAACAATACCACCAATATAAAGAAAGAGTGATAGTCAACAATACCACCAATATAAAGAAAGAATATAGTCAACAATACCACCAATATAAAGAAAGAATGATAGTCAACAATACCACCAATATAATGAAAGAATGATAGTCAACAATACCACCAAAATAAAGAAAGAGTGATAGTCAACAATACCACCAATATAAAGAACGAGTGATAGTCAACAATACCACCAATATTTAAAAAAGAGGGATAGTCAACAATACCACCAATATAAAGAAAGAGTGATAGTCAACAATACCACCAATATAAAGAAAGATTGATAGTCAACAATACCACCAATATAAAGAAAGAGTGATAGTCAACAATACCACCAATATAAAGAACGAGTGATAGTCAACAATACCACCAATATAAAGAAAGAGCTATAGTCAACAATACCACCAATATAAAGAAAGAATGATAGTCAACAATACCACCAATATAAAGAACGAGTGATAGTCAACAATGCCACCAATATAAAGAAAGAGTGATAGTCAAAAATACCACCAATATAAAGAACGAGTGATAGTCAACAATACCACCAATATAAAGAATGAGTGATAGTCAACAATACCACCAATATAAAGAACGAGTGATAGTCAACAATACCACCAATATAAAGAAAGAGTGATAGTCAACAATACCACCAATATAAAGAAATAGTGATAGTCAACAATGCCACCAATATAAAGAAAGAGTGATAGTCAACAATACCACCAATATAAAGAAAGAGTGATAGTCAACAATACCACCAATATAAAGAAAGAGTGATAGTCAACAATACCACCAATATAAGGAACGAGTGATAGTCAACAATACCACCAATATAATGAAAGAGTGATAGTCAACAATACCACCAATATAAAGAACGAGTGATAGTCAACAATACCACCAATATAAAGAAAGAGTGATAGTCAACAATACCACCAATATAAAGAAAGAATGATAGTCAACAATACCACCAATATAAAGAAAGAATGATAGTCAACAATACCACCAATATAAAGAACGAGTGATAGTCAACAATACCACCAATATAAAGAAAGAGTGATAGTCAACAATACCACCAATATAAAGAAAGAATGATAGTCAACAATACCACCAATATAAAGAAAGAATGATAGTCAACAATACCACCAATATAAAGAACGAGTGATAGTCAACAATACCACCAATATAAAGAAAGAGTGATAGTCAACAATACCACCAATATAAAGAATGAGTGATAGTCAACAATACCACCAATATAAAGAACGAGTGATAGTCAACAATACCACCAATATAAAGAACGAGTGATAGTCAACAATACCACCAATATAACGAAAGAGTGATAGTCAACAATACCACCAATATAAAGAAAGAATGATAGTCAACAATACCACCAATATAAAGAACGAGTGATAGTCAACAATACCACCAATATAAAGAACGAGTGATAGTCAACAATACCACCAATATAAAGAAAGAATGATAGTCAACAATACCACCAATATAAAGAACGAGTGATAGTCAACAATACCACCAATATAAAGAACGAGTGATAGTCAACAATACCACCAATATAAAGAAAGAATGATAGTCAACAATACCACCAATATAAAGAAAGAGTGATAGTCAACAATACCACCAATATAAAGAAAGAATATAGTCAACAATACCACCAATATAAAGAAAGAATGATAGTCAACAATACCACCAATATAATGAAAGAATGATAGTCAACAATACCACCAAAATAAAGAAAGAGTGATAGTCAACAATACCACCAATATAAAGAACGAGTGATAGTCAACAATACCACCAATATTTAAAAAAGAGGGATAGTCAACAATACCACCAATATAAAGAAAGAGTGATAGTCAACAATACCACCAATATAAAGAAAGATTGATAGTCAACAATACCACCAATATAAAGAAAGAGTGATAGTCAACAATACCACCAATATAAAGAACGAGTGATAGTCAACAATACCACCAATATAAAGAAAGAGCTATAGTCAACAATACCACCAATATAAAGAAAGAATGATAGTCAACAATACCACCAATATAAAGAACGAGTGATAGTCAACAATGCCACCAATATAAAGAAAGAGTGATAGTCAACAATACCACCAATATAAAGAACGAGTGATAGTCAACAATACCACCAATATAAAGAAAGAGTGATAGTCAACAATACCACCAATATAAAGAACGAGTGATAGTCAACAATACCACCAATATATAGAACGAGTGATAGTCAACAATACCACCAATATAAAGAACGAGTGATAGTCAACAATACCACCAATATAAAGAACGAGTGATAGTCAACAATACCACCAATATAAAGAAAGAGTGATAGTCAACAATACTACCAATATAAAGAAAGAGTGATAATCAACAATACCACCAATATAAAGAAAGAGTGATAGTCAACAATACCACCAATATAAAGAAAGAGTGATAGTCAACAATACCACCAATATAAAGAACGAGTGATAGTCAACAATACCACCAATATAAAGAAAGAGTGATAGTCAACAATACCACCAATATAAAGAATGAGTGATAGTCAACAATACCACCAATATAAAGAATGAGTGATAGTCAACAATACCACCAATATAAAGAAAGAATGATAGTCAACAATACCACCAATATAAAAGAAAGAATGATAGTCAACAATACCACCAATATAAAGAAAGAGTGATAGTCAACAATACCACCAATATAAAGAAAGAGTGATAGTCAACAATACCACCAATATAAAGAAAGAATGATAGTCAACAATACCACCAATATAAAGAAAGAGTGATAGTCAACAATACCACCAATATAAAGAAAGAATGATAGTCACCAATACCACCAATATAAAGAAAGAGTGATAGTCAACAATACCACCAATATAAAGAACGAGTGATAGTCAACAATACCACCAATATAAAGAAAGAGTGATAGTCAACAATACCACCAATATAAAGAACAAGTGATAGTCAACAATACCATCAATATAAAGAACGGGTGATAGTCAACAATACCACCAATATAAAGAACGAGTGATAGTCAACAATACCACCAATATAAAGAAAGAGTGATAGTCAACAATACCACCAATATAAAGAACGAGTGATAGTCAACAATACCACCAATATAAAGAACGAGTGATAGTCAACAATACCACCAATATAAAGAAAGAGTGATAGTCAACAATACCACCATTATAAAGAGAGAATGATAGTCAACAATACCACCAATATAAAAGAAAGAGTGATAGTCAACAATACCACCAATATAAAGAAAGAGTGATAGTCAACAATACCACCAATATAAAGAACAAGTGATAGTCAACAATACCACCAATATAAAGAAAGAGTGATAGTCAACAATACCACCAATATAAAGAACAAGTGATAGTCAACAATACCACCAATATAAAGAAAGAGTGATAGTCAACAATACCACCAATATAAAGAAAGAGTGATAGTCAACAATACCACCAATATAAAGAACAAGTGATAGTCAACAATACCACCAATATAAAGAAAGAGTGATAGTCAACAATACCACCAATATAAAGAACAAGTGATAGTCAACAATACCACCAATATAAAGAAAGAGTGATAGTCAACAATACCACCAATATAAAGAAAGAGTGATAGTCAAAAATACCACCAATATAAAGAACGAGTGATAGTCAACAATACCACCAATATAAAGAATGAGTGATAGTCAACAATACCACCAATATAAAGAACGAGTGATAGTCAACAATACCACCAATATAAAGAAAGAGTGATAGTCAACAATACCCCCAATATAAAGAAAGAGTGATAGTCAACAATGCCACCAATATAAAGAAAGAGTGATAGTCAACAATACCACCAATATAAAGAAAGAGTGATAGTCAACAATACCACCAATATAAAGAAAGAGTGATAGTCAACAATACCACCAATATA
This sequence comes from Bathymodiolus brooksi, assembly GCA_963680875.1. NCBI lineage: Eukaryota > Metazoa > Mollusca > Bivalvia > Mytilida > Modiolidae > Bathymodiolus > Bathymodiolus brooksi. The sequence continues at coordinate 87,541,760 of OY804576.1, read as the reverse complement.
AGGAACGAGTGATAGTCAACAATACCACCAATATAAAGAACGAGTGATAGTCAACAATACCACCAATATAAAGAACGAGTGATAGTCAACAATACCACCAATATAAAGAAAGAGTGATAGTCAACAATACCACCAATATAAAGAAAGAATGATAGTCAACAATACCACCAATATAAAGAAAGAATGATAGTCAACAATACCACCAATATAAAGAACGAGTGATAGTCAACAATACCACCAATATAAAGAAAGAATGATAGTCAACAATACCACCAATATAAAGAACGAGTGATAGTCAACAATACCACCAATATAAAGAACGGGTGATAGTCAACAATACCATCAATATAAAGAAAGAGTGATAGTCAACAATACCACCAATATAAAGAAAGAGTGATAGTCAACAATACCACCAATATAAAGAAAGAGTGATAGTCACCAATACCACCTATATAAAGAACGAGTGATAGTCAACAATACCACCAATATAAGGAACGAGTGATAGTCAACAATACCACCAATATAAAGAAAGAATGATAGTCAATAATACCACCAATATAAAGAAAGAATGATAGTCAACAATACCACCAATATAAAGAAAGAGTGATAGTCAACAATACCACCAATATAAAGAACGAGTGATAATCAACAATACCACCAATATAAAGAACGAGTGATAGTCAACAATACCACCAATATAAAGAACGAGTGATAGTCAACAATACCACCAATATAAAGAACGAGTGATAGTCAACAATACCACCAATATAAAGAAAGAGTGATAGTCAACAATACCACCAATATAAAGAAAGAGTGATAGTCAACAATACCACCAATATAAAGAACGAGTGATAGTCAACAATACCACCAATATAAAGAACGAGTGATAGTCAACAATACCACCAATATAAAGAATGAGTGATAGTCAACAATACCACCAATATAAAGAAAGAGTGATAGTCAACAATACCACCAATATAAAGAACGAGTGATAGTCAACAATACCACCAATATAAAGAACGAGTGATAGTCAACAATACCACCAATATAAAGAAAGAGTGATAGTCAACAATATCACCAATATAAAGAACGAGTGATAGTCAACAATACCACCAATATAAAGAAAGAGTGATAGTCAACAATACCACCAATATAAAGAACGAGTGATAGTCAACAATACCACCAATATAAAGAAAGAGTGATATTCAACAATACCACCAATATAAAGAAAGAGTGATAGTCAACAATACCACCAATATAAAGAACGAGTGATAGTCAACAATACCACCAATATAAAGAACGATTGATAGTCAACAATACCACCAATATAAAGAACGAGTGATAGTCAACAATACCACCAATATAAAGAAAGAGTGATAGTCAACAATACCACCAATATCAACACACTGAACAATCACCTATCACCTCAGCTAATTGAATACAGCCCAAGACTTATGACGTTGGAAATCTAGGTCCTGGCATGAGACAGGAACAAAAAATGGGCGGGATTAAACCTTTGTCATTTTTTTTTTTCATTTTTCAATGTTATGTACTATTGTGGCGTTACTGTTTGAAAACAATGAACGTCAGAATTTGGAACATATATTTTTATACTAAGTGATATAGAATGTGGATAATGTATGAGACATATTCAACAAAATTCATCTCCTTTTAGCTTATTTTACATGATTAAAATATAATACACATGTAGTAAATTCAGTACAATTATTGTAAAACTCTACACACAAAAAAAAACGTTAATGGTATCACAACAAATATTCATACGACTTTCTAACTGCAAGTCAAACACCATTGGCAACAAATACGATCGAAAACATCACAATAAAAACAAACTTAATACAACTAAAAGATAGAATACTTATGTTTGAGATTCTGTCTTATCATTTTGTATTGGACATTTTTATTGATTGCACATCAAACATTGCTACGGGACATCAACTGCAATCAGCAATTTCAGTGAAAGGTATGTTATGATCAACCTATGATGAGTGAGAAGGCTTTATTACCCATTTGGGTACTTTTCATTACATAGGAATTTAATCAACGACAAGTTACACTGTTTCTAGTGCCCGGCTTGGTCAATTAGAAAGGTCAAATCAAAATATTTCGTTAAAACTGCCATTAAGAAATAGCTCCGACCCAGTGAGCATCAATGCAATGAGATATGAACTGGATCAAAGGAAGCCATAGATAAAATCGAGACTTTTCAAGATTCTAATTATCTCTGAATTAACTGATTACGAAAGTGTTGTCGTTAGATACTAATAGCCGATTTACACAAAAACGAAAGAAATTGAGAAAAAAAAAACCAACCATCCTGCAACATGTACAGATGGTGCTTCATATGGGGAATCTAGACATCAATATAGTTTCCGAACATTGGAAAAGACACATTCCGTTTCCATAACAATTTATCTACAATTATCAACACCGAATTCGATGTAAAAATTATAAGTCTGAGCTAGCGTTTATTAAAAAAATCAGTTAATGTCTACTGGAAGATTTCTGTTTAATATTAGCAGTAAAACAATCGCTCATAATTTAGCCATAAAACAAAATGTACATTGTATATATTTATGTTTTGTTTGTATTCTCCTACCGAAGTCAAATCTTTATTGGAGAAAATGTGATTTTATTTATATTATTTCCAATGAAAGATATGCCAATATTTGTAATTTTATTTAAAATTACAATTTTTGATTCAACGAATTAATTTTGCCAGATTTGCTTGGCAAAACATCTTGAAGCTGATTATCTGAAAGGTAAACAAGTACAATGCTATTAATGAACTTGATCATTTTAATTATCTTTAGGGGTAATGTGCATGGAGTTTACTCACAGAAGAATTTCCCAGGATAATCAATTCAAAAAGGTAAATGTATATGTGACAATCCTAACAGCTGTGGGCCATTTTTCTTAGTTTTATGAACACTTTATTGTGGTTCTCAGGGTACACATCGGTCATATTTCCAAGAAATCACTTCATTTTATTATATATCTTCACACACATTGGTTTTTTTTTGTAAATATATACGTTACATAATTCTGGGGTCAATGTGGCCACGGTTTTTTTTTTTTTTTTTTTATAATTTGGGCGACTATTAAAACTTACATTAGGGAACGACTATATAACTTTTAAATATGGGGTGGGATGAGGGCATAATTTATAGAAAATAATGTCTTGACATGAAAGATGCAAAATATTAACAATCCAACCTTACAGTCTTCAACAAGAAATTTTGGTAAAATGTTAAGAAAAATTGTCGATTTTTCATATTAAAAAATTAATAATCTGATTTTTGATGCTGTAAACAAAATTTTCTGGCTCGAGAGAAAAAAAATAACCACCCCCTAAACAACCACCGAGAAAGAAATGAAAAATGGCTACATATGTTCACTGTTTGGTGTTGAGAAACATTTCACTTGAATCGCCATAAAGAAATTAATATAACACGATAGGATCATATTTTCACACGTAAAATTTTCTTTTATGAAAAATTAATTTAAAAAAGTTATGTAGTTTTAATCAGAATCACCCAACAGAACAATTGTTCGTCATCTGTTTATGCAATATACTCGGTGTTCGGTAGTTTTGTTATTACCTTACTTCTTTTATTTTAGGCTTTACCAAAATATTTCTGAATTATGAGGGAAGAGGATAATTTATTCTGCGTTCTACTGAGAATAGTTTTCTTTGATGTAGCGATGAATGGCTGCCATTCTGATTTCTCAGCTGAGCGTTGTTGATGATGGCGTCATTATTAGAACATTACTGTCAAACGTTACACGGAGCGTTTCTGCAACATCACAAACCGTATCAATTTTTCAACTATTGTTTTATGACAGTTATTACACTTTACAGGAGTCATTATAATAATGGTTCTACGACAAATTTCTCCTTGTCATGTGAATAAAATACTTTGCATTAAATCCAAGATTTAAAGTTTATAATTAGACGGCACATAATATCCGGTTATGCGTCATTTGACGTCGACGCGGATTAATATCTGTTTTTGGTTTTTTTTATGTACAGCGTCATTTTTAGAACTTTATGAAAAGAAAGTATAAAAACAACAACATCCCATCTTAACTGTACTCACTGTACATAATCTGTAGTGTACCAAATTTCATTTGAGAGGACGATCATATAGTGGGAAAAGGGAAAAAAGAAAAACATTTGAGTAATTCTTGATTCAACAATCCTCTACGTATTATGGTGAAGCATGTCTTATATGCAGCTGAAAAATTGCTCACTTGGTGGTAAGCTAAAACTACCAACTAACATTTCTTTCGAAAGCATAGTAATGAGTTATTAGTGTCTTTAATAAGCTAGAAATATGTAAACTATATCGTGATGGTCGGTTTTATTGATTGAAGAAATCGTCCATAAGTGACACATACCGTTCCGGGACACCTGAGTCAATTTTAATGTGATTGTTCACTCGTTTTCAGTGTAGTGTTTTGTGGACTATTGTCTTTTCTTTTTTCTTTTGATCTTTGTATTGTCAGTCCTTCTTCGATGTACGACTTTGGTATCTTCAAATTATTAATATTAATATACATAATATACATAACATTGAATATAGAACATCATCTTCTTCGCTATGCGGCTTCTGATTAACCCTTTGATATCTTTAAACTTTTCTTAAAGTCTTTGGTAGCAAGAAAACCAAAGATAGCCAAAATCGACTGAGATCAAATGTATGCCTGTGGGAGGAGAACCTTATTTTTAATTATAATAAGAATAATAATGTGCCGTCCATGACTATATCAAGTGCATCTACCACTTCGACTGACTTTCAGCATGGTTTTATATTGATTTTGTTCTTCACATATTGATTTTTAAAACATTTTTCTTACTGACATCAATTCTATGTATTACAAAGTTTTATTATTATGCTTACTATGAAATGTCTATATTAATTTTACTGTATTCCTAATGCATGTTGTAAATTGTAGAAAAGGGGTTTAGTATAATGTTGTGATAACATGTGTCTGATCTCATTTGGCTTTGATAATATGCAAATAGAATATGGTTAATTCATTAAGTTTCAGACAAAATGCCCTTTCCCATAAAGAAATACTCCCATAGTCTGAAAATAAGAAAACAAAGCACTGAAACTAAATATTTCTTCTCTGAATAGATGTTTTGAGATGATGTGTACAGCAATTTCCATTTGAATAGTCAAGGACCGACCATTTAACTTTTAGGGTGATATGTCCCCCCTACCCCATCCCGAGTCTACATTTATTTTTCACTTTTTTTTTCAGGTGTAGTAGTTTTTTATGGGATGGGTGAAAAATTGATATTGTATTTTCACACTGTAAGGTCAGATAATTTATTTTTGGCATCTTTAATTCCAATTCAATTTTTCTATAAAATTTGGCCCCTAAAATTAAAAAGAAAACATACCCCTACTCTTCCTTTATTGTATGGAGAGGTGTTATCAAGACAATTTTTCAGGTGTCGGTAAGATTCATCAATAAATACAAATGTATTTTATATACGCCTGTTCTACGGTTGCTTCATGGATCATTGACGCATAACATTCCTTCTGTTTTTCGCCTAAATTGACACCAATCAAGGAAAACGCTTAAAATGATGCGTTGTCTTAATGACAACTATCTTTATACTCATTTGTTAACTAAATATATTGTTGTTTTTGTTTGTTCCAGACAAACAACTACGTCATGCCTCAGTATTATTATATTTATATACATTTACTAACATTTGATGATATCACTCAATATTTATCACTAACATTCAAACTTTTGAGATTACTATCATTAAAAATAAAGGCTGATTCAAATTCATCTAAATTTACCTCTTTATATACAAAGATTTTGTAAATGTTGCTAAAATGTAGTATATGAGAGGAAAAAAGTTCAGCTATGTTATGGATTTACAGTGTAATCTTTATTGAGGTGTGTGGGGTCAAGTTATTACATGTCTAAAAGCAATGTCACCTTCCTACTTTCATATAATTTCATTATATTGAAGAACTTAATATATACTTGTTCGTATTCTTTAATTCTACTGATTACACTATTGTAATACACGTATGTATGTCTTTTTATGAAAATAAAATCACTATTTATTTAACTTACAATAAAAAAATATCACAAGTACAAAAAACTTGGTATAAATAATTCCAAAAACGAAAACATGAGCTTCTCATATCTTTCAAAATGTTGCTTCAAGGGGATGCATCATACAAACAATTCAGGATGATGAAAACTACAGCATTGTCCAATCATAAAATGAAAATATTTGACGAATTTGATTTGTAAACAACATTAATTACATCAACACATAGTGATAAGAAATAGTAAGTAACATCTGCCGTAATATTGTTTAATTTATAACCTTACTATCATTACAACCACAAAGTACCGCCATCAACAGACATCTTTAAATAAAGTGACAGATCGAATACAATACAAAAACAAAAATAAAACAAATCATGTCAAAGATGAAACAGAAGAAACAAAAGCTTGGAGAGCATGAACCACTACAAAAATAGTGTCCCGAACGGAATAGTTTCTCTAGCTCAAACACCTGTCAGGTAATTACAACAGAAAAAGCATAGTGGATATACCAATATCTAAATAAACACGAAACCTTAGGTTGGATATACTCACTGTACCAAAAATAAAGATAAAAATAAAAAAGGACAATCGGTGCTAACGTACTAAACAATCACACAAAAAATCATAATATTGACACCACAATGTATAATAAAATGTGTAGTATAACACAAAATCCCTACAAAAATATGCACCCAAGATACAAACCTCAAGAAAAGTTAGTGACTCCGGTCACATTCATAGAATTCGTATTAAAATCATAATTCCAAGACAATCAAACGGAAGCAGATTGAGGTATACTAGTATACATTTGTTTATTTTGCAATATTTCTGCAATTAGCTATGACATGCATATTTTGTATGGACCAACTACTTCATATATTTCTGAAGGAAGGTATTACAGCAGATGGTATTACGTCTCCCAGAGAAGTGTCGCCACCATCGGTTTTAAACATTCTTGATAAGAAGAACGGGTACCAGTACCAGATTATCGTATTTATTGGGGTGTATATATATAATAATACTCATTATCAGCCAACTTTGATTGTTCGAGATTATAGTGAGGAAAAGCTGTCTAGTGTCATTGAAGCATTCACGTTCAAAAACACCATTTTGATAACTTGTGTGTTATCTTCTGCTCATCCCACGTGACCAAGATCAGTCTGTGGGGTTGAAACCCATCCTTCAACGTGGAAACAACACAGCATGTTAGAGATCTCAGCAATTTCACTCATGAGAAAACCAGCTTGCAATTATTACAACATTCTGACGTTTTTCTCTCTTAGAAAAAATATTAACGGCAAAAATTTTCACACTTCCATTACATGGAAGCGATGTATCTATTTATGTGGCCCTGGCGAATATATATTTTTTTCTAGTTTTGATGGTTTAACCATACACCAAATCGTTCGTTCACACATCAAACATTCTATATCTATATTTCTTTTTTGCTTTTTTTTCTTTGAAAAGAAAAGAATCATTAATATATAATCCAAGCTTGGCCTCCGTCAACGTCTTGGCATTTATCTGTACAAGTTTTCAAAAATGATGAATTGCGGAGTACTACTTGTAAAAAAAATAATTCTTTTGAGTATCTTGAAACTTCAAAGGATTCTTCCTTTTTTGAGCACCACAAAATCTATTATGCAGATTTCTGTTTACAGTGAAACATATCTGCCGAGCCTACACATCATTTCGAGTCATTACAGGACCTAAAGTTTTCATTATTTTCTAAAAACAAGATTCATGTATAATCATACCCTTTTTATAATTTAATGTAAAATACTACTAAAAACAATATGAAGATTTAAATAAAAATGCATCGTAATACAATGTGTACAACAACATCACTATAGTAACAAGAAACAAAGTAAAATACAGATACATGTATAATGTTATGAAAAGAAAGTTTAAACAGTGATGGTAAGCAATTCTACAAAATTAACAAAACAAACAACCACCTCTTCCTTCAAACAATTGAGCACAAAAGAAAAACATGACTGTGAAATATTGCGTTGAAAATCCAGGTGCTCGTTTGAGACAGGCACAACATAGCAGGTGCTCGTTTGAGACAGGCACAAAATACCAGGTGCTCGTTTGAGACAGGCACAAAATACCAGGTGCTCGTTTGAGACAGGCACAAAATACCAGGTGCTCGTTTGAGACGGGCACAAAATATGTGGCGGGGTTAAGTCTGTTAATGGGATCTTCTTAATAACTGCACAACGATAATGTAATAAAAGAAACATGAGCTTCAACTAGGAAAACTGAGTGAACGTAATCGTTTGTTCACCATGGAAGTCAACTTTGATCAATATTAGCCTTCAGGTGCATGGAGAAGCTTTCAAAATCACCTTAGCTAAAAAGAAATACGATTTCATGATGACGATTAGTTTTAGCTTTAAATACATATGCCTTTGTTCTCGCTCTTTTATGGACTTCTATTATTTCTTTTTCCTTTTGTAATACACAATGTTGTGTTATTGCATTAATATTTGATAATAATGTAGTAATACGATGACTTAACTTTATTTCGTAAACAAAATTATCCAACAGTACTTAAAGGCATACAGTCGCTCAGATTGATTTTTTTTTATATTAAAAGTTGCCAATATTCGATGTTTTATACTAATCAAATGTTCTGAACAAGAAGCCAGGTTTAAAAAATAGGATATAATGTCGTAATTAGTGAAAAGAATTCGAATGTTTGTTGGTGAAATCGCCATTAACACACCTAATTATAAGTCGGCTGTCTTTTCCGAAGTTTACCGGACACTAATAACTGCTATAAATAACCAGAAAGCATGTTGCAGGTAAATATTGGTTAAAATTAATATAATTTAAGAAATATATCTATGAAATTGGATCCCGGGGTAATCAGTTAATATTATATAATGGTATTTAGTAAGAATGACACTTAAAATCGAAAATACGTGATGAAATCAATAAAAACAAACCCAAACTCTGCAAAGGTGTCCGATAAAGGGAAAATTGTAAACAAATTGTATTGCATATTATTGACAACACAAGCTGTCTTGACTATATTTTTTTTTTGAAAAGAACCAGACATGAAGTTCATTATTTTAGTCTCTAATTTAAAAGAGATATTACCTAGCGTTTTCTCCTGAAAAAAAACAAATCTATAGAAAAAAACTACGATGCAATTCTGTCAAAATACGATTCAACCGAAAAAAAAATATATATATTATGCTTACGTGTTGAAAAATGGAGTAGGTCGGTTTAACATCTTTTTTTACTTTTTACACAAATCTTGCCGAATCCTCCTGTGTCGTTTTCGCGTAGAATCCGTCAATATTTTCATTTATAACATGTGCTTTTTTCAGCAAGCATATTTCGCACATGCGCAAACGCTTTACCGAATGAGGTCACTGTGTAGGTCATCAATGGTCATATGATCATATTCATGAATATATGAATATCATACTGGTAAACATTGAATTCTTTACGGGAGATAAAAAATCAAACAGCGACATATTTCCTTCGTTCCAGGTTAAATACGTATGATATTATGAAAAATTTCAACTGCAATTAGTATAAAACATCGAATATTGGCAACTTTCAATATAAAAAAAAATCAATCTGAGTGACTGTATGCCTTTAATATACATAATGTTTTTTTTAAACTGAATGATACATTCTTTTCATAAAACTGAAACTATCCAGTAAAAATGATAGGAATAGTCAAGTTTTTCCGGTAAGATATATAATAATGTTTGATAAAAAGATAATAGAAATGGCTTCAGATTAATGAAACGAATGTAGATATAACAATGTGAAACATGCAAAATTCTTAATTGATGACACCGTTTCAGCTTACTTAATTGATGACACCGTTTCAACTTACTTAATTGCGTCCCTTTTCATTCGAACATTATGTTGTTACAGTATATCAAATGCAAATATGTATGGATTAATCTTTGTTTGTTTTCGATCCAAGCAACAATTGACCCTACTATTGTACTTTCCATGTTTATTTTATCTTTCATGTTTGTGATAGTATGTGGTAGTTTGATTGGAAGCAAATCTGTGTAGGCTTTTTATCGTTTGTTTTATATATAGACATTGCCGTTAGAGATCCAGTTATCAAAAAGGGAGAATGAGGATCCCATTAACCGGTCTAACACTGCCACATTTTTGTAACTGTCCCCAATGTAGGATCTGGATTTCCAACGTCATATGTCGTGGTCCTTTTTTGTGTTCAGTGGTTTAAGATGAGAAATGATTGTTTGGTTTGTTGATATAGGTGGAATTGATGACTTTCACTGTTTAAACTTTCTTTTCATAAACTACGACTATTGAAGCTCCTTTTTTAGGGAGTGGATGTAGTCGAGTGGTCTAGGGCGCTGGACGTAAGGCTAAGCGAATGGTGCTGCAGTGTAACAATGGTGTGGGTTCAAATCCCGTCGAGGGAAGAACAAAAATTTGACAGCTCTAAAATCTAATTCTAACACTGTTTGGTTTAATTTTCAGACGTATATATATATATATATATATATGGTTCGTCGTCTTCTACTTGACTGTCCAATCCGATACTATGTAACTCAGTAACGTCTTCAGTTGGATGACACTGTCTTATTTAACGGAGGTTTGTCAAAGTCGATTAGGTATATTCATAAAATACCATCAACAATTAGTGTCGATAACAGCAATAAATAAAAAGGATTATTGAACAATATTTCAATATTACAATTTTTCATTAATTTCAAATTCTGATTTCCTCTTGAACATACTGTAGACGACTATTGATATCAACTTGTTTTAAAACTCCTTCTTATTAGTATATTAATTTGCTTACTACCTAAGTAGTCGGTTCAAATCGTCTCTAAGTTCTTAGTAGGTCATCGCGGTGACAATTTTATGTTAATAAGAAGTGCTTGTGTTTTTCCTGAAGACTTTGTTGACCTTTAATTGACTCATTGTTTCTTATGGTTTATTTATATTGTAAAAACGGTTTAAAGATACCTAAGTGGTAAATCGACACCGTAAATCGAAGAAAGACAGATAATACAATGACCAGAAGAAAGGAGACGGAAAAACAAAGATTGAGCAACAAATGACTACACAGAAAACATTCATTTTCTCTAATCTAATTTCCAAAATCATATTTTTTTGAAAATATATATTTTCCAAAGAAAACTACTTTGTTTAGTCGACCATTCCAATTTAAATGAATCTTTTACTCTTTGAAGACATTTCGATTTTTAGCAACAAAATGATGAGTGTTGTTTACTTTTAATAGAGAATTATATTTTTATATGGCAATTATATGAATTGAAATTATAAGTTTATCTTACGAGCTGGATAACATTGATATAAATTCAATCATAATACAATAGGGAAAAAAGGGGACATCAAACTTGAAGTAGATTATCAACAAATGCATTCTGGGTAAAATGTAACAATCAAACAAAACACCCAACAACTTGAAGGTCAGTATAAATAATGAGTTAGACGAGGTGCACTGCAAAGAGAGGTGTATCATGATTTTCTACTTTGAACTCATGTCTGTACGAAAATAAAGGGAGGAACCCTTTGTGGATGAGCTAAACTCATGGTATCTTTCGTAAGGATTGAGACTCGATTCTGTGTAACACTTCCTCAGCAATTTCCCAGATAAGAAGTGATACCTGTTCAAATTATTCTCTGGAATAAGGCATCGAGTATAATACATATCCTCATATCCAGTGCAAATAGGTAATGACATTGCTTGTATCAAATTAGCCCGTTTATCTCTTACTTATTTTGTCAATTAATTTCAAATTACAAAACCGGCAAAATACGATTGCACATTTTACCGCTCGTAAACAGGAATAGTTTGCACATTTTCATGTAGTCTAGCCATATTTTTAATTGTACCTTGAATGTAAAAAATATTAAGTTATTTATATAAAATTCACACCATGTCGAGTGGAAAGCTGAGGCAATCGGATATAAATTTAATACAAAAGTACAATCTACGGACAAAAGGCAAGGCTTATATGCTGTCTAATTTCTAGTATTTATAATAAGTGATAGTTTCAATATATGGCACACATTTCTTATCTGATCGCAGAAAATTATAGTAAGTTCATTCATGTAATTTCTGAGCAGATTGATGGACTAACGAGTTTTCCAGACAGTCAAACACAAAGTAACTGAATCTAAATTAAAGTGCCATAAATACAAGGCGAAGCACCTGTCCTTGTGCCTGACGTTCTCCCCTTGATCTATCGACTAGAATCATACAGAAAACTATGATATTGTCATAGAACTATTTTTTCATTAAGATGCCAGCAAGTGAATAACGCCGTGTTATATTACGAATTCAATTTGATATGTAGAAGATGAACGAGCAAAAGGAACCATGATAATATCCCGGGAACCTTTCAGATGTATAAAACATATGCATATATAACTGATGAATTAGAGAGTGGATATAAATCAGAGAGGAGCAACAAAGCGCTAAACTGTTTGTCTCGGATGTTTAGGAATTATTATCTTTCTCAGATGACGGGGAACGATCTGAATAAAACAAATAACTCTCATCAAGAAAATCGTAAATAAACACCATCCTATGTTTATATAGATGTAATATTCTATCATATAATTCACATTGAATTCACATGTTCTATATTTTTTTTTACTAATAGTGCATATAGGTTACAGAAAATAATTTAGCCCAAATAATCCCTCAAATAACGTAAGAGATAACCAAAGGGGAAATCTAAAATGGAGAATCCAAAGACACAAGCAATACTTGTCAGAAGACACAGAACAAAGACAAACAAACAAAAACCACAACACAGTAGAGTAACATTAAACAAAAAAATAAATAAAGAATAAACTGGAGGAAACGATAGACCATATTGCTCTCTGTTTATGCTTTTCACATTTTTAAATGTCCTATCTCTCAAATTGTAATTTATATTTAAAGCTATTCATTGTATTTTTCGCTTTCAACTGAGATATAGTAATAAGTATTAACAAAATTAATATGAATTAAAGTATGCAGCAACCAATCAAAAGGTGAATTGTGCAAACTAACGCAAAAATAAAGAAATATGTCAATCCGAACAATCCGGGTAGAAAAAAATAACAGTGGAACAAACATATGAACAAGAATTGATGACAAACAGACAATACGATCTCCCGTAAAAATGAGAATGACAGCACGTGACTGGAAACAGCATCATCTCTTGACGACCACCATGTGTGATGAAGACACGCGATCGTTCAGACAAGTAATTGTGGTAACGAAATACAATTACATAAATAAAAACATAAAACATACAATTTTGAATTAAATTACTGTAGAAATGAGTTATTAATGAAATAACAATATCAAGATGGAGTTTCATTTATTCTGTGCATATATAGTACAGTTCTGAAAGTCAGTTTATTAATATAGAATCGGACCAAAGGAGGGGAAGGTTCTGACTGTAAAATAGCGAATATGTCTGTAATCAGTTGAAACAATTATCCTGTAGCCGACTTGGGATAGCCTGCTTTAGACACTTTAGTCTTTTTTAGCTCCCAATACCTCTATATTATTCGCCTTTCCAATTGTTTTTATAATGAGTCTATCTAACGATGTTTTTATAGTGAGTCTATCTAACGATGTTTTTATAATGAGTCTATCTAACGATGTTTTTATAATGAGTCTATCTAACGATGTTTTTATAGTGAGTCTATCTAACGATGTTTTTATAATGAGTCTATCTAACGATGTTTTTATAATGAGTCTATCTAACGATGTTTTTATAATGAGTCTATCTAACGATGTTTTTATAATGAGTCTATCTAACGATGTTTTTATAATGAGTCTAGCTAACGATGTTTTTATAATGAGTCTATCTAACGATGTTTTTATAATGAGTCTATCTAACGATGTTTTTATAATGAGTCTATCTAACGATGTTTTCATAATGAGTCTATCTAACGATGTTTTTATAATGAGTCTATCTAACGATGTTTTTATAATGAGTCTATCTAACGATGTTTTTATAATGAGTCTATCTAACGATGTTTTTATAATGAGTCTATCTAACGATGTTTTTATAATGAGTCTATCTAACGATGTTTTTATAATGAATCTATCGAACGATGTTTTTATAATGAGTCTATCGAACGATGTTTTTATAATGAGTCTATCGAACGATGTTTTTATAATGAGTCTATCTAACGATGTTTTTATAATGAGTCTATCTAACGATGTTTTTATAATGAGTCTATCTAACGATGTTTTTATAATGAGTCTATCTAACGATGTTTTTATAATGAGTCTATCTAACGATGTTTTTATAATGAGTCTATCTAACGATGTTTTTATAATGAGTCTATCTAACGATGTTTTTATAATGAGTCTATCTAACGATGTTTTTATAATTAGTCTATCTAACGATGTTTTTAATATGAGTCTAGCTAACGATGTTTTTATAATGAGTCTATCTAACGATGTTTTTATAATGAGTCTATCTAACGATGTTTTTATAATGAGTCTATCTAACGATGTTTTAATAGTGAGTCTATCTAACGATGTTTTTATAATGAGTCTATCTAACGATGTTTTTATAATGAGTCTATCTAACGATGTTTTTATAATGAGTCTATCTAACGATGTTTTTATAATGAGTCTATCTAACGATGTTTTTATAATGAGTCTATCTAACGATGTTTTTATAATGAGTCTATCTAACGATGTTTTTATAATGAGTCTATCTAACGATGTTTTTATAATGAGTCTATCTAACGATGTTTTTATAATGAGTCTATCTAACGATGTTTTTATAATGAGTCTATCTAACGATGTTTTTATAATGAGTCTATCTAACGATGTTTTTATAATGAGTCTATCTAACGATGTTTTTATAATGAGTCTATCTAACGATGTTTTTATAATGAGTCTATCTAACGATGTTTTTATAATGAGTCTATCTAACGATGTTTTTATAATGAGTCTATCTAACGATGTTTTTATAATGAGTCTATCTAACGATGTTTTTATAATGAGTCTATCTAACGATGTTTTTTTTTGAGTCTATCTAACGATGTTTTTATAATGAGTCTATCTAACGATGTTTTTATTATGAGTCTATCTAACGATGTTTTTATAATGAGTCTATCTAACCATGTTTTTATAATGAGTCTATCTAACGATGTTTTTATAATGAGTCTATCTAACGATGTTTTTATAATGAGTCTATCTAACGATGTTTTTATTATGAGTCTATCTAACGATGTTTTTATTATGAGTCTATCTAACGATGTTTTTATAATGAGTCTATCTAACGATGTTTTTATAATGAGTCTATCTAACGATGTTTTTATAATGAGTCTATCTAACGATGTTTTTATTATGAGTCTATCTAACGATGTTTTTATAATGAGTCTATCTAACGATGTTTTTATTATGAGTCTATCTAACGATGTTTTTATTATGAGTCTATCTAACGATGTTTTTATAATGAGTCTATCTAACGATGTTTTTATAATGAGTCTATCTAACGATGTTTTTATTATGAGTCTATCTAACGATGTTTTTATAATGAGTCTATCTAACGATGTTTTTATAATGAGTCTATCTAGCGATGTTTTTATAATGAGTCTATCTAACGATGTTTTTATAATGAGTCTATCTAACGATGTTTTTATAATGAGTCTATCTAACGATGTTTTTATAATGAGTCTATCTAACGATGTTTTAATTATGAGTCTATCTAACGATGTTTTTATTATGAGTCTATCTAACGATGTTTTTATAATGAGTCTATCTAACGATGTTTTTATAATGAGTCTATCTAACGATGTTTTTATAATGAGTCTATCTAACGATGTTTTTATTATGAGTCTATCTAACGATGTTTTTATAATGAGTCTATCTAACGATGTTTTTATAATGAGTCTATCTAACGATGTTTTTATAATGAGTCTATCTAACGATGTTTTAATTATGAGTCTATCTAACGATGTTTTTATAATGAGTCTATCTAACGATGTTTTTATTATGAGTCTATCTAACGATGTTTTTATAATGAGTCTATCTAACGATGTTTTTATAATGAGTCTATCTAACGATGTTTTTATAATGAGTCTATCTAACGATGTTTTTATAATGAGTCTATCTAACGATGTTTTTATAATGAGTCTATCTAACGATGTTTTTATAATGAGTCTATCTAACGATGTTTTTATAATGAGTCTATCTAACGATGTTTTTATAATGAGTCTATCTAACGATGTTTTTATTATGAGTCTATCTAACGATGTTTTTATTATGAGTCTATCTAACGATGTTTTTATAATGAGTCTATCTAACGATGTTTTTATAATGAGTCTATCTAACGATGTTTTTATAATGAGTCTATCTAACGATGTTTTTATTATGAGTCTATCTAACGATGTTTTTATAATGAGTCTATCTAACGATGTTTTTATTATGAGTCTATCTAATGATGTTTGTATTATGAGTCTATCTAACGATGTTTTTATAATGAGTCTATCTAACGATGTTTTTATAATGAATCTATCTAACGATGTTTTTATTATGAGTCTATCTAACGATGTTTTTATAATGAGTCTATCTAACGATGTTTTTATTATGAGTCTATCTAATGATGTTTGTATTATGAGTCTATCTAACGATGTTTTTATAATGAGTCTATCTAACGATGTTTTTATAATGAATCTATCTAACGATGTTTTTATAATGAGTCTATCTAACGATGTTTTTATAATGAGTCTATCTAACGATGTTTTTATAATGAGTCTATCTAACGATGTTTTTATTATGAGTCTATCTAACGATGTTTTTATAATGAGTCTATCTAACGATGTTTTTATAATGAGTCTATCTAACGATGTTTTTATAATGAGTCTATCTAATGATGTTTTTATTATGAGTCTATCTAACGATGTTTTTATTATGAGTCTATCTAACGATGTTTTTATAATGAGTCTATCTAACGATGTTTTTATAATGAGTCTATCTAACGATGTTTTTATAATTAGTCTATCTAACGATGTTTTTAATATGAGTCTAGCTAACGATGTTTTTATAATGAGTCTATCTAACGATGTTTTTATTATGAGTCTATCTAACGATGTTTTTATAATGAGTCTATCTAACGATGTTTTTATTATGAGTCTATCTAACGATGTTTTTATTATGAGTCTATCTAACGATGTTTTTATAATGAGTCTATCTAACGATGTTTTTATAATGAGTCTATCTAACGATGTTTTTATTATGAGTCTATCTAACGATGTTTTTATAATGAGTCTATCTAACGATGTTTTTATAATGAGTCTATCTAACGATGTTTTTATAATGAGTCTATCTAACGATGTTTTTATAATGAGTCTATCTAACGATGTTTTTATAATGAGTCTATCTAACGATGTTTTTATAATGAGTCTATCTAACGATGTTTTAATTATGAGTCTATCTAACGATGTTTTTATTATGAGTCTATCTAACGATGTTTTTATAATGAGTCTATCTAACGATGTTTTTATAATGAGTCTATCTAACGATGTTTTTATAATGAGTCTATCTAACGATGTTTTTATTATGAGTCTATCTAACGATGTTTTTATAATGAGTCTATCTAACGATGTTTTTATAATGAGTCTATCTAACGATGTTTTTATAATGAGTCTATCTAACGATGTTTTAATTATGAGTCTATCTAACGATGTTTTTATAATGAGTCTATCTAACGATGTTTTTATTATGAGTCTATCTAACGATGTTTTTATAATGAGTCTATCTAACGATGTTTTTATAATGAGTCTATCTAACGATGTTTTTATAATGAGTCTATCTAACGATGTTTTTATAGTGAGTCTATCTAACGATGTTTTTATAATGAGTCTATCTAACGATGTTTTTATAATGAGTCTGTCTAACGATGTTTTTATAATGAGTCTATCTAACGATGTTTTTATAATGAGTCTATCTAACGATGTTTTTATAATGAGTCTATCTAACGATGTTTTTATTATGAGTCTATCTAACGATGTTTTTATTATGAGTCTATCTAACGATGTTTTTATAATGAGTCTATCTAACGATGTTTTTATAATGAGTCTATCTAACGATGTTTTTATAATGAGTCTATCTAACGATGTTTTTATTATGAGTCTATCTAATGATGTTTTTATTATGAGTCTATCTAACGATGTTTTTATAATGAGTCTATCTAACGATGTTTTTATAATGAATCTATCTAACGATGTTTTTATTATGAGTCTATCTAACGATGTTTTTATAATGAGTCTATCTAACGATGTTTTTATAATGAGTCTATCTAACGATGTTTTTATAATGAGTCTATCTAACGATGTTTTTATTATGAGTCTATCTAACGATGTTTTTATAATGAGTCTATCTAACGATGTTTTTATAATGAGTCTATCTAACGATGTTTTTATAATGAGTCTATCTAATGATGTTTTTATTATGAGTCTATCTAACGATGTTTTTATTATGAGTCTATCTAACGATGTTTTTATAATGAGTCTATCTAACGATGTTTTTATAATGAGTCTATCTAACGATGTTTTTATAATTAGTCTATCTAACGATGTTTTTAATATGAGTCTAGCTAACGATGTTTTTATAATGAGTCTATCTAACGAAGGTTATTCAAGAAACGTGTCGTGCACACTAAATAAAGTATCTACATTTTGCTTACCAGTCTATCATGATGAAGACAATGACCCTTTTTGAGAAATTACTTTAGTAGGAAGAAAAGCTTGAAGATACCAAAGGAGTAATCAGAGTCCGGACAAACAACGATCTACAAATCACTACACAGAAAGCTAAAGACCAAGCACCAACAACCCCACTAACAACAGGGGTAGAACTCGGGTGCTCCGGAAGGGTAGGCAGTTCCCATATAAAAAGGGTCTTATGACCGCTATATGTCCCCAGTCGGTTCTGGACAGCACGGAATGGACATAGGGGACCAAGTAAGCTACTGATGACTTTAGTTGTTATAAAGAACATGGTATTAACAAAAGATGATCGATTCCTTATCATAATTTAAAGGAATCGCCGTGCGTGTCCCGTCTGAATCCACGCCTGCATAGTAACCGAGTGGAAATTCGTGGTATTCGATTCGATATCGAGAATGACTTATATAATGCTTGGTACTAACATGTAACATAAGCACCATTGATGTCAGTATTTTTCGTAGCTTAAAAACGGACAAGGGTATCTATACGTAGATGTGAATTGTCATCAGTAATATTATTTCTTCAGATGAGCAGCTATAAGCTGACGAAGATTGAGCTGTTTAATAGATCTGAACATCCTCTTCATAACTTGATCTTTAGTGGTTCAAAAGATTTATCAGTAGAGTCCTTCACAGAATCACTCAACTCAAAAAATAACAAAACAAAACAAAAACAAACAAAAAACAAACAAACAAACAGCTTCACTGAAATTAAGAAAATCTAAACATTGACAGTCCAAAATCAGTAAAATAATCGCCCAAAAATGATGATTTTTTTTCTTCAAATGAGTGAGAGAGTGAGTGATTATTGCTGAACGCTAATAAATAGTCTACTGGATGGGAACATAAATGGGTATGATCTATTATTTGTAGACCATTATAGAAACAATCAATATAGATAAATTTGATATTAATCATAATTTGTTGTTGTTGCAAAATAATTTTTCCCATTCAACAACAGTGAACATTTATCTATGCAATAATATGATTTATCACCGGTTTTGTAAGTAGAGTAACATGACGAGTGCCAATAGTGGAGCAGGAACTGCTTACCCTTCCGGAGCACATGAGTTCACCTCGGTATTTACTGGGGTTCGTGTTACTCGATCTTTAGTTTTATGTGTAATGTTTTGTAGATTGTTCTTTTTCTTTTATCCATTGTGTTGTTTGTCCTTTTTCGATTTACGGATTCTTTGGTATCTTCAAACTCTTCTTACGAAATTAATTTTTATGTATTGTTGCAGATTTATGATAATATTGTTTTTAAATGTAAAATTTAGATGTATCAAACTTACACTTAATAACTTGTTTGAAGTACATCCCATTGAAAGTAGGACGAGAAATGTCTCTTTTGATTAAATACAAATTGAATTATATTGGTAAGATCTTTATAGTGGTAATAAACTTTATGGAAATAATAGCCTTTATGTAAACGTTGTTTTGTTAATACTAGATTACATGTACGTTCATTAAAGTCCAAACATTACAAATACTGGAGGGGTCGTTGTGGCCGTGATCGAATGGTAGTTGGATTTATAACTACCTATGCACTCAATGCCTATCACCACTAACGTTGCGAGTTCGAACCCCGCTCAGGTGGGGTGTACTCGATAAAACATTATGTGATAAAGTTTGTCAGTAACTTACGGCAGGTCGGTGGTTTTCTCTGAGTACTCCGATTTCCTCCACCAATAAAACTGACCGCCATGAAAAGGCTGAAATTTTGTTGAAAGTGGCGTTAAACACCATCAGCTGCAACTTTAAAAATACAGGAATATGAATTAGCTTATAAATATGTATAGTGAAGAATGCTACTAAAGGGACGTAAGCGACCAAAATGATGACTTTCCTTTTCAAATGAGTGAGTGAGCGATTGTTGTTTAACGCCAAATGAGCAATTTTTCAGCTATATCATGGTGAGAACAAGTTACATTTGATGAGATGATAATGATGTCTACTTTGTTCTAGTGTTACAAAAGTCCACGGATAAACATGTCGCTCCAATCAGACACAACATCCTGATTGCGAGCCAACCAATCTTTGCTCTTTCTCCTTAATACTGCATGCAGTGGAAAAGCAAAACAAATACCAATTTCATAAACTTTGGTTTGACCCGCCCTGGCCTCGAAACAACGATATACTGCATTCAAAGAGAGCGCGCACACCGTTTTAAATGAATGATTGGTCATCTCTCTCGTGAGTTAAATTTACTTTCAGAGACACGAACTTCTGTCCAAGACTAAACATTTACACGAATTGCTATTATTGCTAGTCAAAAATACAGTATGTGTGATTATTATGGCTAAATTTGTAAAGCTGTAGTTAAGATATCATCTACTTTGAGAGAGGTGCATACATCATTGCTAAAGTCCTGTTCTTGGTTATAAATGCTTGCATGTCTGCCAAAAATGTTGTCTAGCAGAATGACGGAATGTATTATGTCCTCGCAAGTCCACTTAAAATATTTATATCATTTATCGTCACTATAAAGATTGGCACTCGTTACAGCATATACTAGATCTACGTGTTAACAATTTGGTTAAACAAGAATATTTCTGATACTACAGACAATTGACAAAGTATTCGCACCATTCCAATTTGCCCTTTTTTTTATATTATATAAAACTACATTTTTTTCAAAATATTATTTTGAAATCAATTTATGTTCGATTTTGATAAAAAGAAAATTTATCTCCGGGGTCCAGATACAATGCCGGATGTGGTCGAGTGGTCTATTGTGCTGGACATTGGGTTGAGCGATTGGTACTGCAGTGTATCAAATGTGTGAGTTCGAATCCCGTCCAGAGAGATAAAACAAATTGTTAGCTCAAAAATCTAAATCAACCACTGTTGGGTTTAATTTTCTTTTGTGTAGTTTGGTGTGCCAATATGCTATACTGCGATGTAGTATTTATAAACTGCATAGGTATCTTATCTCATTGCAAGATATGTTCGACTTGTACCTCATATGAAAATATTGACAGTATACCTATTACCTGTGGTTAAATCCTGCTTCCGCCACCACTAAAACTGGTAATCTTCATATATCTGACTAAGTATTTGCCTATCAATAATCAATAAATTATTTTCATTAATAACGTAACGGAGGTTAAAGGTGCAATAATAATTGATTTACACTGTTATTTAGCTTTAAAAATATATTGTTGAAAGCTCTGTAGGCTGGGATTTTTCAGTGGTTGTTTTTGTAACATTGGAATACAAACTACAATGTTAGTAAGATTATGCTGTACGTATCTGATAATCTCTGATATTTCAACCTCTGTCTATACGAGTGATAAGGCAATATCTTCATCAGTGTATTTATCACAAACCTTGTCACATATGTAGTTGCATGCCATTCTTGCTCAAGATTAAATTATTACGTTTACTCAACAAGTTTCATATATAATATTTAAAAAAATAACTGTCTATTTACAATACCTACCAATACTTTTCATTAACATGGAATAACAATGTTGACAAGCTAAGACACTAAAAACAAAATATACTAGATATGGAATTTAAATAAGGGTATAATACAGCAGCATCAACTGGAATAAAACCGTAGATATCTAATTTAGTGCGCACGACGCGTTTCGGGAATAACCTTCATCAGGTGACGCTCAAAGTATAAAACCAAAGGGCCTAAACAGGATAGTCAAAACTTGCTAAGGTCACCTATGCCTGAGGGAGGAGAACCTTAGTTTTATTACAATTATATTATTTAGGAACTGTAAATTTCAGTAATAAATATATCTAATAAACCACTTATACTATAGATTGTTCTCGAATATTTTGAAATCTTTCATAGTTCTAATGGCACTCGTCAATCATTAAAATCAGAGGTTCTATATAGAGTTTGTATAATTCCTCTGAATGTAAAAACTCAATGTAAAAAACAAATATTATAGTACTTCTCTTGTAAACAACGGCCTATATTTGTGGTCATTCTTCATTTTGTTTTCTAAAATGTTTATTAATTTATCTTCAACCCCATAAGTGGAATAATGGTTATTGTGCTGGTCTCGAGGGCGGTATGTCGTGGTACGAGCCCCGCTCAGATCACACCAGAGACTATCAAATTGGTATTTGATTCTCCACTGTTGGGAACACAACAGTAAGGAATAAATACAAAGATTGATAGGATCAGAATCAGGATAATGTGTCTAAGTGGATCGACATGTCTTCCCGTGGACTGCTGTCTCAGTGAGCTAGCACTACAATAATCCAAGTAAGCATGTTGGTATCGACATGTCTAACCGTGGACTGTTGTCTCAGTGAGCTAGCACTACAATAATCCAAGTAAGCATGCTGGTATCGACATATCTACCCGTGGACTGTTGTCTCAGTGAGCGAGCACTACACTAATCTAAGTAAGCATGCTGGTATCGACATGTCTACCCGTGGACTGTTGTCTCAGTGAGGTAACACTACAATAATCCAAGTAAGCATGTTGGTATCGACATGTCTACCCGTGGACTGTTGTCTCAGTGATGTAGCACTACATGTCTACCCGTGGACTGTTGTCTCAGTGAGCTAGCACTACAATAATCCAAGTAAGCATGCTGGTATCGACATGTCTACCCGTGGACTGTTGTCTCAGTGAGCGAGCACTACACTAATCTAAGTAAGCATGCTGGTATCGACATGTCTACCCGTGGACTGTTGTCTCAGTGAGGTAACACTACAATAATCCAAGTAAGCATGTTGGTATCGACATGTCTACCCGTGGACTGTTGTCTCAGTGAGGTAACACTACATGTCTACCCGTGGACTGTTGTCTCAGTGAGCGAGCACTACAATAATCCAAGTAAGTATGTTGGTATCGATATGTCTACCCGTGGACTGTTGTCTCAGTGAGCTAGCACTACAATAATCCAAGTAAGCATGTTGGTATCGACATGTCTACCCGTGGACTGTTGTCTCAGTGAGCTAGCACTACAATAATCCAAGTAAGCATGCTGGTATCAACATGTCTACCAGTGGACTGTTGTCTCAGTGAGCTAGCACTACAATAATCCAAGTAAGGATGTTGGTATCGACATGTCTACCCGTGGACTGTTGTCTCAGTGAGCTAGCACTACAATAATCCAAGTAAGCATGTTGGTATCGACATGTTTGCCCGTGGACTGTTGTCTCTGTGAGCGAGCACTACAATATTCCAAGTAAGCATGTTGGTATCAACATGTCTACCCGTGGACTGTTGTCTCAGTGAGCTAGCACTACAATAATCCAAGTAAGCATGTTGGTATCGACATGTCTGCCCGTGGACTGTTGTCTCAGTGAGCTAGCACTACAATAATCCAAGTAAGCATGTTGGTATCGACATGTCTGCCCTTGGACTGTTGTCTCAGTGAGATAGCACTACAATAATCCAAGTAAGCATGTTGGTATCGACATGTATGCCCGTGGACTGTTGTCTCAGTGAGCTAGCACTACAATAATGCAAGTAAGCATATTGGTATCGACATGTCTACCCGTGGACTGTTGTCTCAGTGAGCTAGCACTACAATAATCCAAGTAAGCATGTTGGTATCGACATGTCTACCCGTGGACTGTTGTCTCAGTGAGCTAACACTACAATAATCCAAGTAAGCATGTTGGTATCGACATGTCTACCCGTGGACTGTTGTCTCAGTGAGTTAGCACTACAATAATTCAAGTAAGCATGTTGGTATCGACATGTCTGTCCGTGGACTGTTGTCTCAGTGAGCTAGCACTACAAAAATCCAAGTAAGCATGTTGGTATCGACATGTCTACCCGTGGACTGTTGTCTCAGTGAGCTAGCACTACAATAATCCAAGTAAGCATGTTGGTATCGACATGTCTACCCGTGAACTGTTGTCTCAGTGAGCTAGCACTACAATAATCCAAATAAGCATGCTGGTATCGACATGTCTATCCGTGGACTGTTGTCTCAGTGAGCTAGCACTACAATAATCCAAGTAAGCATGTTGGTATCGACATGTCTACCCGTGGATTGTTGTCTCAGTGAGCTAGCACTACAATAATCCAAGTAAGCATGTTGGTATCGACATGTCTACCCGTGGACTGTTGTCTCAGTGAGCTAGCACTACAATAATGCAAGTGAGCATTTTGGTATCGACATGTCTGCCCGTGGACTGTTGTCTCAGTGAGGAAACACTACAATAATCCAAGTAAGCATGTTGGTATCGACATGTCTGCCCATGGACTGTTGTCTCAGTGAGGTAACACTACAATAATCCAAGTAAGCATGTTGGTATCGACATAGCTGCCCGTGGACTGTTGTCTCAGTGAGGTAACACTACAATAGGCCAAGTAAGCATGTTGGTATCGACATGTCTGCCCGTGGACTGTTGTCTCAGTGAGCTAGCACTACAATAATCCAAGTAAGCATGTTGGTATCGACATGCCTGCCCGTGGACTGTTGTCTCAGTGAGCTAGCACTACAATAATCCAAGTAAGTATGTTGGTATCGACATGTCTACCCGTGGACTGTTGTCTCAGTGAGCTAGCACTACAATAATCCAAGTAAGCATGTTGGTATCGACATGTCTACCCGTGGACTGTTGTCTCAGTGAGCTAGCACTACAATAATCCAAGTAAGAATGTTGGTATCGACATGTCTACGCGTGGACTGTTGTCTCAGTGAGCTAGCACTACAATAATCCAAGTAAGCATGTTGGTATCGACATGTCTACCCGTGGACTGTTGTCTCAGTGAGCTAGCACTACCATAATCCAAGTAAGCATGTTGGTATCGACATGTCTACCAGTGGACTGTTGTCTCAGTGAGCTAGCACTACATTAATCCAAGTAAGGATGTTGGTATCGACATGTCTACCCTTGGACTGTTGTCTCAGTGAGCTAGCACTACAATAATCCAAGTAAGCATGTTGGTATCGACTTGTCTGCCCGTGGACTGTTGTCTCTGTGAGGTAACACTACAATAATCCAAGTAAGCATGTTGGTATCGACATGTCTACCCGTGGACTGTTGTCTCAGTGAGCGAGCACTACAATAATCCAAGTAAGCATGCTGGTATCAACATGTCTACCCGTGGACTGTTGTCTCAGTGAGCTAGCACTACAATAATCCAAGTAAGCATGTTGGTATCGACATGTCTGCCCGTGGACTGTTGTCTCAGTGAGCTAGCACTACAATAATCCAAGTAAGCATGTTGGTATCGACATGTCTGCCCTTGGACTGTTGTCTCAGTGAGATAGCACTACAATAATCCAAGTAAGCATGTTGGTATCGACATGTATGCCCGTGGACTGTTGTCTCAGTGAGCTAGCACTACAATAATGCAAGTAAGCATATTGGTATCGACATGTCTACCCGTGGACTGTTGTCTCAGTGAGCTAGCACTACAATAATCCAAGTAAGCATGTTGGTATCGACATGTCTACCCGTGGACTGTTGTCTCAGTGAGCTAACACTACAATAATGCAAGAAGCATGTTGGTATCGACATGTCTACCCGTGGACTGCTGTCTCAGTGAGTTAGCACTACAATAATCCAAGTAAGCATGTTGGTATCGACATGTCTGTCCGTGGACTGTTGTCTCAGTGAGCTAGCACTACAAAAATCCAAGTAAGCATGTTGGTATCGACATGTCTACCCGTGGACTGTTGTCTCAGTGAGCTAGCACTACAATAATCCAAGTAAGCATGTTGGTATCGACATGTCTACCCGTGAACTGTTGTCTCAGTGAGCTAGCACTACAATAATCCAAATAAGCATGCTGGTATCGACATGTCTATCCGTGGACTGTTGTCTCAGTGAGCTAGCACTACAATAATCCAAGTAAGCATGTTGGTATCGACATGTCTACCCGTGGATTGTTGTCTCAGTGAGCTAGCACTACAATAATCCAAGTAAGCATGTTGGTATCGACATGTCTACCCGTGGACTGTTGTCTCAGTGAGCGAGCACTACAATAATCTAAGTAAGCATGTTGGTATCGACATGTCTACCCGTGGACTGTTGTCTCAGTGAGCTAGCACTACAATAATCCAAGTAAGCATGTTGGTATCGACATGTCTGCCCGTGGACTGTTGTCTCAGTGAGGTAACACTACAATAATCCAAGTAAGCATGTTGGTATCGACATAGCTGCCCGTGGACTGTTGTCTCAGTGAGGTAACACTACAATAATCCAAGTAAGCATGTTGGTATCGACATGCCTGCCCGTGGACTGTTGTCTCAGTGAGCTAGCACTACAATAATCCAAGTAAGCATGTTGGTATCGACATGTCTACCCGTGGACTGTTGTCTCAGTGAGCTAGCACTACAATAATCCAAGTAAGCATGTTGGTATCGACATGTCTACCCGTGGACTGTTGTCTCAGTGAGCTAGCACTACAATAATCCAAGTAAGCATGCTGGTATCGACATGTCTACGCGTTGACTGTTGTCTCAGTGAGCTAGCACTACAATAATCCAAGTAATCATGTTGGTATCGACATGTCTTCCCGTGGACTGTTGTCTCAGTGAGCTAGCACTACCATAATCCAAGTAAGCATGTTGGTATCGACATGTCTACCCGTGGAATGTTGTCTCAGTGAGGTAACACTACAATAATCCAAGTAAGCATGTTGGTATCGACATGTCTACCCGTGGAATGTTGTCTCAGTGAGCTAGCACTACAATAATCCAAGTAAGCATGTTGGTATCGACATGTCTACCCGTGGACTGTTGTCTCAGTGAGCTAGCACTACAATAATCCAAGTAAGCATGTTGGTATCGACATGTCTACCCGTGGACTGTTGTCTCAGTGAGCTAGCACTACAATAATCCAAGTAAGCATGTTGGTATCGACATGTCTACCCGTGGACTGTTGTCTCAGTGAGCTAGCACTACAATAATCCAAGTAAGCATATTGGTATCGACATGTCTACCCGTGGAATGTTGTCTCAGTGAGCTAGCACTACAATAATCTAAGTAAGCATGTTGGTATCGACATGTCTACCCGTGGACTGTTGTCTCAGTGAGCTAGCACTACAATAATCCAAGTAAGCATGTTGGTATCGACATGTCTACCCGTGGACTGTTGTCTCAGTGAGCTAGCACTACAATAATCCAAGTAAGCATGTTGGTATCGACATGTCTACCCGTGGACTGTTGTCTCAGTGAGCTAGCACTACAATAATCCAAGTAAGCATATTGGTATCGACATGTCTGCCCGTGGAATGTTGTCTCAGTGAGCTAGCACTACAATAATCCAAGTAAGCATGTTGGTATCGACATGCCTGCCCGTGGACTGTTGTCTCAGTGAGCTAGCACTACAATAATCCAAGTAAGTATGTTGGTATCGACATGTCTACCCGTGGACTGTTGTCTCAGTGAGCTAGCACTACAATAATCCAAGTAAGCATGTTGGTATCGACATGTCTACCCGTGGACTGTTGTCTCAGTGAGCTAGCACTACAATAATCCAAGTAAGCATGTTGGTATCGACATGTCTACCCGTGGACTGTTGTCTCAGTGAGCTAGCACTACAATAATCCAAGTAAGCATGTTGGTATCGACATGTCTACGCGTGGACTGTTGTCTCAGTGAGCTAGCACTACAATAATCCAAGTAAGCATGTTGGTATCGACATGTCTACCCGTGGACTGTTGTCTCAGTGAGCTAGCACTACCATAATCCAAGTAAGCATGTTGGTATCGACATGTCTACCCGTGGAATGTTGTCTCAGTGAGGTAACACTACAATAATCCAAGTAAGCATGTTGGTATCGACATGTCTACCCGTGGACTGTTGTCTCAGTGAGCTAGCACTACAATAATCCAAGTAAGCATGTTGGTATCGACATGTCTACCCGTGGACTGTTGTCTCAGTGAGCTAGCACTACAATAATCCAAGTAAGCATGTTGGTATCGACATGTCTACCCGTGGACTGTTGTCTCAGTGAGCTAGCACTACAATAATCCAAGTAAGCATGTTGGTATCGACATGTCTACCCGTGGACTGTTGTCTCAGTGAGCTAGCACTACAATAATCCAAGTAAGCATGTTGGTATCGACATGTCTACCCGTGGACTGTTGTCTCAGTGAGCTAGCACTACAATAATCCAAGTAAGCATGTTGGTATCGACATGTCTACGCGTGGCCTGTTGTCTCAGTGAGCTAGCACTACAATAATCCAAGTAAGCATGTTGGTATCGACATGTCTACCCGTGGACTGTTGTCTCAGTGAGCTAGCACTACCATAATCCAAGTAAGCATGTTGGTATCGACATGTCTACCCGTGGAATGTTGTCTCAGTGAGGTAACACTACAATAATCCAAGTAAGCATGTTGGTATCGACATGTCTACCCGTGGAATGTTGTCTCAGTGAGCTAGCACTACAATAATCCAAGTAAGCATGTTGGTATCGACATGTCTACCCGTGGACTGTTGTCTCAGTGAGCTAGCACTACAATAATCCAAGTAAGCATGTTGGTATCGACATGTCTACCCGTGGACTGTTGTCTCAGTGAGCTAGCACTACAATAATCCAAGTAAGCATGTTGGTATCGACATGTCTACCCGTGGACTGTTGTCTCAGTGAGCTAGCACTACAATAATCCAAGTAAGCATATTGGTATCGACATGTCTACCCGTGGACTGTTGTCTCAGTGAGCTAGCACTACAATAATCCAAGTAAGCATGTTGGTATCGACATGTCTACCCGTGGACTGTTGTCTCAGTGAGCTAGCACTACAATAATCCAAGTAAGCATGTTGGTATCCACTTGTCTACCCGTGGACTGTTGTCTCAGTGAGCTAACACTACAATAATCCAAGTAAGCATGTTGGTATCGACATGTCTACCCGTGGACTGTTGTCTCAGTGAGCTAGCACTACAATAATCCAAGTAAGCATGTTGGTATCGACATGTCTACCCGTGGACTGTTGTCTCAGTGAGCTAGCACTACAATAATCCAAGTAAGCATATTGTTATCGACATGTCTACCCGTGGAATGTTGTCTCAGTGAGCTAGCACTACAATAATCCAAGTAAGCATGTTGGTATCGACATGTCTACCCGTGGACTGTTGTCTCAGTGAGCTAGCACTACAATAATCCAAGCAAGCATGTTGGTATCGACATGTCTGCCCGTGGACTGTTGTCTCAGTGAGCTAGCACTACAATAATCCAAGCAAGCATGTTGGTATCGACATGTTTGCCCGTGGACTGTTGTCTCAGTGAGCTAGCACTACAATAATCCAAGTAAGCATGTTGGTATCGACATGTCTACCCGTGGACTGTTGTCTCAGTGAGCTAGCACTACAATAATCCAAGCAAGCATGTTGGTATCGACATGTCTGCCCGTGGACTGTTGTCTCAGTGAGCTAGCACTACAATAATCCAAGTAAGCATGTTGGTATCGACATGTCTACCCGTGGAATGTTGTCTCAGTGAGCTAGCACTACAATAATCCAAGTAAGCATGTTGGTATCGACATGTCTACCCGTGGAATGTTGTCTCAGTGAGGTAACACTACAATAATCCAAGTAAGCATGTTGGTATCGACATGTCTACCAGTGGAATGTTGTCTCAGTGAGCTAGCACTACAATAATCCAAGTAAGCATGTTGGTATCGACATGTCTACCCGTGGACTGTTATCTCAGTGAGCTAGCACTACAATAATCCAAGTAAGCATGTTGGTATCGACATGTCTACCCGTGGACTGTTGTCGCAGTGAGCTAGCACTACAATAATCCAGTAAGCATGTTGGTATCGACATGTCTACCCATGGAATGTTGTCTCAGTGAGGTAACACTACAATAATCCAAGTAAGCATGTTGGTATCGACATGTCTTCCCGTGGACTGGTGTCTCAGTGAGCTAGCACTACAATAATCCAAGTAAGCATGTTGGTATCGACATGTCTACCAGTGGACTGTTGTCTCAGTGAGCTAGCACTACAATAATCCAAGTAAGCATGTTGGTATCGACATGTCTATCCGTGGACTGTTGTCTCAGTGAGCTAGCACTACAATAATCAAAGTAAGCATGTTGGTATCGACATGTCTACCCGTGGAATGTTGTCTCAGTGAGGTAACACTACAATAATCCAAGTAAGCATGTTGGTATCGACATGTCTACCCGTGGACTGTTGTCTCAGTGAGCTAGCACTACAATAATCCAAGCAAGCATGTTGGTATCGACATGTCTGCCCGTGGACTGTTGTCTCAGTGAGCTAGCACTACAATAATCCAAGTAAGCATGTTGGTATCGACATGTCTACCCGTGGAATGTTGTCTCAGTGAGCTAGCACTACAATAATCCAAGTAAGCATGTTGGTATCGACATGTCTACCCGTGGAATGTTGTCTCAGTGAGGTAACACTACAATAATCCAAGTAAGCATGTTGGTATCGACATGTCTACCCGTGGACTGTTGTCTCAGTGAGCTAGCACTACAATAATCCAAGTAAGCATGTTGGTATCGACATGTCTACGCGTGGACTATTGTCTCAGTGAGCTAGCACTACAATAATCCAAGTAAGCATGTTGGTATCGACATGTCTACCCGTGGACTGTTGTCTCAGTGAGGTAACACTACAATAATCCAAGTAAGCATGTTGGTATCGACATGTCTACCCGTGGACTGTTGTCTCAGTGAGCTAGCACTACAATAATCCAAGTAAGCATGTTGGTATCGACATGTCTACCCGTGGAATGTTGTCTCAGTGAGGTAACACTACAATAATCCAAGTAAGCATATTGGTATCGACATGTCTACCCGTGGACTGTTGTCTCAGTGAGGTAACACTACAATAATCCAAGTAAGCATGTTGGTATCGACATGTCTTCCGGTGGACTGTTGTCTCAGTGAGCTAGCACTACAATAATCCAAGTAAGCATGTTGGTATCGACATGTCTACCCGTGGACTGTTGTATCAGTGAGCTAGCACTACAATAATCCAAGTAAGCATGTTGGTATCGACATGTCTACCCGTGGACTGTTGTCTCAGTGAGCTAGCACTACAATAATCAAAGTAAGCATGTTGGTATCGACATGTCTACCCGTGGACTGTTGTCTCAGTGAGCTAGCACTACAATAATCCAAGTAAGCATGCTGGTATCGACATGTCTACCCGTGGACTTGTGTCTCAGTGAGCTAGCACTACAATAATCCAAGTAAGCATGTTGGTATCGACATGTCTACCCGTGGACTGTTGTCTCAGTGAGCTAGCACTACAATAATCCAAGTAAGCATATTAGTATCGACATGTCTACCCGTGGAATGTTGTCTCAGTGAGCTAGCACTACAATAATCCAAGTAAGCATGTTGGTATCGACATGTCTACCCGTGGAATGTTGTCTCAGTGAGCTAGCACTACAATAATCCAAGTAAGCATGTTGGTATCGATATGTCTACCCGTGGACTGTTGTTTCAGTGATCTAGCACTACAATAATCCAAGTAAGCATATTGGTATCGACATGTCTACCCGTGGACTGTTGTCTCAGTGAGGTAACACTACAATAATCCAAGTAAGCATGTTGGTATCGACATGTCTACCCGTGGAATGTTGTCTCAGTGAGCTAGCACTACAATAATCCAAGTAAGCATGTTGGTATCGACATGTCTACCCGTGGACTGTTGTCTCAGTGAGCTAGCACTACAATAATCCAAGTAAGCATGTTGGTATCGACATGTCTACCCGTGGACTGTTGTCTCAGTGAGCTAGCACTACAATAATCCAAGTAAGCATGTTGGTATCGACATGTCTACCCGTGGACTGTTGTCTCAGTGAGCTAGCACTACAATAATCCAAGTAAGCATGTTGGTATCGACATGTCTCCCCGTGGACTGTTGTCTCAGTGAGCTAGCACTACAATAATCCAAGTAAGCATGTTGGTATCGACATGTCTACCCGTGGACTTTTGTCTCAGTGAGCTAGCACTACAATAATCCAAGTAAGCATGTTGGTATCGACATGTCTACCAGTGGACTGTTGTCTCAGTGAGCTAGCACTACAATAATCCAAGTAAGCATGTTGGTATCGACATGTCTACCCGTGGACTGTTGTCTCAGTGAGGTAACACTACAATAATCCAAGTAAGCATGTTGGTATCGACATGTCTACCCGTGGACTGTTATCTCAGTGAGCTAGCACTACAATAATCCAAGTAAGCATGTTGGTATCGACATGTCTACCCGTGGACTGTTGTCTCAGTGAGCTAGCACTACAATAATCCAAGAAAGCATGTTGGTATCGACATGTCTACCCGTGGACTGTTGTCTCAGTGAGCTAGCACTACAATAATCCAAGTAAGCATGTTGGTATCGACATGTCTACCCGTGGACTGTTGTCTCAGTGAGCTAGCACTAAAATAATCCAAGTAAGCAAGCTGGTATCGACATGTCTATCCGTGGACTGTTGTCTCAGTGAGCTAGCACTACAATAATCCAAGTAAGCATGTTGGTATCGACATGTCTACCCGTGGACTGTTGTCTCAGTGAGCTAGCACTACAATAATCCAAGTAAGCAAGCTGGTATCGACATGTCTATCCGTGGACTGTTGTCTCAGTGAGCTAGCACTACAATAATCCAAGTAAGCATGCTGGTATCGACATTTCTACCCGTGGACTGTTGCCTCAGTGAGCTAGCACTACAATAATCCAAGTAAGCATGCTGGTATCGACATTTCTACCCGTGGACTGTTGTCTCAGTGAGCTAGCACTACAATAATCCAAGTAAGCATGCTGGTATCGACATTTCTACCCGTGGACTGTTGTCTCAGTGAGCTAGCACTTCAAAAATGCAAGTAAGCATGTTGGTATCGACATGTCTACCCGTGGACTGTTGTCTCAGTGAGCTAGCACTACAATAATCCAAGTAAGCATGTTGGTATCGACATGTCTACCCATGGACTGTTGTCTCAGTGAGGTAACACTACAATAATCCAAGTAAGCATGTTGGTATCGACATGTCTACCCGAGGACTGTTGTCTCAGTGAGGTAACACTACAATAATCCAAGTAAGCATGTTGGTATCGACATGTCTACCCGTGGAATGTTGTCTCAGTGAGCTAGCACTACAATAATCCAAGAAAGCATGTTGGTATCGACATGTCTACCCGTGGACTGTTGTCTCAGTGAGCTAGCACTACAATAATCCAAGTAAGCATGCTGGTATCGACATTTCTACCCGTGGACTGTTGTCTCAGTGAGCTAGCACTACAATAATCCAAGTAAGCATGATGGTATCGACATTTCTACCCGTGGACTGTTGTCTCACTGAGCTAGCACTACAATAATGCAAGTAAGCATGTTGGTATCGACATGTCTACCCGTTGACTGTTTTCTCAGTGAGCTAGCACTACAATAATCCAAGTAAGCATGTTGGTATCGACAGGTCTACCCGTGGACTGTTGTCTCAGTGAGCTAGCACTACAATAATCCAAGTAAG
This sequence comes from Bathymodiolus brooksi, assembly GCA_963680875.1. Lineage (NCBI taxonomy): Eukaryota > Metazoa > Mollusca > Bivalvia > Mytilida > Modiolidae > Bathymodiolus > Bathymodiolus brooksi. The sequence continues at coordinate 87,507,523 of OY804576.1, read as the reverse complement.
CATGTTGGTATCGACATGTCTGCCCGTGGACTGTTGTCTCAGTGAGCTAGCACTACAATAATCCAAGTAAGCATGTTGGTATCGACAGGTCTACCCGTGGACTGTTGTCTCAGTGAGCTAGCACTACAATAATCCAAGTAAGCATGTTGGTATCGACATGTCTGCCCGTGGACTGTTGTCTCAGTGAGCTAGCACTACAATAATCCAAGTAAGCATGTTGGTATCGACATGTCTACCCGTGGAATGTTGTCTCAGTGAGGTAACACTACAATAATCCAAGTAAGCATGTTGGTATCGACATGTCTACCCGTGGAATGTTGTCTCAGTGAGCTAGCACTACAATAATCCAAGTAAGCATGTTGGTATCGACATGTCTACCCGTGGACTGTTGTCTCAGTGAGCTAGCACTACAATAATCCAAGTAAGCATGTTGGTATCGACATGTCTACCCATGGACTGTTGTCTCAGTGAGCTAGCACTACAATAATCCAAGTAAGCATGTTGGTATCGACATGTCTACCCGTGGACTGTTGTCTCAGTGAGCTAGCACTACAATAATCCAAGTAAGCATGTTGGTATCGACATGTCTACCCGTGGACTGTTGTCTCAGTGAGGTAACACTACAATAATCCAAGTAAGCATGTTGGTATCGACATGTCTACCCGTGGAATGTTGTCTCAGTGAGCTAGCACTACAATAATCCAAGTAAGCATGTTGGTATCGACATGTCTACCCGTGGACTGTTGTCTCAGTGAGCTAGCACTACAATAATCCAAGTAAGCATGTTGGTATCGACATGTCTACCCGTGGACTGTTGTCTCAGTGAGCTAGCACTACAATAATCCAAGTAAGCATGTTGGTATTGACATGTCTACCCGTGGACTGTTGTCTCAGTGAGGTAACACTACAATAATCCAAGTAAGCATGTTGGTATCGACATGTCTACCCGTGGACTGTTGTCTCAGTGAGCTAACACTACAATAATCCAAGTAAGCATGTTGGTATCGACATGTCTACCCGTGGACTGTTGTCTCAGTGAGCTAGCACTACAATAATCCAAGTAAGCATGCTGGTATCGACATGTCTACCCGTGGACTGTTGTCTCAGTGAGCTAGCACTACAATAATCCAAGTAAGCATGTTGGTATCGACATGTCTACCCGTGGACTGTTGTCTCAGTGAGGTAACACTACAATAATCCAAGTAAGCATGTTGGTATCGACATGTCTACCCGTGGAATGTTGTCTCAGTGAGCTAGCACTACAATAATCCAAGTAAGCATGCTGGTATCGACATGTCTGCCCGTGGACTGTTGTCTCAGTGAGGTAAAACTACAATAATCCAAGTAAGCATGTTGGTATCGACATGTCTACCCGTGGACTGTTGTCTCAGTGAGGTAACACTACAATAATCCAAGTAAGCATGTTGGATACCAACATGTCTATCCGTGGACTGTTGTCTCAGTGAGCTAGCACTACAATAATCCAAGTAAGCATGTTGGTATAGCACGCGGATATCATCATCATCTCATCGAAATGTATTTTGATCTCCCCATAATGTAACTGTAAAATTGCTCATTGGTGTTACAAAGCAATCACACACTCACTCACTTAAATGATCTTTCTGATGTGAGTAATCAGCAGTATAGTTATAATGAGAAGATTTCTTTTACTCAGTCGCACAGGTTTCCCCTATTTAGATATATCATGTGACTATGGTCATATCACTTTTTCGATAGGCCCAAAAATCACATTCTTGCTTAAAAGGTATCCAAGAAATATTCGTGATATGTATGGTTTTGATATGTTAAACTATGTCTTATGGCACCGACCATATTGGACTTCCAATCTGCATGCGCCAATACCCAGATTTTGTACATGACCTTATAATTATCCTTCATGTACAGTTTGGGTTTGATCATTTTGCATTGTTTGTAAGATAAAGATATATAGAATGACACAAACGTTGTATTGACCCAGTTTTTCAGAGTTTTGTTTAATTTAGTTTACACATATTTTATTTGCAGAAAAGTTGCAAATGGGATTCAACACAAGTTATATATAAAAGAAAAATGATTGCACATAATGGCGATAATTATACAAATAAACTTTACAACATGATATATTTAGATGATAAAAATAAAGAAAAATAAGGTGAAATAAAATGTTCAAAACAGTGGAATAGGGAAGAAGAAAGGTTCCAAACAAACAAAAGCAAATAAAAAACCAACATGGACTGGAGTGAGTATGCTAGTACATTAGATAAAGCGCTGTGTACTTCTAATAAAAGAATAAACAACAGGGAAGATGTAAATGTTCAATGTTTCAATGATTACGAGTCAGATTTTCATCACCAGCTAATATCAATTCAGTTGTAACTACGTAATTCTCTAATTTATTAAACAAGATTGCCCTATTTTAATTATAAAAGGGACATTCAAAGAAAAAGTGTATACAGTCTTCACCATGACAATAGAGGCATGCAGGACTAGGCTTTAAATTGACTAGATGCAAATCTGCATTTAGCGAACTGCACATATTTCTATGTGTACTATGATTCATATTTAGTTTTCTACCAAAGAGAGAAGATTGATACAGGATGGCATAAGACGACGACGGACCTAATATGATGTCACTAGATCGCACGACTCTTATGGTTGGAAAGACATATATTGAAATGGCTGCGTTTTTGTGACGCATGTTTGATCCTCCCACCTAATCGACACTAATCCTTTACGCAATAAATTTAGTTGTACATCGTACTTTTAAAATGATATTTAAATGATGTAGTTACTTTCTATCGTACAACTCTTATTCTCCATTTAAATGATGTAGTTACTTTCTATCGTACAACTCTTATTCTCCATACATTTTTTTTTATCTAAACATGTAATATTCTTCTATTTAGCATAAGATACACGGAGAGTGTGTACATTTAAAAAACAATGAAAATGTGTTTTTCACAACTTCCTTTTAAATAACATTAATTATAGCAATTACATATGGTGCAATAGGTTAAGTTTACAATATCTGAATCAAACAAACGTTTATTTTCAAACCATCTTGAACTTAAATGACAATAAAAGATTCCAGAAATCAATTATTAATCTACATTTAGTATATAAAATTTTATTTTTAACACGAACCTGTGCTGGTATTATGACATCGTATCCATTATACGCGGTCAAAGGTCAAAGGACATGTCCTTTCAGATAAAACTTCTTTTGAAGACAAAATAAATTTGAACGTAAGAATAACGTTCTAACACGAAACAAAACAAAGTGGTTTGTGAATTATGTGCTGTTCGGATGTAATTAAATGCAATAGATTTGAAGGTTAAAGATCCGTACTATAAATCAGATAACTCCCATTTATTTACATGGGTGAACGGAATGATCAAAGATATCCGAACCGTACAGCTGACCGTTCACACCTGACAATATGATTGTCTTAGTGCATCGTCTCTCATGTTTCCTTTTAATCTGTCAGATAAACTTTTCAACGCCTTTTGTATTAGTAATGTTGCTTTCATTGTTAATTAAACAACTTATCAGTTTTTGTCATCATTGTTGTGAGAATTTTGGACCTTAATTTTTTTTTAATAATTGAAGTAGTTTATGTATTCGCACTACTTTTAACATCCGTGACAGTAAATAAACTGAAATGAACCTTGATATAGTCAATTACTTACTTACCTGAACTTATCAGTTTGATAACTCGTCTATGATGTCGCATAATTCTGGCTGCCAAAATATTGCATAGTTTTCACCAGTCAAGAGTATAATAATCCCCTTCGAGAACTCAAAGTTTGTAAATAAACATGGAAGAAACCCAACGATCTGATTTAATTCAAAAACGGGCTTTTCACCGACTATTATTATTATATTTATAGTCATTACAGTGCCAGGTCATTTACTTATTTTTCGTGTTTTATGAAATTTTGTGTCACAAAATCAAAACAGTTCATCAACCATTGTTAAATGTATATACTGATATTGAAACCGTATTGACGTCGGCTACAAGACTTATTTGGTCGCTTTCAAATACGTGTAAATTGAAAACGATCAAAGTCTTGTAACTATGGAAGTCATGCAATTTTCATTAAATCTAATGTGAAGGCATTCAAAACAAGTATTCCACCCTTATAAACAGTATTGTCCCCCTCCTCCCCACCCAATAAAGTCCTATTTACAACGCGAACCGTGAATGCAAAAACCAAGTTTGAATGGATAACTACCATGACATTAACAACATCTGACTGAGTACCGCTTGATTCAATCCACAGAACCGCCCAGTGTTTCCCCATGTGTCAGATAGGGGTACCATTATGATGGGTGTTGTCTGGTTATAATATGGAAAGATTGTACCATAATGGGTATCGTGTTTTGAGGGTGCCACATTCCTTGCACTTTTAAGACTTCTGTAGATTTCTAAAACAGTATGCCTATTGTAGCCGCTACAAAAGATTAAATGTTTCGTCCCTATCCTCTCTCCATACCTTTCCAGTGGTAGTTATTGCCCATGACCATGTTATCAATCCGTCTCTCATTACTGTTTAGTTTTTAAATATTGTTAACTTGTTCACGTCTGGAATATGCATGAAATATTTGCCATTGGAGGTTAAACAACAATCAATTAAAAAAAAATAAAACACTTGAAAATATGTGAACAGCACTTGTATGTGGAAATCATATGTTTACATCCGGTTTATAAAAAGCGCCCCTACAATTATAATTAACAATGATTTTTCCCCAAAAAAACATCTATGTAATCAACGGTAAAAAATAAATTATAACATAAATGCAATATTCTAATATGACGTGCTGTTTTGGTTTTGTAAACAAAAGGGTATAAAAATCCCCGATTTATTATGACTTGCACGCGCTGATGATCATGACGTATTTGGCTGTTCTATTATACCCAATCGGCAAACCTCGGGTGAGTCCGCTTCGCTTCCTCAATACCTCGGCTGTAATACGGTATTTGATATGCGTCTACGCGTCACATTTCTGGGCCGGAAGACCGTATCACTTCAATCAAACATTGCGCACCGCGAATAAGTTCTAAAATGGCGACAATAGATGAGTGTATAGAGTTTGCTTTGAAAAAATATTGGTCTTTGATGAAGGTACGGAATCAGCCGACATTGCGACGAATGAAAATATATTATTATTGGACGAATATTCGAAAGTGAAATTATTTTAATACCTCCTTCATTGAAGATTTCCGAACGTAGTTCCAATGGGAGCTATCGTAATACGGACGAGGTTTGATGAAGGTACGGAATCAGCCAAAGTTGCGACGAGTGCTATTATACCCTTTTGTTTACAAAGCCAAAACAGCACGTCATAGAAATAATCATCTTCGCTAGCCAAGGGTTACGATTCGGGAGAGAAGGGGGACCCGAATCGTAACCCTTGGCTAGCGAAGATGAGAAATAATTTATGGAAGGGGTAAGTTTGTTGGAGATTTTAATATGGGTACACAATAAAGGAATGTGGATTAAATATTTACTGTATATGTCCTATTAGAATAGAAATAATTTATGGAAGGGGTAAGTTTGGGTAACATTATCTTCGCAAATTTTACCCCTCGCTTTCGCTCGGGGTAAAATTGTTATGCAGATAATGTTACCCATATTAAAATCTCCAACAAACTTACCCCTTCCATAAATTATTTCTTAATTTCATCACCATTACACCATGTATGTCTGTTTACTAAATAATTCAACCCTAGACATTGCTACAAAGCCGTACAATAACTATGAAATGTTAACTTAAGCTGTTATTGTATCTGTCTCCATGACTAGTATTTCCATCAATTGCTGGCTTTCTTGTATTGAATTTACCCTATTGTCTTGGCTTTTATTTCATTGTATAAATCACTTCGCTAAAGACCTTTGTCATCAATTGACGTATGTCGTTCATTATTATTATTATTATATTTGTGTGCCAATATAATACAAACATGTCATTTTGTAGCTCCTATTCAAACTTGCATCTGCACAGTCGTGTCCCCCAACCAAGATGACGTTACAAAAAGTACAGATTTCTTAAAATAGTCGGTCAATAGTAAGAGCGTATCACTTAAGTCTTTTTTACGAAAAGAAAATCAATAATGTTCCTCTGAAACAAAAAAATCTAGTTTAAATTAAACAAGTTGATTCCTTGTAATGCCGGGTCCTCTTTAACTGATACATACATGTATCAGTCAGGCGTATCTTCATCCTACATCTGTAGATGGTCGACATTACCCTTTTCCGCATTGCAAGGCAGCAATAAGGTAGCAATTGTTACTAAAACTTGTTTTTTCATATGGTCAAAACGTTCATATCTTGCCCAGAAACTGACTATATAGAATACGCAAATAATTATATTGAAAGAAATATTCATAGCACATTTCCCCTATGAAAAATACCCAATGTCAATTAACCCGAAACTTTCTGATCTGATATGGTACTTGTGATACCCTGTCAAACACCTATCCTCCATTCATGATGGTCACTGTTAAAATATACAATGTCCTATGAGGGTCTTTAACCAACAGACTCTACCATCTTATCTAGTAGTTATTCTCTAACCCTGCTATTGTACTCTTCATGTTAATGTTGTCATTCAGTTTTGTGTTAGTATATTGTCTTTTTTGAGTGGGAAAATGTTCACGTTTTTGATCGTTTGTTTGATGTGATGGAGAACCAATTATCAATAGGGGAGGGTTGTGATCCCATTAACCAGTGAAGCCCCTCCACATTTGTGTACCTGTTTCAAACCAGGACCTGGATTTTCAATGTCAAATGTCATGATCTTTTTTTTATACCGGTATTCAATGCATGAGTTGAGGTGAGAGGTAATGGTTCGTTTTGTTAATATTGGTGGAATTGTTGACCATCACTGGTTAAAGTTTCTTTTCATAATAAATTCATTTTTAGATATAGAGCAACTGTTAACGAAACGAACGATGTTATGCTCTTGTGAACCCCTGGCTTAATTTTTGTTACAAATTGAACCCTCTTACGAACGGATATGTTTCATTTGGATAATTTCATCCCTTTATGTGATATGTTCTAATAGTCAGATAAACATGTTTGAAACATTTAGGCTATTTATAAGAATTTTTTTTATTATTGTAAGTTACCATGTTGACCTTTTGTCGTATTTTATCCACAACTTGTGTTAATGACATCAACAAATCACCTCATTACTGATGACTACATTTGTATTAATGTTTCTGTCTCCATCAAGTATACACTTCTTTATTGTATATTTTACATATATCGTGTAAATAAATGTTCTTTTGGTTTCAGATGTAGGTAAATAAACAACAAATAACGACTTCAGTTGAAATTGAATGCTGTTTTTGTTTCCAATTAATATGTGATTAGGATATGGTGCGTCGAGGTTTGCGTATACCGTAAAAATACCAAAATATATTACATATCGGGAACTAACCCGTACACGTCAGTTAATTGTTCTGGTAAATACATTTCATGTTTGATGTACTTGTGTTTTTGCTTCTAATTTCACATTCAAACAGTTCTGTCATATATAAAGAAACTTGCTAATAACTTCTGATTCTGAAATATCCCATACAGGGCCGTCTATTAACTTTCAAAGGAGCGTTATATTGTTTTTGTTTTTGTAATTTTGACTCCAAAAAATATCTTGACCTGTAAAATACCAAAAATAAATAATCTGACCCTGCAGTTGTCAAAAAAAAATTTCACCGAAATTTGAATTAAAAAAAATATAGAATTTTCATCTGATTTTTGCTTTGTGTGGAAATATTGTTTTGGGCTCGAGGGAAGACATAGCCTAAAACCCTTCAATGGTTGGTCCCTAAAAACTTCTGATCCCAGGTTACATATGTGAAATATCCCACAAGTACAAGAATTCACAGACGAGTCAAGGATTTTCACCGAGTCCTGGTTTGTCAAAATTTATTACTAAATTAGTTTGACGTTGAGTTATTTTTGATAAATTCCCTGGTAATGAATTATCACTTTAGAAAGTTTTCATTCTCAAGACAACACCATCTGTAGTTATTTTGACATTTTTTAAACAATGATTGATGTTTAACTAATATAAGTTTTATGTTCAGTACTCGGTAGCCTCACTTAGTCTTCATTATTTTATCAGCTGTACATCACACCTTTTGTAGCTTCCGGACGTAAACCTAGGGCCATCTGGCGGAGTTACATATCTTAGCAATTCCTTAAGCCCACACAAGTTATCTACTGGATATAAGGTTGCCATCCTGTATCCTTACGTTGGCAGATTCGACAATTTATCATCGATAGAATAGCTCCATAAGAATTGCAATCAAAAAGCTGTGAGCTATTGAACGTGAAATGGACACTTGGAATTTAAGTGAAGCTTTTCTTGTAATTTGTCTGATAAGAGTGATCAAAATACACAAGTTCAACTTAGTTTGTTTTTAGATGTTGTTGAAAACATGCGTATAAATGTGCTATTATATAAATTGTCATTTTCCACCTTTCATATGTTTATTTGTTTACTTTTCAGGTTTTTGTTTTAGTTTTAATTGAGTTATATTCATTGAAACACATACTTGAGAATAATTTCTTGTTGTGTATATAAAATTATAGTTTAATGTACTTGAATAAATTTTATTTATTTCATTTTAAAAAAACATTTTTTTTTTACTTCAAGAAGATAATTCATCATTAACTATTTGATACATATATAGAGTCTTTATACATTTATAGAACGGGGCTGTCGTGGCCCTGATCGTATGGTGGTTGGATTTACAACTACCTATGTAATCAGTGCATATTACCACTAACGTGGTGAGTTCGAATCCAGTTCAGGCGAGGTGTACTCGATACAACATTATGTGATAAAGATTGTCAGTGACTTGCGGCAGTTCGGTGGTTTTCTCCGGGTACTCCGGTTTCTACACCAATAAAATTGACCACCACGATATAACTGAATATTGTTGAAAGTGACGTTAAATACCATAACCCTAACCCTTTATATAGTCAGGCGAGTCGTTATTATATTCATTTATAGATTATGATCATCGCCGCATGTACAACATTTTGCAATCTCTCCTAGAATTTTTAAACAGTACCAACACAATCATATCAGTGTTGTCACCCCCTCCTCTCAAGTATTTGTCTCTCATATCTTCTTACTTAATACTTTTAGCCGCGTCGGTAGTGTAATGGTTAGCGTGCTCGCTTCGAATGGGTAGATCGTGGGTTCGAGCCCCGGTCGGGTGAAACCAAAGACTATAAAATTGGCATTTGTTGCTTCTCCACTAAGCACGCAGCATTGGGGAGAAAGAGCAAAGACTGGTTGGCTCGGAATCAGAATAATGTGTCCGAGTGGAGCGACATGTCTATCCGCGGGCTGTTGTTTCAGTGAGCCAGCACTATAAAAATCCAACTCAGCGTGTTGGTCTAGAACAAAGCGGGTCTCATCATCATCTCAATGAAAATTAACTTGTTCTCGCCATGATATAACCGATAAGTTGCTGAATTTGGCATTAAACAACAATCACTAACTCACTCACTAAAAAAATTTTTCTTCACTTTGACTCGTTCTTTAAAAAAAATCATTTAAAAAATGAAAATGATTGACTGAAACGTGTTTAAAATATTAGTTAAACAAAGACAAGTAACATACATCAATGTTTACGTAATATGTTTAATCCAGATTAATACTAAACAGATCTACTTGTTTCTGAAAACAGTCTTATACATAATTAAGGAAAAGATTCCCATTTCACAGGTGTTAAAGTAAAAATTGAATCATCCTAATTACCTTAATACAACAGGTTTTTTTTCTCCTTCAAATGTATTTGCCAAGTTTATTGCAGTATTTTTATGACAAATGTATACTATTTCAAGGACCGTAAATTATGTGTAGGTAGTTGTGTCCTATTTCGTAGGAGGCCGTCATGATGGTATGGTAGTTGGATTTACAACTACCTGTGCAATCAGTGCTTATCACCACTAATGTTGTCAGTTCGAACCTCGTTAATGGCGAAATGTACTCGATACAACATTATGTGATAAAGTTTGTCAGTCACTTGCGATAGGTCTGTGGTTTTCTCTGGGTACTTCCTTCACCAATAAAACTGACCACCACGATATAACTGAAATATCATTTGTTGAAAGTGGCGTTAAACACCATAAACCAAATCAGACTATTCTGTAGCGTCAAAAGAAACTTAAGGTTTTGTCAGCTTTTAATTGTATTCAACCATGTTACAATTACGGTAATTCTTGTGTGTAGCTTGTTATATAAAAACGGAACACTCTTGTCGATGATTGACATCATTTTTACATGGAAATTAAAACAAATGTAGAACTGAGTGAATTATGAAAAACAGTAATGTTAATTGTCATTTTTAAGCAGTTATAATGCTTTCTGAAGACTAATCAAAATAAATCAAGAAACGCATAAAATGGGATTTTGAATTGTTAACTCTTCAGCTTCAATGGAATATAGAGTCCTTATACCTCCGCCTCTTCACCAAGACCTAATTTATGGCGCTGATTTCGGATATCAATAATGACAACTTTAACGATACGATGAATAGTACAAATTGTATCTTATATGGTATCTGTTCAATTGATATTTACAAAATTATAAAATCTAGAGCTATTTCAAGATAAATGATTATTGACATTCGTAGACTTTAATAAATGAACATTAAATATTTTTTTTCGCAAATAAAGTAAGCTTAAATATAGTGTTATTGTGTACACTAATGGAATAAGTATATCCTTCTCGGTGTGTGCTCCCCGTTATTTTCTTAAATTTGTTTTGTCTTTTCTGTTTTATAATGCATTAGGAATTCTTGCTAAAAAGAGTTTGAAGATACCAAAGGGGCAATCAGAAACCGTATATCGAAGAAGAACAGACAACACAATGGTCAAAAGAAAAAGTACAAAAGGACAAACAACGATCTACAAAACATACATATAGAACTAAAGATCGAGTAACACGAACCCCACTAAAAACTGGGGGTGAACTCAGGTACTCCGGAAGGGTAAGCAGTTCCTGCTCCACTAAGTCGTGAATGAGGAAAGGACCGGGAAGTGTTTACGACAAGTGGAACATATCCGTGGTCATTTGTGACACAGATATTCCATAACGGTCAACCAAGTCATGGTGGCGACCGTAACATTTTCGAAGTGATGACTTCAACTTTACCAAAAGGAACCCTTGGTTCAGTAGCTTCATTGTTAGCAGCATCCCTCTATCAAGGAAATCCTGATAGGAACCACAAGCTCTGGAATATCGTATCATCTGAGAGATATATACTCCATATGCAGGTACTGCTGGAATGTTGCTACATATAAATGGAAAGTTCACAATGAGAAAATTGAAATCATCTCTTTTGTCGTAAAGTGTCGTTCTTAACCGACCCTCACTGTCGATTTCGAGGTGTAGGTCAAGGTATGAAGCAGACTTATCAGTATCTGTGGTATCCTTTATTTTAAGCTCAATGGGATAGATGCGATCAACAAAATCACCAAACCTAGAATTATTTAGTGAAAGGACATCATCTATATAGCGGAACGTGAAATAGGAATCATTCACTGCTTCTCCCGTTTGGTGACGCTGCTGTTCCATAAGTGGTTACATGTGCGTTTGAATCACAAAGACACTTGTATAACGTTAACATAATGACGGCACTGAATTATAAAACTTGGACAGTGCAAACAGTGAAGGTTTAACTAGTACAGCGCGGGGTGGTATTACCTGTTAGAAGTATAGATTTATTTGACGAGTATATGTAAAATAAAAGTATAGTCTTTAAGTCGTAAGAAAAGCGTTTTATTATGAACATATTGATATTAAGAATACAACGGACGTTTACAAGCCATATCGGCATGTACCTCATATCATGAGTTGGTGTAGCCTATACATGTTCATAAAAGGTGTACATGATGCTTGGTTACTCACACTGCAATACCATGAATACTGATGATCTTCAATTCAACATTTTAAAGTACCTGTATTTCGGGAAATACTACCTCCAAGTGAACAAAATAGAATGATAAAGACACCGTCTTCACATACAAAATTTTGAATGGATATATCAAGGTCTATTTAGGAAATCTTCAAACATAAAACACACTCTTTAAAATTATTTGGTACAAAATTATACAGATAATATATTCCTTCTTCGTGTAGTGTTATTAACTATTAAAGATTCGACAACAAGCGCATTAATCATAGCATCTATTTTAGAAAGATTTTGAACAGATGTATTATGAATGGCATATAAATAAATTGTTAAATAAGGAAAATACGTTCTTTCTTACTATTTTTAAAGATTTTCGACAAATTTTGGTAGCATTCAAATATTTTGTACAACCAGACTGGCGGATCAGTCCGAGTTTTAAGTTGGATTCGTGCTGCTCAATCTTCAGTTTTCTGCGGTGTAGATTTTTTGTAGACCACTGTTTATCATTTTGTCCTTTTTCGTTTGGCCATTGCATTGCCTGTCCTTCGATTTATGACTTCCGACAATCCTTTTGGCATCTACAAACTTTTCTGATCTGCTGACCTATACACGCACCACTATACTATCCCAATTATCAAATTTATTTCATTGTAATATGTAAAAATACATTGAAGATTACATTGGCATAATAAACTTTTTAATGGTAAAGGACTAAAGGCAAAGTACATTATTGTTGTGGGTTTATTCCATTCTAATGCAGGTAAAAACGTTATTTATAACTTTAGTTAGCTAGATGCTATTGAAATGAACAGTCAAACGATTTGAATTAAAATTTCAGAAATGCTACGGAAAAAACGGGGAATTTGCATAAAACCCAGCGTTCTATACAATAAAAAAAACCATACAAAAATGTAAATGTACTCGATTGGAAACGTACGGACTGCTTCGCTAGCCAAGGGTTACGATCCACTCTACTCATCTTCACCCTTGGCATCGTTAGTCGGATTTTCGTAATTCCCGCGCACTGCCACCTGCTGGATTTTGACAGTTACGCCCCTTTGAATGATGTCATTTTCAGCCAATCGACGCGAGGCTTTCATTTCCTTTCGTTTGAATGCCCTGAAAATTGACTCGAGATTATAATATGGCTGATTTTCAAGCGAAAATTTGACGAGGCTCATACTGTTATTCAATGGTAAGCTAGTGCTTTTATTTCAAACTTACAACATTATTTTATATGTACACGCATTTTTATTTTGTTGACATTTTTCCTACAGAACATGTGCTTTTTGTAAAGCGCGTTCTGATTGGTTGCAGCTACCACTAGCTGCATTACATATAAACCGTCACCGTGTGACCTCGATAATCCGTCTAGCGATGCCAAGGGTGAAGATGAATAGAACGGATCGCAACCCTTGGCTAGCGAAGATGGGTTTGATGTTTAACACCGCTTTCAACCAGTTATATCGTAGGGGTCAGTTTTATTGGTGGAGGAAAACGGAGTGCACAGAGAAAACCACGGACATGCCACAGGTCACTGACAAATTTTATCACAATGTTGTATCGCCTGGGCGAGATTCGAACTCATAACGTTTGTGGTGATAGGTACTGATTGCATAGGTAGTTCTAAATCCAACTACCAAACGATTACAACCACGAAGGCCCCTTACGGACTACTGAGTTAAACATTGAAGAACTAGATACATCTGGTAACTATAGTGATAAAAACATCACATAATAAAAAAAAATCCTTTATTTGGTATACTGATACCCTAATGAAGAATTTGCTAAATTTTGAAAATGAATTTATTGAAAATAGAAAATAATGAATTTGATGGTTAAAAAGTGGGAAAGGAGGGGATGAGAATCTAAAAAGAATTTTATTTTGTGTGACTTAAACTAAATATTGAAACAAAAATGAGAAAAGGAAAGTATGTTTCAAAAATAAAAATAAAATGTGATCATCTAGGTAGGGAAGGTCAATTAAGTTTTTCCTTTCCGTAAACTGGATATACCATACAGATGCAGAATATGTTTTGCTGAAATTTTTTGAAACTAATCATAAATGTGTTCCCTTTGGATTGTTTATTACAAACATAAATTTATTATTGCTATATTTTTTTTTTTTTTTTATCATTAGCGGTTTTTAGATTTATTTTGAATAAGCTCCCCTTTAAATGATATAAAGTACTAACTATGTTACTTGAAAAGGTGTCTATACACACATACATTCTATTTGTTCATTGTTACAGGTTTTTTTTATTATTACTTGTTCTTTTTCTGTTTGTTGAAAATTGTATATTACTGCCTAAAGGTATATATGAATTTGTTTTGTTCCTGTGTATTGTACATTTATGGTTTTGATTTTTTACCCTTTTACCCAGATTTTTATTATTGGTCATAAAGGGACAATTTTTTCACAGAACAAAAATTCTGTTTCAGAGTGCATTTTTTTTTTCAGTTACAAAAATGTAGCATCGAAACCTTTTTATAAGAGTAAAATACACCCTTTTCTCCTAATGATAATGCAAAGAAATGAAATGTGATACACGTATACACCGTTAGGAATTTAATTAATAACCTAATATCCCTGTCGTTCTGTAGTCAACTGTTCCAGCGCAATGGTTGTATGTATAAGATACAGTACTATTAAAAAAAAAAAGCGGCCCGTATTGAATATCCCGCAATACGGGTAACTTCTTTTGTTTCAGTAGTAGTTTATCTAACTTGTACAATAATGTTATAATTTATAAAATAAAAAAAGTCGTGAGAACAGTTTTGTTTGTGAACGAATTGACAGAATTTTCCTATTCATGGTACAATGTATAAGGGAATTATATATTGACGTGTCCTTGTACCTAACGTTAACAATTCAAGCGTCATCGAGATTAAAACGTTCCGCTAACCACTTATGGAACAGCAGCGACGTCTGTCGAAAGAAATTTGGTGAATGATCCCTATTAATTGTCCTAATATTGAAAAACTTAGTGAGAAATATGTGTTTTTCAGCTGAGGTTATCAGATAACAAGAAACATATTTTTATTCAAGTACTCCATGTTAGACTTCAACCTCACTTGTCAATGTTTCTTTGTTCTTTAGTGAACACCAACCTTTGATAAATGGGGCCCGGGTGGCTCAATGAGTTAGGTAGTTGGACTACCTAACAACTCGTACAAGCTTATCACCAATACGGCGTGGGTTCGCGCCCGGCTTTGTAAATTACAAAAAAGGGTGCACTCAACTCGCAGCCGCAAGTGATACTTGCCCATGGTCAGTGGTTCTCTCCGGGTACTCCGGCTTCTTCCACCACTATAACTGGTCGCCATGATATAGCTGAAATATTGCTGAAAGTGGCGTTAAAACATCAAAAACCAAAAACCAAACCTATGATAAACTTACATGTATTTGTATTTTACTGTGCGATTTCTTTTCGTTTTCGTTTTTTGGTGTCTGTTTTCAATTTTCAAGTACACATGTAATTTCATTGGTCAATAGTTTTGATAAGCGAGGATGATGAGACCCATATAACACAAAGCATATATATCCCTATAGTAATCTGATTAAAACCACATCTCTCACTTACCTCCCTTTACTGGTGGCGCGACATATCATTAAAGAGGAGCAAGTGAAAGATCTGACTTTAATGAGTTTGATCCCTATATAGGCAAATATAGGTCAACATAAACCGTTCTGTTGTTTATTTAGTATTCAGGGGCATAGGAGCCGGGGATCATCCCTCTTTCATATTCATGTAGACTTTTTGGCTAAGTATTAAAAATTCAGAACGTTTTTTATCTCTATCATAAAAAGGTCAGTTTTCATCAGTCAAACATATGTGGTTCTTTTGTTATATTTTATCTTGTATATAACAAAATCACCAATAGTACTGGTATCACATTATACACATTTGTACACTAGTGTGGTGACTTTTGCACCTAGTAAATATGTAGGTATATTTTTGTGCATGAAAAAAATAGTAGAAAACATTGCTGAACTGATTTCTTACCTGAATGCCCTTGTCCACAAAAATGTTTTAGTTTAAATTCCAATTAAGAAAACCAGATTGATCTTTATTTCTATTTTATCGAATAAAACCAGACAAAGTTCGACAGAAATAATAAATACACACACCCACAAAATGGACATGTATGCGTACAGCGTACATACACGTGGTTTATTGGAAGTGAACAGCTATTGTCTTGTTTTGGGTCCATAAATCTAGATCAATGTGTGTTAGGGGTATCTTATATGTGTGTGTTAGGGGTATCTTATATGTGTGTGTTAGGGGTATCTTATATGTGTGTGTTAGGGGTATCTTATGTGTGTGTTAGTGGTATCTTATGTGTGTGTGTTAGGGGTATCTTATGTGTGTGTGTTAGGGGTATCGTATATGTGTGTGCTAGGGGTATCTCAGTTATATGTGTGTGTTAGGGGTATTTTATATGTGTATGTTAGGGGTATCTTATATGTGTGTGTTAGGGGTATCTTATATGTGTGTTAGGGGTATCTTATAGGTGTGTGTTAGGGGTATCTTATATGTGTGTGTTAGGGGTATCTTATATGTGTGTGCTAGGGGTATCTTATATGTGTGTGTTAGGGGTATCTTATATGTGTGTGTTAAGGGTATCTTATATATGTGTGTTAGAGGTATCTTATATGTGTGTGTTAGGGGTATCTTATATGTGTGTGTTAGGGGTATCTCAGTTATATGTGTGTGTTAGGGGTATCTTATATGTGTGTGTTAGAGGTATCGCAGTTATATGTGTGTGTTAGGGGTATCTTATATGTGTGTGTTAGGTGTATCTTATATGTGTGTGCTAGGGGTATCTTATATGTGTGTGTGTGTTAGGGGTATCTTATATGTGTGTGTTAGGGGTATCTCAGTTATATGTGTGTGTTAGGGGTATCTTATATGTGTGTGTTAGGGGTATCTTATATGTGTGTGTTAGGGGTATCTTATATGTGTGTGCTAGAGGTATCTCAGTTATATGTGTGTGTTAGGGGTATCTCAGTTATATGTGTGTGTTAGGGGTATCGTATATGTGTGTGTTAGGGGTATCTTATATGTGTGTGTTAGGGGTATCTTATATGTGTGTGTTAGGGGTATCTTATATGTGTGTGTTAGGGGTATCTTATATATGTGTGATAGGGGTATCTCAGTTATATGTGTGTGTTAGGGGTATCTTATATGTGTGTGTTAGGGGTATCTTATGTGTGTGTTAGGGGTATTTTATATGTGTGTGTTAGGGGTATCTTATATGTGTGTGTTAGGGGTATCTTATATGTGTGTATTAGGGATATCTTATATGTGTGTGTTAGGGGTATCTTATATGTGTGTGTTAGGGGTATCTCAGTTATATGTGTGTGTTAGGGGTATCGTATATGTGTGTGTTAGGGGTATCTTATATGTGTGTGTTAGGTGTATCTTATATGTGTGTGCTAAGGGTATCTTATATGTGTGTGTTGGGGGTATCTTATATGTGTGTGTTAGGGGTATCTTATATGTGTGTATTAGGGGTATGTTATATGAGTGTGTTAGGGGTATCTTATATGTGTGTGTTAGGGGTATCTTATATGTGTGTGTTAAGGGTATCTTATATGTGTGTGTTAGGGGTATCTTATATGTGTGTATTAGGGGTATCTTATATGTGTGTGTTAGGGGTATCTTATATGTGTGTGTTAAGGGTATCTTATATGTGTGTGTTAGGGGTATCTTATATGTGTGTGTTAGGGGTATCTTATATGTGTGTATTAGGGGTATCTTATATGAGTGTGTTAGGGGTATCTTATATGTGTGTGCTAAGGGTATCTTATATGTGTGTATTAGGGGTATCTTATATGTGTGTGTTAGGGGTATCTTATATGTGTGTATTAGGGGTATCTTATATGTGTGTGTTAGGGGTATCTTATATGTGTGTGTTAGGGATATCTTATATGTGTGTGTTAGGGGTATCTTATATGTGTGTGTTAGGCGTATCTTATATGTGTGTGTTAGGCGTATCTTATATGTGTGTGTTAGGGGTATCTTATATGTGTGTGTTAGGGGTATCTTATATGTGTGTGTTAGGGGTATCTCAGTTATATGTGTGTGTTAGGGGTATCGTATATGTGTGTGTTAGGGGTATCTTATATGTGTGTGTTAGGCGTATCTTATATGTGTGTGTTAGGGGTATCTTATATGTGTGTGTTAGGGGTATCTTATATGTGTGTGTTAGGGGTATCTTATATGTGTGTGTTAGGGGTATCTTATATGTGTGTGTTAGGGGTATCTTATATGTGTGTGTTAGGGGTATCTTATATGTGTGTGTTAGGGGTATCTTATATGTGTGTGTTAGGGGTATCTTATATGTGTGTGTTAGGGGTATCTTATATGTGTGTGTTAGGGGTATCTTATATGTGTGTGTTAGGGGTATCTTATATGTGTGTGTTAGAGGTATTTTATATGTGTGTGTTAGGGGTATCTTATATGTGTGTGTTAGGCGTATCTTATATGTGTGTGTTAGGGGTATCTTATATGTGTGTGTTAGGGGTATCTTATATGTGTGTGTTAGGCGTATCTTATATGTGTGTGTTAGGGGTATCTTATATGTGTGTGTTGAGGGTATCTTATATGTGTGTGTTAGAGGTATCAATTTTGCCTCTGTTTCTACGATTTATGAATTTTGGACCGTTGGGTATTTTGTTTTTTATTTTATTTTTTTACTGGGAAAAAATAATTTAATTTCTAAAATGATGTAAACTTTGCATTGAGGTCGTGTTCACAGAATATTTTGATGAAAAAATAAAAAAAATGGTCGTTAAAAGTTCAATATTAAAAAAAAGGGGAAAACATATGTTATAGATCTAGGTAGAGTCTTGAATTTAAGGGAACAAGACATTTAGGACTGGCAAAAAATGCTAACCTGGGGCCGTGTTCTCGAAAGTATCCTAAGGTTTGTCCTAAGATATATCTTAGGACGATTTTTAGGATGGTCTTACCCTTAGGACCATCTTAGGACATGTCCTAGGAGTGATCTCGAAGCTATCCTAAGACTATCCTTACTTAGGATGTCTTAACTATGTCCGAAGTGTCAACGCAATTATTAGAAAAACAGAAATATTGTGTACAACAACTATTTTCAATATTAATATATAGCAAACCCTTGATAAAAATACTCATAATAAAATATAAGATGTAAATAAAGATTTTTTTTAAATTTCATTTATTTTTTACGCTGCATCCCATGAGTCTGTTTCTTGTTTTCTTTAATTTGCAGTTATCTATATATGTAGTTCTGTATACGATATATAACTAATGTGTAACACTTAGTCATTACAGTTATCTATATATGTAGTTCTGTATACGATATATAACTAATGTGTAACACTTAGTCATTACAGTTATCTATATATGTAGTTCTGTATACGATATATAACTAATGTGTAACACTTAGTCATTACAGTTATCTATATATGTAGTTCTGTATACGATATATAACTAATGTGTAACACTTAGTCATTACAGTTATCTATATATGTAGTTCTGTATACGATATATAACTAATGTGTAACACTTAGTCATTACAGTTATCTATATATGTAGTTCTGTATACGATATATAACTAATGTGTAACACTTAGTCATTACAGTTATCTATATATGTAGTTCTGTATACGATATATAACTAATGTGTAACACTTAGTCATTACAGTTATCTATATATGTAGTTCTGTATACGATATATAACTAATGTGTAACACTTAGTCATTACAGTTATCTATATATGTAGTTCTGTATACGATATATAACTAATGTGTAACACTTAGTCATTACAGTTATCTATATATGTAGTTCTGTATACGATATATAACTAATGTGTAACACTTAGTCATTACAGTTATCTATATATGTAGTTCTGTATACGATATATAACTAATGTGTAACACTTAGTCATTACAGTTATCTATATATGTAGTTCTGTATACGATATATAACTAATGTGTAACACTTAGTCATTACAGTTATCTATATATGTAGTTCTGTATACGATATATAACTAATGTGTAACACTTAGTCATTACAGTTATCTATATATGTAGTTCTGTATACGATATATAACTAATGTGTAACACTTAGTCATTACAGTTATCTATATATGTAGTTCTGTATACGATATATAACTAATGTGTAACACTTAGTCATTACAGTTATCTATATATGTAGTTCTGTATACGATATATAACTAATGTGTAACACTTAGTCATTACAGTTATCTATATATGTAGTTCTGTATACGATATATAACTAATGTGTAACACTTAGTCATTACAGTTATCTATATATGTAGTTCTGTATACGATATATAACTAATGTGTAACACTTAGTCATTACAGTTATCTATATATGTAGTTCTGTATACGATATATAACTAATGTGTAACACTTAGTCATTACAGTTATCTATATATGTAGTTCTGTATACGATATATAACTAATGTGTAACACTTAGTCATTACAGTTATCTATATATGTAGTTCTGTATACGATATATAACTAATGTGTAACACTTAGTCATTACAGTTATCTATATATGTAGTTCTGTATACGATATATAACTAATGTGTAACACTTAGTCATTACAGTTATCTATATATGTAGTTCTGTATACGATATATAACTAATGTGTAACACTTAGTCATTACAGTTATCTATATATGTAGTTCTGTATACGATATATAACTAATGTGTAACACTTAGTCATTACAGTTATCTATATATGTAGTTCTGTATACGATATATAACTAATGTGTAACACTTAGTCATTACAGTTATCTATATATGTAGTTCTGTATACGATATATAACTAATGTGTAACACTTAGTCATTACAGTTATCTATATATGTAGTTCTGTATACGATATATAACTAATGTGTAACACTTAGTCATTACAGTTATCTATATATGTAGTTCTGTATACGATATATAACTAATGTGTAACACTTAGTCATTACAGTTATCTATATATGTAGTTCTGTATACGATATATAACTAATGTGTAACACTTAGTCATTACAGTTATCTATATATGTAGTTCTGTATACGATATATAACTAATGTGTAACACTTAGTCATTACAGTTATCTATATATGTAGTTCTGTATACGATATATAACTAATGTGTAACACTTAGTCATTACAGTTATCTATATATGTAGTTCTGTATACGATATATAACTAATGTGTAACACTTAGTCATTACAGTTATCTATTTGCTATTCTTTATTTCTCTTAAACCATAATACATACAGGTATAGAGATATGAAAATATGTACACTATTTACAATGTATACAGACAGGTGATAACAAGAGGTTAACCGGGAGTCGACACACCTTTATTAATAATTCTGACAAAACGACATAATTTTTGGAGTTCTATTTTTGAAGTTGATGTCATTAATAGTTTGAACTTTATTATGTTTGGATTTATACGAATGTTTTTCTTTATATAAATTTTTCTTTGATTGCTGAAATACTGACATTTAAATAGATAATGAAATTCATCTCCAATTTCTCCATTATTACATATCTATATATGTAGTTCTGTATACGATATATAACTAATGTGTAACACTTAGTCATTACCGTTATTTTTGAGTGAGCTGATTTCAAATTTTCAATGAATTGCTGATTAAAGATGAACAAAAGATATCTCGTGCGCCGTTTAAATTATAATAGAAAAATCATTGTTAATTTCTTATTTAGATTTAAAAGCAGTATAAAGGTGTATATCAATCATGTTCTACAACTAAGTCCGTTTTTGGTACAAAATATCAAAATATATTACAATTTCGGGGTTAGGACCATCTTAAGACACCTCCATAGATGTCCTAAAGTTAAGACAAAGTTTGCGACATGTCCTAAGTTAGGACATGGTCTTAGGACATGGTCGAGAACACGATTGAGAACTAAGATTTGTCCTTAGATGGTCTTAGGACATGTCTTAGTTCTAAGACACTTTCGAGAACACGGCCCCTGATTTAATAATTTTATTATTTAACGCATCTGCGAGCATTTCTGCGGCGACTATTTCAAGTTTTGGAGGGGATTACAAAATAAAAATAACAGTCAACCGTTCCCTATTTTGCCTTTGAGTGAATAATGCGGTATTTTGAGAATATAAGTATACAATATTGTGTGCGTATTTATACAGTATCCATCATACTTAAATGACGGGTTCCTAATACAGTACAGTTCATCATACATTATATACATTATAACAAAATTTCATTTATCATTAGGTGCAGAACATTTGAGTGGTTTTAGATATTGATAACGACAAAAATATCCCACATTTGCGTGCACATTAACTTTTCCTGTACGACCATCTGATTCGGAAGAATTAACTTGCTAACAAATTAATATGGGATTATATATATATTTTATTTTCAAACCTGCTCAGGATCCAATATGTATTTTCACAATTTTGGGGTGGTCAAATTCTCCATTTTTGACACAATGAATCGGCTTTAAAAAATAACATTGCAAAATCATAATCTTTCTTTCTTAAATAGATCGTTTGCACATTCTCGCTTTGATTCTAAAAAATATTTGCTTATAAAATACCCTTGTTCATACGACGGGCAAATGGTATCCAGTCTAGCATAGAAAGGACAAATGAATTTGGAAATCATTTTCTCATATTTTGTAGATATTTGAACCTTGTAAAACATCAGAGGACAATTTTATAACAAATAAAATTTTACAAGTTGTTATAACATTAACATGTTGAACAGATTATGGAGGAAAATATATACGCTATTTTCATTGAACTATGCATGAAATGGGACCCGTACCTGAAAGAGAGATAACGCCTCTAACACGTATAATTTTAGAATCAAAGTCGGAAATGTGCAAATGCTCTGTACGTAAATGTGTAAACTAAATATTCAAATATAAAGTGTGATCTACATATTGTACAAACGTAAATGTCATATTCATCACTAAAAATTATATTATTATTTTTTTATTCTTCTTTTTGTCGTTTTTTTTTTTAATCTGACTTAGGAAATTAATCTTATCAAATCAATTATTACAGTTCTTGTGAAATGCGATGCTGGTATTGAAAACGTTTTATGTAAATTAATAAAGAAAAAAGAGAAAGAAAGAAATTCTGTTATAAGTAATACATTTATATATACATACATTACTGATGGTATTTTGTTTTCAAATATGTAATGCAATTGTTATTTAATTTTTTTCCCACTGCTGTTGTATATTATTGGTTATGCAAAATTAAAATATCTGGAATATTGTCTTTTTACCGTAATTATATACCAATACAAAAAATATGTAAAAAAAATAAAAATACAGCGAAAGAAAAACTATTAAGAATAGTTATTCACGTTTCTAAACAAAATAGATAAATGAAAAAAAGAATAAAAAGTGGACATGTTTGTCTAAAATCAATTAATATCTTTCAAACAAAATACCATCAAATGTTATCTTGCATGACAGATTTTCCTTTTCAACTTATCTTATTATAATTTCTTTCCACAATATTGTTTTGCTCACACCAAAAGCATTTCCTATTTGTTGCTTTTTTTTCTAAAAAAAAAAGATTGAAAAGTTTGAATCAGATTATTTTTTCCTTTTTAAATCTAAATAAAAATGTGTTTACTTTTCTTAATATATCTATAATTCTTTTATGTTGATATATTTCTAATTTTAATGGAATTGCTCAGGATTTTATGTTTTTTATATGTATGATTTTTTTTTATAATATACCAAAATATGCGGGATTTAATAAATATATAAAGATTATAATAAAATGTTTCGATTAAAGTGCATGACTTCGTATGTTTTCCTGATTTAATCAACATAATAGTTTAGACACAGAAGAGAGAAAGCAAAAGCTACAAGAAACATTTTTAATAAATTTGACAATTAAACAAATGACACTGATTGGTACACCATAATAAACTACTCGATCAACCAAACTTACTTTATTTCTCGGGAAAATTATTGTTAACTTTGTAAGTACATTGGCGACATTGTCGTTGGTTTCATTCCATAATAATTCATATTATAATTTTGTCCTAAAGATGTCATTGCATGATTATCGGGTGGCATATTTTGTGACATAGGTTGTGGCACTGGTGGCCTAAAACCTAAAATATCGTTAACGGAATGTGAAGATGCCGCCCATGCACGCATCATACATGGAGTAACACAACTAGAGGTATTTTGTTGCGTTTTATTCTGTCCAAAATGTCCTAATGTATGTGGCTGATTTTGCATTTGTGGGGGTGGCATCTGTGGCATGGACGGAGCTGGACAAGAATATGGATAAAACTGATTATAAATTGGAGCAGGAGCCGAACATGCAACCGGTTGAGGCGGTTTATTCTCATATGGTTGTGGTTGTCCTGGACTCGTAGAACCGTTTCCAATTTTATTCCGTAGAATTCTACTTATAGAACTGACAGAGGGTACATTGTATTTGTCACAAACACCATCAGCTAGTAATTTATCTCGTATTTCCCACGCAAATATTCCTGGGTCCCTTTCTTTATAAATTTTGATATGTTTAACGACATTAGGAGTCGTAACTCTTGGTTTACTTCCTCCAATGGCACCGGGAAGTATAGATCCAGTCTCATTATATCTAGCTAGTATTTTACTAACACATCCATGAGAAACACGTAATTGTCGACTAATATCACACGGTCTAACTCCAAGCTGAGCAAGTTCTACAATTCTAAGCCTTATAGCATTTGGGAGAGGTCTACCATTCACAAAAACTCCTCCGAGCTGGTTCACTTCCCCAAAGGTAGAGGACTGCTCTGAAAATACAAAATATTTAATGGTGAAATAATTGTCAAAATAGATATTCATTTCATGTTAATTACTAATTTTTACTGAAAAAAATTTGTTTCGGCCAGCAAATGAATACACAACGTCCTGTAAACTTCTAGGATAAATAAAAATGGATTGTACACATGTTTCTACTAGTATAATTTGTCCAATAAATTATCATTATCAGAAAAAGAAATCGTAAAGTTTACTCTGAAGTATGTTATTTAGATACCCAATATCTTTGATATATCTAAGTAAAATGGGAAATGATACCAGTCTTTGAATGACTGGGCGTGAGTAAGGATATGTTTCCCCGTCACATACAATTAATGTCCACAGTATCAGAATTGTGTAGCTCTTTGGGGAATACAGGTTCAGAAGAAGTGATTTGGGCAATCAAATGAATCGTTGATATAAAATTTAAGGCCACTTGTTATTGTCAATATCAAACTGATAGCTCAGATCATTACAGACGTCTGTCACGGCACATTTATACGTCCATTTCAAGCGTTAAATAACCATTTCTTACTTTCTACTTGCTGAAATCTCGATTGTTATACAGAATTTTGTGTTTGATACCAGAAGTCATTCATGTTACCATTAGTTTACAGTCAAATATACATTCAACATCTTAAAATAAAACTTATGATGCGTTCTTTATTTTATTAATGTTTATGTAAAGTGTATTGTTTAATATTTATTATATTAATTTCATTTACACAAAAATTAAAGTCCTAATAGATATGACATTTCAATCAATCACGAAATAAAAAAATAAATAACTAAAAGTAAAACTTACCCATGTTTAAAGGATGTGACATTAATTCAAGCATCAAATCGATGGCTTAATCTGACTTTAAAAGTCTTCTCGTGTCCAAATATCCTCAAGGGTTCAAAATTACAAGGTGATGTCGAAATTTATCGACTTAAAAAGTTCATCGTAAAATGTTTTTAAAATGACTCGTACTATGTCTGTAGAATGTATGTCAATATCTGCATTACTGTGACTTTTAGGTCTGTTGAAAATTGGCCATGGGCCGGCGCAATCTTAATATAGCATCATAAGTTTAAGGTGATTGGATGCTACTTGTTTTAGTGCCAATCATGCTAATCTTAAGTTCCTCCTACGGATCAATGAAAATAGTTCCGAGCTAATGAAATTATACTACAAATCTACCAGCGAATAACAGCGGGCTTTCTGTATTTCAAATATTAATACAGTTACCTCTCAAAGAATAAAATTAATACGCATTACGGACAATCAAATGTGCATTGTTAATGAACGATGAACATTTTGTCATTAAACCATTCTCATAAATCAAAATTTATTTTGTTTAGAAATAAAAATCAAGCATACAATAATTTGAAAAAAAATTGAAAATCTCAAAAATAATTTTTCAATATATGAAGTGATAGTTTGTGTATTTACTGTAATTATATCAGTAGAATCCATTCCTGGTACCGTAATTTACTTGGCCGGTTATGGAA
Organism: Bathymodiolus brooksi; assembly: GCA_963680875.1. Classification (NCBI taxonomy): domain Eukaryota; kingdom Metazoa; phylum Mollusca; class Bivalvia; order Mytilida; family Modiolidae; genus Bathymodiolus; species Bathymodiolus brooksi. The sequence goes on along the minus strand of OY804576.1, from coordinate 87,481,259 downwards.
CAACACACTTGGATTCCTGCAATTGACTCGTCGCGCTTGTTGGAATCTTATTACAGATTGCAGATGCATGTCAGTCATGTCCTACAATAACTCCTACATGTTTTTAAACAATTGATTGCGTTCTCAAGAAAAGAAAAAAATAAATTGTAATGGTCCGAACAGGTTGTTTGATTTATATAAGTATAATTATAATTTGTACTCAGCCCGCTGTTATCATTTTGGAAGCAATTGTGTATTGAGAATTAAGGTAAGGTTGTGTCTTTATATTTAATAAATGAATACACATTTACCGAAATATATTTTGGCTTTAAATGTCTGCACATGTTTATAAATGGTTAATATTAAAATGGGGTACAATTCTAGTAACTGTTTACAAGAGTTGTTTGACAAAAAAAAACAAATATTATCTTTCTGTCTGAAAAAAAAAATACCACACACACACACACACACAAAAGCTAAAATTCAACCAATCAATTCCAAATAATACAGTATGTGACAACACATACAATAAACATTTTAAGAAATACAAGAAATTTAAGGCGTGATGGACATTTGAGCGAAAAAATAAATTTACACCGTGGACATTTGAGCGACGACATTAGTGGACATTTGAGCGACAAATTTTCAATTGACCCTAAAAATCTATGTGGACAATTGAGTGAAGTGTACTAACCTGCAAAGTAGTACATGAGTTTAATGTTGTAGTCAACCAGTTGTTATTATTTAGTCATGATGAACATAAAGGTAACGGAAAAAAATAAAGGACAGAAATGTGCTCAGTCATATGAACGAAGCTTTATCAAGATAAGGAGCATGGACACAGTACTCAAGTTCCACAATCCAGGGTGGAAAAGGATAAAGATAACCATATGATTCACAAGTGGTGAAATTTCTTGTGAACAGTACACCCATATATACTCTTGTGTTTAAATACCAAACAAGAACGGAATTGGTGAGCAAGGGGACGGACTCAATGTCTGGCTAACAGAAGAGGGTTCTTTTTTTTTCTCTCTCTCGCTCTAATGGGTTACTAGATTTTCGCTCAAATGAGTTACAAGTTGTAGCTCTCATGTTCGTTTTTTCTCGCTCTTTTGTCCTGTCAATTCGCTCAAATGCCGAATTTAGCAACTGGTTTGTTGGTTTTATAGTTCCCTGTCCTCATTTGCATTGAGCCAATACTTTGAACATTCCAAAAAAAATAGCAGCATGATTTGTGTATGCTTAAATTATCTTAATATTTTTTATTCAAATTATGAATATACATGATTAGGAATGTATATATTTAAAAAAAAAATATATATTTAATATAAAAATGGCTACCTTAATAATGCAGTCCAAAAATATTGAAAACCACAAAGTCTGAAGACCACACTAAATTAACTACTTACTCCTCACTCTTCCTAAAAAAAATTCCAAGATATATATTTTGAATAAACAATGCTTTAAGTTTCGCATTATTGCATTCATAAACAATTTAGATTTTGCTTTGTTTTGTTTTTGTTTTTCAGATAAAAATTTAATCCCTCTCTTTATAATGAACTAAAAATGAATTAAATCAATTGTTTTCGTCGTTTTCATCTAAAAAATGAAGAAATGAGAAGAAAAAAACTAAACACTGACAATGACTTAAAATTAACAAATTTTTCAGTCTTTTCAATAAAATATTATTTGCTTAACGTGTTCAGCCTTAGGCAGCATTATATTTGGGCGTATTTTAAAATTGTTTTTTGTTTTGTTTGTTTTTTTTTGTTTTGGGATCCCCATATTGCATCTTTATGAAACTAAATTATATCAAAACCCCAAAGAAACATGACAAATAAACGGCTTCTGATAACTATACTTTGGTATCTTTAAACTGTTCTTAAACCCCAGGAAAGTCCTTATTTATGCTTTAACGGATTAAATTGTTGAAACATATATTTCACCGGAGTCCAGATTTCCACTTTAATTATCATTTAACATTTAAAATGAAGACAGGTTATATGAGTAATGACATTGTTTTATAATATAAATTTTATATCTCTTTTTTTATGATTTTTAGGTACATAGAAAAGGAAATATTTATCATTTCCAAGCAAATAAAGGGTTTTAAATCCACCAAAATGATTTTTTTTTCGCCCAAATTAAAGAAAACCACAAATGTTATTATCTACAATCATTTCTATAATTATGTACTGAAATATGTCTTTAAATTCATTTTTTCTTTTATTTATGTAAAATTTAAAAATAAAAGGTGTGATTTTGCAGTATGAGTACTTCCTAAAATGATGAAGGCACAATTATTTATTTAATGTCATAAACAATCATGTTCCTCCATTTAGGAGGCTCTGGGTTTTGTCTTGATTCGAAACTTGACAATTTTCCATAGATATATTTGTTAAATGATGCCGGCATAAAGTTTCAAATTGAGACTGAAATAATATGAATAAAGAGAAGGAATATATCTGTAACATATTTTGTCTATTTTTAATCAGTTATATAATATATATATATAATGTATAAAGATAAAACAAATTCACAATACATGTATCTAATTCTAACTGTTTGGTTTAATTTTCAGACGTATATATATATTTGTTTTATCTTTATATATTATAAATATACAATAAACTAAAAAGGCTGTTACATTAAGAAAGGCAATAGTTCTAATTAATTGAAACGAAGTGTAGATAAAATCCTATTGGTTAACAATTATCAATAACAAAAAAGAAATTAAGATTCAAAATTAAAATCATTGGCTTATCAAAATTAATTAACTGAACCCTTTAATATGCAACCCTTTTAATAAAACAATAGTGATGGGGTATATATAAATTATACAACAATATTTCTGTTTGTTATACAAAGAAATACTTATTCTTTAAATACATCAATTTGTTTATTATATAAAAATAATTAATTCTACAATAAATTGTCATGGAAAAGTCGTGGTCATGTTATTCATTTTATTAACATATAAAACAAACTAAATTTTCATCCGACTTAGAATAAAAACCTATCACCACTGATGTTATGAGTTCGAATCTCGATCAGGGTGAGGTGTACTATACTTTATGTCATAAGTTTGTTAGTGACTTGCGACAGGTCGGTGGTTTTCTCTGGGACCTCCGGTTTCCTCCGCCAATAAAACTGACCGCCACGATATAGCTGAAATATTGTTGAAAGTGGCGTTAAACACCATCAAACAAACAAAAACAAACAAAAAAGATGAAATCATTCAATATTTTAAAGAACAATCGCCTACTCACTCACTCACTCACTCACTCCCTCACTCACACATTAAGTCAAATGATATTTCTTTTCTTTTTAATCCTTGTCTGCTTTCGATCATAATCTTAAAAATCATATTCCACCACAAAACATACACATAAGAAAAAGCTGTCTATCCTTAGACAGTCTCTTACAAGAATATTACTAACTGTTCGAAGTTTTCAAACAAACAAAAATCATAAAAACGGTAACAAAATTGTTGTTGACTCAGAAGTTTTCATTATAATTTATTATCATAGAATTTAAATATCATATAAAACATATCTCTGTTATTGATATTAACACTGTTCGGTATATATTTCAGTGAAAAGTCGGTAGTTTTCTCCGGGTACTCCGGTTTCCTCCACCAATTAAACTGACCGCCACGATACAACTGAAATATTGTTAAAAGTGGCGTTAAAGACCATAGACCATAACCCTATTTATATATGAATGATCCCCACAAGAAGTTGATGTCTCATAGAAATATTATGATAAGGTTACTATAATTACGGTTCATTTAACCTTCAAATTATAAAGATAACCTCTATTAATTTCCTCATGAATAGTATTAAGTACAAGTAAATATTTATACAGTTCGCTTTTATGAGGATATAGATTATTTATCAACTCGGACTTTTATTAATTATTTTGCATGAAATTTATTTTAGTATCATCATGTTTAAGTTAATTTGGTAATATTATATTTGATCATATTGGCATATATACACGTATGTTTAAATTTTCGGAATTAACAAAAAGAGAAAAAAAATCCTTTAATTCCAGATTATGTATGGAGTTGGAGATGTTATACTATTTTTCATTTTACTCCGATGTGAGTAAAGGGAGGGAAGAACTATTTTTTTAATTTGATTTATTTACTAAATTGATAACCATTTTTTTGTTTTTTGTTTTCAACATTGTGCAATAGTATATATTCACCATGTGCTAAAGCCAAGTTGCGAATAGTGAAAACAAATATAAAATTAAAATATTTAGTAAGTAGGCTTATGTGTGGCTGTGTCATTATTTAAAATGTTCTGTTTCGTAAATCCAATACACTTATTAAATTATATATTGTGGGGATTTTCTCAGAGAAAAATCCATCCGCGTATGCACAAATTACATGTATCTACAAAATTAGAAGGATCATGACATTTTAATAAAATATTAATTTTTTAAAGTCTATTTTTAAATTTGTTTGAACAATCATTCGAGTTGTCATTACATACAGTTATAGTTTATATTTATGTTTCTGTTAGCGTATTAACATATTTGTAATCACTTTAATGACCAAAAAAATATCAATATATGATAACCAAGATATTATATTGACAGACAAAGTTTGAATATCAAGTACAAAAAGCTTGTGTATCCAGATGGTAAAGGCATCAGGACAAACTGCTGGCAGGAAAACCGGATAGATTACAGTTCACCCCGGTACGATACCGATTCCCGCGTTTCTTTTTTAAGATGATGACGCTGTATTTCCTTTGAACCAAATAAATACCGACGGATAGCCAAAACTTGTGGGAACCGAAACTGTAGATGATATTACGGATTAATAATCACCCATAGCGCAAAAAATAATTGTACAAATGTTATATTATTCAAATAGAGAAACTTAATCATTTTTTATATGAAACAAATATTCCAGTATTAATAATATGCAATTGCAGTGTTTTGTACTAAGAGGTCGATGTGAGTTTTTATCCACAACTTGTTCTATTTCAACAGTCAAATTGCATTGACTGGATACATTTTTGTTATTTACTGTCACTGACAGGAATAAAGGATAACTTTTTCTGGTGCCCTTGCCACATGTTACCTGTTGAGCTTTGGGAACCTAGTTGTAAATCTAGTTCACTTCCTGTTGACAGAAAATATCAAAAGGGACGACCAAGGGATAATAAACATTATTATACCTTACATATTTGTTTACTATATAAAAGTAATAAGACAATTTGGATGTTTTACAGAAAATGTGATGACGAGGGAAACAACCCAGTGGACAACCCAAACATATATAATGTAGAGGGAGACTATAGGTTGTCGCCCAGTTTACAACCCCTAACAACCGGAAGTGTGTTGAAAATCCGTTTTTTTTTAATCCGGTTCCGTAATTATTTTTTTTATACCAGAAATTATTTTGTTGTCTTCTGCTAAAACAAAACATTCAAGTTTTAATAAAACAATTATTGCCTTCATATGAGGTGAACATCAAGTTGTCTACCCTCGAAAGGTTGTTTTCTTGACAACTTTCGATATTCACCTCATATGAAGGCAATAGGGCATAGGACATTTGAGCGAAAATAAAAAAATTTCAGGTGGACATTTGAGCGAAAACTATTTTTCATTTACCTGAGATTTTAGTAGGACATTTGAGCGAAAGTTATTTTTCATTTACCTGCGATTTTAGTAGGACATTGAGCGAATTTCATTTCATCATACCTTATGATATTTTCATTTATGAAATTAAAATAAATCATATTAAAATATAAAAAGTCATAAATAAATATAAGAAAAAGATAGAAATATTTAAGAAATCAGAAACAATATATAAGTTCATACAATGTGTTCTCGGGTTTTTACGGTAAATAGTCATTTTTGCTAGGGGCAAAAACATTTCTTTACCATGACTGAACTCTGTTCAGCTACACAGAAATGTTCAACTCATACGATTGTTATATATCAAGATGGAAGTAACTGTTATTGAGACAAATAAAGGACACAAGTCTATCTTATGTGAAGGCTTCCGATACAGATTGGATGTGGAAACTAAATCGGGAGATCTTTCCTGGAGATGTTCAGCAAAGGGATGCAAAGCTAGAGTACGAACTGATGCTGGTTCAACACTGGTACCTCTTTCAAGGGCTGACAAGGAAAAAAAACAGAATTTAATTGACTTACACATCAATATGTAAGTGGTACAATTACCAGAGAAAAGTACACTCGGACACTTGGATACAAATATCAGGCGAGAACAGACATTTGAATTCAGTAGATGTGACTAGAATTATGAACAGATCTGTTTTATGGACGATTTTAATTTTTTATAATGTTTTTTATAATATTTTTTATAACATGTAATATTAAATATACTAAATTATATAGATCCTGCTCAAAATCCTACTTCCACCTCCCCGTAGTGAGCAGGGGGCAACAGACATAATTATGGCTAATGGAAGAGGTACTAGTACATAACATTTCGTTCAAAAGTCTTTTTTTCGCTCAAATGTCCATCTGGTTTATTAGATTTCGCTCTTTTGGATTATTTTTCTTTCGCTCAAATGTCCATCTGGTTTTTTAGATTTCGCTCTTTTGGGTTGTCATTTCGCTCAAATGTCCTCCGCCGAGACAATAAGTGTATAATATTCATCGACCGATGCTGTAGGTCGAGGTCAGTATAGTTTTTTCACTCCATCAAAACTCAAAAGACTACAATTGTTTTATTACACAATAAACCTATTTTTATTTGTGAGATATGTCCAGCTAAGACAATATTTGCAAGAGTAAATCAAAGATTGACGTCGACAAACTAATTCAGTGATAAAATATCAGATATATTTCACTTCGTACATGCGTATCAGCGGATAAATTTAAGATATCATTGCTAAGTTATTTTCGTTTATTTACACAGGATCATTAACATTTTGTTTCTGTACAAATTCATTTTTACCGAGAAAAACAAAATAATAAAGAGAGCCATCTATCGACTATTGTAAATTGTTGTCTTCTGATGACATAGTTACAAATTGTTGTCTTCTGATGACATAGTTACAAATTGTTGTCTTCTGATGACATAGTTACAAATTGTTGTCTTCTGATGACATAGTTACAAATTGTTGTCTTCTGATGACATAGTTACAAATTGTTGTCTTCTGATGACATAGTTACCAATTGTTGTCTTCTGATGACATAGTTACAAATTGTTGTCTTCTGATGACATAGTTACAAATTGTTGTCTTCTGATGACATAGTTACAAATTGTTGTCTTCTGATGACATAGTTACAAATTGTTGTCTTCTGATGACATAGTTACCAAGGAATGCAATCAAATTGGAAACAGTCAGTAACTTAATAGCATCTATATAGTTTTGTCTATATAGAAAAAAATTACTGCAAAGATGAAGGTTAAGCCTAGGGATTATATCAAATGCAGTTCCAATACTGCTTTCCATACACAGGATATGTTTCAGTTTTCTGTTAGGATTGAAATGATTTATGAAATCCATATGTACATTGTTTACATGACATTTTAATATGGGTAACATTATTTTCAAAGCAGTTTTCATTCCTCGCTATAGCTCAAAATAATTTTTTAACGAAAATAATGTTACCTACTTTGAAATATCCGACAAACTATGGCTTCCATGAATTTGGGTTCTACTATCAGCGAACTACAGTTACCTACCATATTGGATTCTAAAAATTCAACATGTTGATAACTCAATCCATCAGAAAATAAGAGCACTGCTTACCTCAAGAAATAGTTTTTAAGATTGTTTTTAATTTTTGAAGCGTGGAGTTAGCGGGAAAAAACTACCCAATGTGTATGTATTACTGGAGTTAGTGGAAAAAACATCCAATATATATATACATTGGGTATTTTTTTCCTCCACTAATTCCAGTATGTATTACTGGAGTTGGTGGGGGGGGGGGGGAATTGCCAATGTGTATGTATTACTGGAGTTGGTGGAAAAAACACCCAATGTGTATGTATTGCTTGAGTTGGTGGAAAAAACAACCCATGTGTATGTACAAATGTATTACTGGAGTTGGTGGAAAAAACATCACATGTGTATGTACACATGTATTACTGGAGTTGGTGGAAAAAAAACACCCAATGTGTATGTATTAATGGTGTTGTTGGGAAAAAAAACCACCCGATGTGTATGTATTACTGGAGTTGGTGGAAAAAAACATCCAATGTGTATGTATTACTGGAGTTGGAAGGAAAACACCCAATGTGTATGTATTACTGGAGTTGGAAGGAAAACACCCAATGTGTATGTATTACTGGAGTTGGAAGGAAAACATCCAATGTGTATGTATTACTGGAGTTGGTGGGAAAAACACCCAAATATGTATGTATTACTGGAGTTGGAAGAAAAACACCCAATGTGTATGTATTAATGGTATTGTTGGGAAAAAAACCACCCGATGTGTATGTATTACTGGAGTTGGTGGGGAAAACATCCAATGTGTATGTATTACTGGAATTGGAAGGAAAACACCCAATGTGTATGTATTACTGGAGTTGGTGGAAAAAACACCCAAATATGTATGTATTACTGGAGTTGGAAGGAAAACACCCAATGTGTATGTATTACTGGAGTTGGAAGGAAAACACCCAATGTGTATGTATTACTGGAGTTGGTGGAAAAAATACCCAAATATGTATGTATTACTGGAGTTGGAAGGAAAACATCCAATGTGTATGTATTACTGGAGTTGGTGGAAAAAGCACCCAAATGTGTATGTATTACTGGAGCTGGTGGGAGAAATACACCATGTGTATGTATTACTGGAGTTGGAAGGAAAACACCCAATGTGTATGTATTACTGGAGTTGGAAGGAAAACATCCAATGTGTATGTATTACTGGAGTTGGTGGGAAAAACACCCAAATATGTATGTATTACTGGAGTTGGAAGAAAAACACCCAATGTGTATGTATTACTGGAGTTGGAAGGAAAACATCCAATGTGTATGTATTACTGGAGTTGGTGGAAAAAACACCCAAATGTGTATGTATTACTGGAGTTGGTGGGAGAAACACACCATGTGTATGTATTACTGGAGTTGGAAGGAAAACACCCAATGTGTATGTATTACTGGAGTTGGTGGAAAACACACCCAAATATGTATGTATTACTGGAGTTGGAAGAAAAACACCCAAATATGTATGTATTACTGGAGTTGGAAGAAAAACACCCAATGTGTATGTATTACTGGAGTTGGAAGGAAAACATCCAATGTGTATGTATTACTGGAGTTGGTGGAAAAAGCACCCAAATGTGTATGTATTACTGGAGCTGGTGGGAGAAATACACCATGTGTATGTATTACTGGAGTTGGAAGGAAAACACCCAATGTGTATGTATTACTGGAGTTGGTGGAAAAAATACCCAAATATGTATGTATTACTGGAGTTGGAAGGAAAACACCCAATGTGTATGTATTACTGGAGTTGGAAGGAAAACATCCAATGTGTATGTATTACTGGAGTTGGTGGGAAAAACACCCAAATATGTATGTATTACTGGAGTTGGAAGAAAAACACCCAATGTGTATGTATTACTGGAGTTGGAAGGAAAACATCCAATGTGTATGTATTACTGGAGTTGGTGGAAAAAACACCCAAATGTGTATGTATTACTGGAGTTGGTGGGAGAAACACACCATGTGTATGTATTACTGGAGTTGGAAGGAAAACACCCAATGTGTATGTATTACTGGAGTTGGTGGAAAAAACACCCAAATATGTATGTATTACTGGAGTTGGAAGGAAAACACCCAATGTGTATGTATTACTGGAGTTGGTGGAAAAAACACCCAAATATGTATGTATTACTGGAGTTGGAAGGAAAACACCCAATGTGTATGTATTACTGGAGTTGGAAGGAAAACATCCAATGTGTATGTATTACTGGAGTTGGTGGGAAAAACACCCAAATATGTATGTATTACTGGAGTTGGTGGGAGAAACATACCATGTGTATGTATTACCCATGAAGCGAATATAAAGGACGATGATCATGTCTTTACTCTAAGTCGTTTATGCCTTAAAGACATCAAATGCATTTCATCGCGGAATTTGAGTTAATGACAACTGTAGATAAATTTATATTGAAACATTTTTTTGTATTGTATTAGTATGGAGATAATTGTATTGTCGTCGTCGATCTTAATTTTACTGTCTCAAATATCCGTTTATCTAGCTAGATCCTCTGTTACATATCTGGATCTACTCACTCACTGTGTTGTACTATATCCTTCTTAATATTATTATGTTATAAAACAATTACAGTCTCTTGTAACGATTGATATGAAATCTTTTTCCTCCACTAATTCCAGTATGTATTACTGGAGTTGGTGGGGGGGGGGGATTGCCAATGTGTATGTATTACTGGAGTTGGTGGAAAAAACACCCAATGTGTATGTATTGCTTGAGTTGGTGGAAAAAACAACCCATGTGTATGTACAAATGTATTACTGGAGTTGGTGGAAAAAACATCACATGTGTATGTACACATGTATTACTGGAGTTGGTGGAAAAAAAACACCCAATGTGTATGTATTAATGGTGTTGTTGGGAAAAAAAACCACCCGATGTGTATGTATTACTGGAGTTGGTGGAAAAAAACATCCAATGTGTATGTATTACTGGAGTTGGAAGGAAAACACCCAATGTGTATGTATTACTGGAGTTGGAAGGAAAACACCCAATGTGTATGTATTACTGGAGTTGGAAGGAAAACATCCAATGTGTATGTATTACTGGAGTTGGTGGGAAAAACACCCAAATATGTATGTATTACTGGAGTTGGAAAAAAACCACCCGATGTGTATGTATTACTGGAGTTGGTGGGGAAAACATCCAATGTGTATGTATTACTGGAATTGGAAGGAAAACACCCAATGTGTATGTATTACTGGAGTTGGTGGAAAAAACACCCAAATATGTATGTATTACTGGAGTTGGAAGGAAAACACCCAATGTGTATGTATTACTGGAGTTGGAAGGAAAACATCCAATGTGTATGTATTACTGGAGTTGGTGGAAAAACACCCAAATATGTATGTATTACTGGAGTTGGAAGGAAAACACCCAATGTGTATGTATTACTGGAGTTGGAAGGAAAACATCCAATGTGTATGTATTACTGGAGTTGGTGGGAAAAACACCCAAATATGTATGTATTACTGGAGTTGGAAGAAAAACACCCAATGTGTATGTATTACTGGAGTTGGAAGGAAAACATCCAATGTGTATGTATTACTGGAGTTGGTGGAAAAAACACCCAAATGTGTATGTATTACTGGAGTTGGTGGGAGAAACACACCATGTGTATGTATTACTGGAGTTGGAAGGAAAACACCCAATGTGTATGTATTACTGGAGTTGGTGGAAAACACACCCAAATATGTATGTATTACTGGAGTTGGAAGAAAAACACCCAAATATGTATGTATTACTGGAGTTGGAAGAAAAACACCCAATGTGTATGTATTACTGGAGTTGGAAGGAAAACATCCAATGTGTATGTATTACTGGAGTTGGTGGAAAAAGCACCCAAATGTGTATGTATTACTGGAGCTGGTGGGAGAAATACACCATGTGTATGTATTACTGGAGTTGGAAGGAAAACACCCAATGTGTATGTATTACTGGAGTTGGTGGAAAAAATACCCAAATATGTATGTATTACTGGAGTTGGAAGGAAAACACCCAATGTGTATGTATTACTGGAGTTGGAAGGAAAACATCCAATGTGTATGTATTACTGGAGTTGGTGGGAAAAACACCCAAATATGTATGTATTACTGGAGTTGGAAGAAAAACACCCAATGTGTATGTATTACTGGAGTTGGAAGGAAAACATCCAATGTGTATGTATTACTGGAGTTGGTGGAAAAAACACCCAAATGTGTATGTATTACTGGAGTTGGTGGGAGAAACACACCATGTGTATGTATTACTGGAGTTGGAAGGAAAACACCCAATGTGTATGTATTACTGGAGTTGGTGGAAAAAACACCCAAATATGTATGTATTACTGGAGTTGGAAGGAAAACACCCAATGTGTATGTATTACTGGAGTTGGTGGAAAAAACACCCAAATATGTATGTATTACTGGAGTTGGAAGGAAAACACCCAATGTGTATGTATTACTGGAGTTGGAAGGAAAACATCCAATGTGTATGTATTACTGGAGTTGGTGGGAAAAACACCCAAATATGTATGTATTACTGGAGTTGGTGGGAGAAACATACCATGTGTATGTATTACCCATGAAGCGAATATAAAGGACGATGATCATGTCTTTACTCTAAGTCGTTTATGCCTTAAAGACATCAAATGCATTTCATCGCGGAATTTGAGTTAATGACAACTGTAGATAAATTTATATTGAAACATTTTTTTGTATTGTATTAGTATGGAGATAATTGTATTGTCGTCGTCGATCTTAATTTTACTGTCTCAAATATCCGTTTATCTAGCTAGATCCTCTGTTACATATCTGGATCTACTCACTCACTGTGTTGTACTATATCCTTCTTAATATTATTATGTTATAAAACAATTACAGTCTCTTGTAACGATTGATATGAAATCTTTTTAAAAAAATCAACATTGACCTCGTGGCACGTTTCTATACCCCTTGGTTCCCTTTTGAGGATTGTTGGTATAGGACATTTTCCTCTGTACCAATTGAAGTACCATAAACAACACCGCCAACAAAAATGGTCGACAGTAGAAGTAATTGCTGTTTATCACCAACTGAGCAATTGTTCAGCTCTATATCACGACGTGAACAAACTACTTTTGATGAGACGATGATGATGACTGCCTTGTGCTGGACCAATTTACACGTTGTGTTTGACTTTCATGCATAATATCATGGTAATTCGCTGAAATAACATTGCACAGGTAGACATGTCGCTCGACTCGGATTAATCATATTTCCTGGTCAAAACAGTCTTTGTGGTAACACTATAATGCTGCATGCTTAGCGGAGAAGCAGTGAATACAAATCTTATAGTCTTTGGTTTGACCCGACAAGGGATCGAACCCACGATTCATCGTACTTGAGGCGCGCACGCTAGTCATGACACTACTGATGTGGTCCTATCAGTACAATGATAAACATGTACATCAAATACGTGTGTCATAGACTGGCTGATTGTTGTTTAACGTCACATGAGCAGTATCTAACTTATAATATAACGATATTAAGCTTACAATAATGAATCGGTAGGCTATTTATTTAAAGATATAGTGATGGGATGTGACTTAATATGAGGATGTGTGTATCGTGTTTGCCACCACAACCAAAGGGCTATAATTGATAGGGTTGGAAAAGATTGTCTGGCCTCGCACCACTTCAGAATGGGAAAACCGTGCTGAACATTTTCCCCAATTAGTAAATTATTTACAACATTGATTGATTGATTGATTGGTGCTTAGTGCAAACTTTAACAGCATTTCAGTTTTTTCGCTAGGTTATTTACAACGAATAACAATGTGATAACCGCCAGTCAAAAAAGACAAATCAAATTACCTAACAAGAATTCTTCATAGAATACTATATATTGAAAATAAGAAAACACTTGAATCATTGAAAGGTACCGTCGTGGTCATGATCGTATGGTAGTTTGATTTACAACTACCTGTGTAACCAGTGCTTATCACCACAAAAATTGTGAGTTCGAATTCTGGTCATGGCGAGATGTATCTGATACAACTTTATGTGATAAAGTTTGTCAGTGACTTGCGACAGGTCGGTGGTTTTCTGACCGCCACTGAAATATTGTGGCGATAATCACCATAGCTGCAATATGTGATTGATTGTTGCTTAACGTCTAGGGCAAATATATTATGTATATTCAGAACGAGGGGCCGTCGTGGTCATGATCGTATGGTAGTAGGATTTTAACTATCTATGTAATCAGTGCCTATCACCACTAGCGTTGTGAGTTCGAATCTCGTTCAGGCGAGGTGTACTCGATACAACATTATATGATAAAGTTTGTCAGTGACTTGCGACAGGTCGGTGGTTTTCTCCGGGATTCCTTCATCAATAAAACTGACCGCCACGATATAGCTGAAATATTGTTGAAAGTGGCGTTCAACACCACAACCCCGCTCCCGATTCAGGACGAACACAGGACAAATATTGATTCCATAAGGTTAACGGGAAGAAAACAGAGTCAATGACATTATTTTCTTCCTATTGATCTTGTAGAATCAGTATCATCTAGTGTTTGTGGCGCGAGAAGAGGTTCAACAATGGACAAAAATATACAGAAATGATGGAGAAATGGGACAACCGGGAAGACTTTGACTGCCAGTGGAGAAATGGGACAACCGGGAAGACTTTGACTGCCAGTGGAGAAATGGGACAACCGGGAAGACTTTGACTGCCAGTGGAGAAATGGGACAACCGGGAAGACTTTGACTGCCAGTGGAGAAATGGGACAACCGGGAAGACTTTGACTGCCAGTGGAGAAATGGGACAACCGGGAAGACTTTGACTGCCAGTGGAGAAATGGGACAACAGGGAAGACTTTGACTGCCAGTGGAAAAGTAAAAGGAGTTGGACATGGATGAGGACATTCAGCCTTTTGTAGCGGAAACAATGCTCTTACTCTTTTTCTATAATAGATATCTGCAAACTATATCTTCTTGAATGGCGGCCTCAACAGGCGGCAAGAAACTCCATCTCAACAAAGTGGTGCTGTATCGACATATCATTCCTCGTGTCATACAGTTTGGTTACATTGAGAGGAAAGGTTTATATGTATTTATTCATTCTAAAAGCATTCTCGGGTTCAGGCATTGTCTATTTTGGAGAAATGAAGCACTGAAGATCATATGTCGTGACAACAACCTCCCCCTTTTCGTAATGAGACCAAAGGAATATTTTCACGGGATGTCTTCTCCTTTTAAAATGTCTTAAGGATGAAAACAAATGTTTCTGGTTTGAATGATGCCAAATTCTAAGTTAAGAGACGCCTTCAATCGATGCTATGCATCTTCACCTTGCCGGGATGGAGTTTTGTGGCATATGGAGGTCGACATTAAAAATAAGGATACAGTCGTTACCTGACCCCTCCAGCAACAACAAAATTCGAGGGGTCTAAGATACTGCACTAAGATTGTCTATATATTTCCATGATTGTTTTCCATTGAAATTTGTAAGAAATAATTACTATATATATAAAACTGAAATATTGTTGAAAGTGGCGTGAAACACCATAACCCTAACCCTATAAAGCATTTCCTTCAGTTTCGTCAATCAAACCAGGAATGATAAAATCTGACTACGAGGTCGGCCAATTAACTGGGATATTTTCCCTCCGATAACGATTCAGATATTTTAAGCTTGAAAAATCGGCAATTATTATTTTTCAAATATAACCAAACTTTCTCGCTGAAAATTTACAGGGTCCAATTATTCATTTGTTGCATCTTTCATTTCAAATCATTTTTTAATGAAATTTGGCGATAGAATTAACCCCCCCCCCCCCCTCCCACACACACACTTTACTCCTGAAAGATCGTTCCCTAAAAGCAGTCTACAACTCCTACACTGAACACTATACCAAATTTGTATATCTCAAAAATATGGTTTTATGCATGAAACATTCAATTTATAAACATGGGTCACTTCACGATGACTCAGAGTACATTTTGACATTTTATATGCAAAGGGACATAACTCGAGACATCGTTCTATTTAATGACACTAATTCAGGTGAGTTTTCCTTGTTTGTTATTTTTATAGATTATATAAATGTGTAGATTATATATGCTCTTCACTTATTGCAGCCCACAATTATTAACTTAGATTGATGAATGTGTCTATTTTGAAATGCAATCGGAGTCTTGAGTCGTGCAACACCGTGGTAGAAGAGCACGTCAATCTCGAGCCATTGTCCCATATTTTTACAGCGATTTATTAATAGACATATAGACCCTATTACAAAATGATATCGATCGAATGATTTATTTTTGCTTTATAACGTGATAAGTAAAATGTACATCATATACACTAAATACAACGTAAAGATAATAGGTACATTCAGTGTGTGTGGTTGGGAAATAGGGGGGGGGTATCTAACAATATCGTAAAGTTTCCTTATACTAGGGATGACACTCCGCCTGTAAAACTTGTATTTGGAATCAAAAGCCAAGATCAATAACCCCAGGGTCTAATATGCATATGTAGTGTGACAAGGGATCGTTGAATTTTTTAGGATTAATGTTCAAATTGTTGAAATACTTAACTTGATTAATTGTCCGTTTCAATTTTTTGGGGTGGGGGTGTGGGGTGGGGGGAGGGGGGTATAACATTTCCCCTTCCACATTGATTAATTTTCAATAAGATCACTACTATTTTACCTGAACAGCGAACGGGCGATTTTCACACAATTTCTGGGAATTCCCCCCAAAAATCACAATCGTTATACAAATCTAAGATTGAACCATGAATACTGTACATGAATAATAATTGGATGGTGCTTTAGAAAGTGTTCAGATATCGAATAATAGTGCCACCACATGACATTTTTAAAATATAGCTATGAGCATTTGCGAATATGAATAAAATACTTTTTTCTAAGAAACCATAAACTTGATTAAGCCCAAACTGTGCATGAATAAACATATATAGACTCCGGTAAGCCTGTCTTGTTTAATAAACAGATGAGATATACAGACTCCGGTAAGCCTGTCTTGTTTAATAAACAGATGAGATATACAAACTCCGGTAAACCTGTCTTGTTTAATAAACAGATGAGATATACAGACTCCGGTAAACCTGTCTTGTTTAATAAACAGATGAGATATACAGACTCCGGTAAGCCTGTCTTGTTTAATAAACAGATGAGATATGCAGACTCCGTTAAGCCTGTCTTGTTTAATAAACAGATGAGATATACAGACTCCGGTAAGTCTGTCTTGTTTAATAAACAGATGAGATATACAGACTCCGTTAAGCCTGTCTTGTTTAATAAACAGATGAGATATACAGACTCCGGTAAGCCTGTCTTGTTTAATAAACAGATGAGATATACAAACTCCGTTAAGCCTGTCTTGTTTAATAAACAGATGAGATATACAGACTCCGTTAAGCCTGTCTTGTTTAATAAACAGATGAGATATACAGACTCCGGTAAGCCTGTCTTGTTTAATAAACAGATGAGATATACAGACTCCGGTAAGTCTGTCTTGTTTAATAAACAGATGAGATATACAGACTCCGTTAAGCCTGTCTTGTTTAATAAACAGATGAGATATACAGACTCCGGTAAACCTGTCTTGTTTAATAAACAGATGAGATATACAGACTCATGTAAGCCTGTCTTGTTTAATAAACAGATGAGATATACAGACTCTGGTAAGTCTGTCTTGTTTAATAAACAGATGAGATATACAGACTCAGGTAAGCCTGTCTTGTTTAATAAACAGATGAGATATACAGACTCCGTTAAGCCTGTCTTGTTTAATAAACAGATGAGATATACAGACTCCGTTAAGCCTGTCTTGTTTAATTGTTTGGTTGTTGGTTAAAGCCAGATTCAGTATTTCAGCTATATTCATGACCAGAGTGAGTGAGTGATTGTTGTTTAACGCCAATTCAACAATTTTTCAGCTATATTATGGCGAGAACACGTTAATTGTCAATGAGATGATGATGAAGTCTGCTTTGTACTAAACCAGTACGCTGAGTTGGATTTTTATAGTGCTAGCTGACTGAATCAATAGTCCGCGGGTAGACATGTCGCTCCACTCGGACACATTTTTCTGATTCCGAGTCAACCAGTCTTTGCTCTTTCTCCTTAATGATGTGTGCTTAGCGGAGAAGCAACAAATACCAATTTTATAGACTTTGGTTTGACCCGACCGGAGCTCGAACCAGTGCCGGATTTAGATAAAGAGAGGCCCTAGGCTATTCCGCTTGTAAGGCCCCTCCAATTTTCCCACCTTCACGACTGGAGGAAGATGGAAGTGTGCTTAATCAATTTCAATAAAGGCGAAGATGATGAGGGGTGTTTAAAATTCTGCAATATTCCGAAATGGAGAGTAACTGTGTAAGGTAAATTACTGAAGGGTTGTTTAGAAAATATACAGTACTTATGACAACATAAGTGTGAAAGTCCAATAACAGTGTTAAAAATATTATACACCTTGGCCAGGGCCCCCTAAATTTTGAGGCCCTAGGCTTCAGCCTGTCCAGCCTATATCCGGCACTGGCTCGAACACATGATCTACCACACTCGAGGCGAGCACGCTAACCATTACGCCACCGATGCGGTTATAATCATGACCAGAACAAGTTTACACACAATACATCATGTGAGTAATAGGCGATCTCAGATGGACTTATGTGTGGATGTTTTATTGCCACAAGGCGAAGGGACAATGCTAGATAGTATCGGAAAAATATCTTGCAAAGGACCATCGAAGACCACTCATAATAAATTATTTTGTGATATGCTGTAAATTGTCTTCTTTTACGTACAAGGAGCATGACCTTCTTCTTGCAAAGGACACATTTTTGTGTTGTGTCGTGTTCTAAGGGCGAGTTATGTATTTTATCTTGTATAACTATTGGACTATTTTGGAGGAGTGGTACCAGTGAGGGGAGAAAGTATATCCTATTTCTATAAACCGGGATTTCTCTTGGGGATATTTTAATGGAGGATGTGTGAAGATTTACAAATTAATTTATCTATATACACAACACTTGTATCAAGGAATTTGTTTAAATGTACCTAAAGTTAGTTTTATATGTAAATTAATAATTTAAATTGACAACAATATATTTAAAAACAAACATACATTTCTCGAGATCTACTTGGGAAAAAACCCGAAAAATATTAATCCTTAAATATGAATTTTTTACAAAAAGTAGTTTATATATGTTACATTTTATATTAGACGAAAGAAAATTTAGTGAGCAGTGTATGTTAGCGTTTTAAATAGCTTTGTCAGTAGTATTAAACGGAGTTATCTCTCCTTTGTCAAACAGTGAGTTGCTTATTTTGAATGATTTTAGATAAACTAATCCAGGTCAGTTTCAGTTATCAAAAATATGTCGCATTATTTACTAGTAAACTATTGTTTTAGCTAACCTGGCCAAATGCCATGTGAGCTTTTGTCATCACGTGGCGTCCGTAGTATGTCGTAAACTTTCACGTTCAAGATGGCTGCTGTGCAATTTTTCTTTCGGCCGATTAATATCGATTATGCAAATTAAGCATATTTTTTTTAATAAAAGATCACATTTAAATCTTCTTCTCTGAAACTGCTTTACCAAGTGAAAGGAAATTTGGCTTGGATGATGCTTATGTGGCCCCTTTTAAAATTGTGTCCGACAACCCTGACCTCGGAGTGTGACATTTTTCTTTTAGCCGATGTATACCGATTATGCAAATTAGGCATAAATAAAAGTTCACATTTAAATTTCTCCTCTGAAACCGCTGAATCAAATTACACCAAATTTTACTTGGGTGATCCCCTTTACAATTGCTGTCCGACAGCCCCACCATCCATGCAAGATGACGGCCATTAATACTAAACATATATTTTTGTCTAATGCTGCTTTAATATAATTCAAAATGAGCTCAAGCTTTATCCACAGCTACATGGCATTGATTAGTTCAACATATTTTCCGGGGGTTTTTTTCAGCAAATTTATACCGATTAGACATATTATAAAAAATAAAATCACATCAAAATTTGAGTGGAAATGATCTTTGGTTGTCAAACTTTCAAAATTATTTGTGACACTTCAATTTTCTATTAACTGTAAAAGTCCAATTGAAAACCAGGTAAGGGATTACAGGCTCATGAGAGCTTCTACTTTACATATATATTATATTATAAACGAAACATATATATTATATTCTAAGCGAATTAAAGGCTAAACCAACACTGAAATCCAACATACTTTATTACTTTATTTCAAGTTTTGGTATATGGCTGCAAATATATGCCTTATGTCTACGAGTGCCTCACGTTTCGAGAATCCCACACTCGATTTTGCACGTAAAAATCAACTTGCAGCTGCTTCTGACGAACAACACTTTTGAAAGGAATGGTCGTTGGTGGTTCGTTGAAAGGCTAAAATTTCGGACCCCCTCATCTCCCATTTTCTCTGTGGCACGTTTCATGTTCATTTTCAGACTTTATATTCTGTTATATCAACAATATTTACCAGGTACGTCTTACATTTATTTCTGTATTTCAGAATGGATACAAGCGACGAGAGCAGCACACTCATACTATCATCAGATTCAAAAGTTACAGCCTATACAAGTCGTCGATATGTCCCCCTTGAATTTGTATCCATTCTTCTTTTTATACCGGTTATAGCGATGCTGCCTATTCAACAGTTTTATGTTATTGATGAAATATCAAAGAGATATGGAGCGCACGAATCTACAAATACAACAAACAAGTACTGCCCTGATTATAACAAAAATCAAACTTCCATTAACAACAGTAATACAAACAATTTAATCCAATCAGAATCAGCTAACGTCCTGATGTATTTGTCTTTCTTTAGTACATTTGTTGCAGTGATTCCAATCTTAATAATGGGGGCATTGGCGGATCGATTTGGTAGGAAATTGTGTCTAATAATTTCAATGGTTGGAATTCTATTAAAGGAAATAGTTATGATAGTGACGGTCTATGCAGGTCTGTCGTTATGGGTTCTTGTCGCTGGAGAATTTTGTCAAGGAATCACTGGACATTTCGGTGGTGCTCTGGCTGCTTTAATGGGCATGACTGCTGATATTACAACCCCTGGTCGATCAAGAGCAATCCGAATATCTATCGTGGAGGGTTCTGTAGCTGTGACCATGGCTTTGACAACACTTGGTATTGGTATTTGGATAAAGGATGGTAACTATAAACATCCGTTGATATTTTGTGTAGCATGCACCATATTGGCGATAATTTTCACAGTTTTCATTCTACCAGAAACTTCAACGTCTCACAAACAAACAGACAGACCATTTAGGACTAAAGGTATTTTTGGTGCTTGTTACCAGATTTACAAAACAGTTGATAGAAAAAGAAGAAAAAAAATTATTGTTGGACAGATATTATTCTGTATCGTTGTCGCTGCAATTATAGGAAAAACCAATGTCCAGACACTGTTTCTTCTTCATGAACCATTGTGTTGGAGCGAACTCCATGTTCAAGTTTTTACATGTCTGTCGATGTTAATTAATTGGGGTTCTGTTGTCATTGCTGTTAAGATTTTACATAAGTTTTGTCATGACTATGGAATAGTTGTAGCAGGGGCATTTACAGCTATAGCTGCATCAATCACATTTGCGTTTGGACGAGAGAACTGGATAATATATATATGTAAGTTTTGATAGTAAATTATAGTTATCTGTTCTTACAAAGTTCATTTTCTTCTTGGTTCTTAGCTATAAGGGTAAGAAGACCTCGCAGAACAAAGGTCATATGACCATATACACTTTAATCAACTAATTGCCTTATCCCTCCAATAACTAATACAACTATCATTGGTAGGCTATTGGAGTGTTTTTAATGTGATCCTGGGGTTAACTTAATATCCCATGTTATCTTTTAGTTTGTATTTTAAGACCGCATCAGTGGTATGCAATGGTTAGTGCGTTCATCTCAAGGTCAGATGAGCGTGTGTTCGATTCCCGGTAGGATCAAAGAAAAGTTTGAAGATACCAGAGGGGTAATCAGAATCAGTATATGACCATAGTGTTGTAATTTGACCATAGTATGGTAATTTGTCGCTTTTCCGTTATAAAGTATGCTGACTATGAAGTATAAACAAAGGCTTGTTGGCTAGGAGTCAAGATAATGTGGACGACTGCAGTCGTCTTGTTTTAGTGAGATTGCACTATAATCATCGTTGTTCAGTACAAATGAATCACATCATCCTTTCATTAGAGTTGTGCACTATGCAATCACACACTGAATTACATATATACATTTTTTTTAATAAGAAACTATCGCTTTACAACGGGGACACCGATCGCCAGGGAATATAAGGAACAAGTCTAACATAATCTAAAAAAACCAGTTACATATGAACACATTGATATGACGTAAAACATAGATAAAAACAAAAATATTACAAATTTCCAATAAAGGAATGCATATATTCGTTAAGGGTTAATTCTCGAGAAAAAAAACCCCATTAGTTTCATAAAAATAGTTATATATGAAATTGAATACTAGTACATGCATAATATCATATTACATAATAAAACAGTTCTTGTATACATCAAAACATTTTGAAATATACATGTTCCCATAGTGGTCAAAGTTTGTCAGTGACTTGCGACAGGTCGGTGGTTTTCTCCAGGTAATCCGGTTTGGATATACAACTGCCTGTGCAATCAGTGTCTACCACCACTAAAGCTATGAGTTCGAATCCCGCCTATAGCGAAGTGTATTCGATACAACATTATATTATAAAGTTTGTCAGTGACTTTCGACAGGTCGGTGGTTTTCTCCGGGTACTCCGGTTTCCTCCACCAATAAAAAATAATTCCACGATATAACTGAAATATTGTTGAAAGAGTCGTTAAACACCATAATCCTAACCCTAACCCTATTTGTTGATTGTATAGACTCATGGCGGTTTTCGTTGTAGTACATTGAATTTGTATTTTCCCGTTTATTGTTCTACAAGTTTGGCATGCTCTTTGGAACTTTTCCTAATGAAGCATCACTGATAAGATACGATTTACTGAGCTTAAGATGCCATTACATTGTGTGGTAGTTATTTAGAATGAACTATTATACGATTTACTGAGCTTAAGATGCCATTACATTGTGTGATAGTTATTTAGAATGAACTACGATTTACTGAGCTTAAGATGCCATTACATTGTGTGATAGTTATTTAGAATGAACTATTATACGATTTACTGAGCTTAAGATGCCATTACATTGTGTGATAGTTATTTAGAATGAACTATTATACGATTTACTGAGCTTAAGATGCCATTACATTGTGTGATAGTTATTTAGAATGAACTATTATACGATTTACGGAGCTTAAGATGCCATTACATTGTGTGATAGTTATTTAGAATGAACTATTATACGATTTACTGAGCTTAAGATGCCATTACATTGTGTGATAGTTATTTAGAATGAACTATTAATCCAGCTCCCTTTTCTAAGAACATATTTTAATTACATAGTAGTTTAGGACGAGCTGTCGATCCCGCTTTTTCTAAGTACATATTTTCAATACGAATGTACATTGTTATGTTATTTTTTTATATGCTGATTTTAACAGGTTCGTTATTTTATTTTTCCTTACAGATGTACCTATAGGTGTTATGGCTTATAGTATTTCCCCGATGTTAAGATCGTTGTTGTCCAGGCTAGTTTCCGCTGAAGAACAAGGTATTTGTAAATTAAGAAATATTGTTAATCACAATTTATTGAATAAAAACAAACACAATAATGTTCTAAAAATACTCCCGAGGAAAATAAAAATATTACAACCTCGCTGGTTATGGGATACGAATAATATACATATTTCGAGATTTTCAGGCTCATTAAACGTCGAAGACAACAGTTAGTTTCTTTTAATCACCAATATTATGTTGTATCCCTTGATGGCTCGTTCACACCAATTATATCTAATTACCCTTTGTCTTTGCTAATTCACAACGAGGTTTGAAACCAATATTTAACTTAAATTTTTCTTCTTTGATATACATTCCCTAATCATAGTAAATTTTGAATTGACAGGAAGCATCTTCGCCAGTATTGGAAGTTCCGAGTTGTTGTTTACTTCACTTTCACAGCTTATTTATGGTTACATCTACCAAGCCTCTGTGGCATTTCTACCAGGATTAGTATTTTTAATTATAGCAGGATTCCTTCTCATAGCATTTTGTTTGTCTATGTAAGTTTTATTGTATGTGTCAAGTTTATTGTATTATATACAGTTAGTATTGTATCTTTCTATCAATTAACCACATAATAGTGCATTACATTTTCGAGTGAACTCCTTTCGACAATTCTATTATCAAGCAAAGTCAAATGATTTCCATTTCGTAAATCATTGTTTTAGTCACTTTTTTTTAATCTGATTTCCAATTTTCCAATTCAATTGTCATTTTTGCACACTATTAGTTACACAGTGTACAATTGTCCTAATACGGAAAATATCGGGTCAATAAAATTCATATCGAGCGAGCCCCGATATGAATTTTATTGACCCGATATTTTCCCGATATGAATTTTATATTGACCCGATATTTTCCGTATTAGGACAATTGTACACTGTGTAAAGAATTTATCCTGATTTTGCAACCAAACCTCATATCTAATGTTTTCCATATTAGGACAATGAATTTATCTCATCTTTCAGTTTTCCATGGGATATGGAATTTATCATGGTTTTGTCTCCATATCTCACCTCTGACTCCATTTTTTTTCATATTATGACAATAAATTTTAATATTAAGTCAACGGTGTAAGGGAGATAATTCGAATTGACTTAATAAAATATTGCACTGAAATTTATTAGGACAATATCAACCAATCATATTGCGAGATTTAACCTAAAATCAGGATAAGCATTCATATCGGCTTAGTTCAAACCCAATTGCCAACTACCATGAAGATGCACATGATTTATTAGATAAACCAAATAAACTACGTATTTTTTAGATAAACGTTAGAGAACACCAAAGGAGCAATACAAAAAAATGGACAATCCAGAGAAACTGGCAACATTGGGTACACAAGACGCAGGACGAAAACAAAACAAAAACACATTATACGCAAACAAACACAAATAAAGCAAATAAGACACCAGTTCTTCTACAAACAACTGGAGGTAAATACGATGCGGAAATCCTATTAAGGAATGTTAATAATGTCAACTGCAAACAAACATTTTTTTAAAGTGGAAAACGGGAAAAATAATTAAAATAATAACCGTCTTAAGTAAAAATACCAAGTTAAATTATAATATCTTTTTATGTATTATGTATTTCGGTTATTTTTATCTTGAAATATATTAATAATAAATGTGAAATTGAAAACTATGGTCACTACTTCATACAATGTAGGGGCGTAAAAGCCTGGGGATGTGCAAGAAGGCACTAATTGGCCAAAGCATTCCCCCACTTTCCGGTCCACTTCTGCTTCTGTTTAAGTGTTTGTTTTTGTGTTTTTGAATTCATCTAACTTTGAAAATATCATCATATGTTATGCAAGTATTATAAAGTAAACATTACGAAAAGAAAGTTTAAACGAGGATGGTCAACAATTCAACTTATATCGACAAAACGAACAATCGTCTTTCATCCCAAATCATTTAACATAGAAACAAACACGACATATGACGTTGGAAATCCAAGTCATGACTTAGGACAGGCACAAACATGTGGTGGGTTTTTACCGGTTAATGGCATCCCAACATCCCTCTTGATAATTGGATCTCCAATGGCAATACAGAATATATACAAACGATTAAAAAACCTGCACAGATTCGCTTCCATATATTAGCATCAACAACATATAAAACAATATTATTTGAGACAAGATTTCTGTTACAAGTAGTTCTACATTTATTAACATCATTTTTGTGAATGCCAATGTAAATTTCTTGATGTTTTTTCAGAGTTCTGTACAGACTGATGACAACAGACCCCATTCCAGTAACAGAAACTGTAGTTGAAGTTTCGTAGACAACATTAGTGTTGATTAAAGATCTGGAATAAATTATAGATCTACTTTCATTCTTATAGACAACAGAAATATTTGTTTTCTTTGTCATTAGCTGCATGTTTGATTAATTTGACCATAACATTGTCATATTATATTCAGAAAACAACCTGCATTATTTAAAAATTGATCTTGATTTTACTTTCTTTTGTATATACAGGGGTCGGTAACAATCATCCATGGGAAATACTCAAACCACTATAAACTCTCACACAAAGAATGGTTTACAATCATGTTGGACTCAGTTCACTTAAAATATCTTGTCTATAGGCTAATACTAGACAGAAATGTAAAAATATGCACATAATTACTCATAAATTGTCATGTATTAAGAAAATAAAGTTTTCTTGTATCTAGAATATATTTTTAAGCATTTGAAAAGCACAATATCTTGTGGGTGTAGTTTAAGTTGTCAGCCAGAAAGACCATTACTACCTCTTGAATGAGGGTGATTTTCATCAACACAATGAATGGGATTAAAACCATGATGCTCCCTAGTTTAACAACAATCCTTGTTATGTGTATTGGAGTACAAATTTAGTATGTGAAACACTTCAAATATTAGCTATAGATGGCATACCCATGAATCAACTCCTGCATTCACAGCTGAATAAATACTAAACTACACCAGCCAAATATTGTACTTCTAATGCTTAAAAATATATTCTAAAGTGGACGTAATGTAAGGAAACTTTATTTTGCTTATAATATAATTAGTTGTGTGTATTATTTGACATGTCTGCCCAGCATTAGATGACTTTGAAGTGTGTTACCTAAAACTTTGTTCTTGCCCTTCTTGGTATAAAAATAGGGGTTTTGGCCATTTTACAGTGATTATTGTTGCCGACCCCTGTGCTTTTATATATATTTATTAAAACATAATGTATATTAACTTTTTTTATATTTTCAGATACATATATGGCATTGTTTATGTATCTGGTAAAGTTGAAATAATCTGATGTGATTTTATCAAGTGTTGACTTTTTTTTCTTTTTTTTTTGAATTTTTGTTATATTTCGCTGATTTTATATATAAAAAAAAATATACCCTATTCTATGCAACAAAATTAGAGTTTACTTCAGAATTTAATGGATTTTGATTTTTACTTTGCACTGTTTTGTTATATGTCTGTTGATGTTAAAAATACAGTAAGATTGAAAGATTTTGTCATATGTCTACATACATTTTTTCCATATTTGATATATAGATCACAAGCCTCTGTGCTTAGAAAGAAAATAAATATTTCCTAATAACATTTTATTTGAAATTTTGAAAATAGTGTTTCCTCTCCCATATTTTATATCTTTTGTGATTATGTAGGTTTTAAATAATTCAGTAATTTTATGGCAAATTCAACCAATTGGAGATTCAAATAGTATTGTTTATGCAAAAAAACACCACCAAACAATGAAGTAATTCGTCCAGTTAAATTTATAAATATTGAGCAAATAATGAACTTTACAATAGCCCACAAAATATAGTTGATTTTTTTTTACATAAAAATGGATTCTGGTCTAACTTCTCCACAGACAGGATAAGGTAATCATTATTGGTTATTTAGAGGACAAATGATCATGGTAATTCCTACAGTATTTGCCAATTTTTTGGACTGAGGAGTCCTTAATAGAAATCAAATATTATTATATAAAGGTAATCTGAATGATATAATGTATTTTGCAATTGATGCAATAACATATTCAAACTGTAAGTATTACTCAGATACACCATTTATATATTTCATATAATAATTATTGACTTATTTCTAAGAATCTCCTTGCAAAAAAAAAAACAACAGGAAAGGTTTTGTCTGTTTTTCTTTATGTTCAAGATTCATCACATTGATGAGTGATAATGCATAAAAATCCACCCTGAATTAGTTTATTCACGAAAAGTCGAGCTTGGTCTCTTTTCAAAATTGAATTCCACAGTCTCAACCTCCATTCAAGATAATAACTGTTACTAGAAAATAGCTATATTTTTCAATTGTCCAAAACATAGACTTTTTAAACAGGAATTGGTTG
The DNA here is from genome assembly GCA_963680875.1 of Bathymodiolus brooksi. NCBI lineage: Eukaryota > Metazoa > Mollusca > Bivalvia > Mytilida > Modiolidae > Bathymodiolus > Bathymodiolus brooksi. The sequence goes on along the minus strand of OY804576.1, from coordinate 87,453,494 downwards.
AAATTTGAAATGTTGCTATATGATACTGGGACTGTATAACAATTATTACTGATTTTCGCGAATATTAAAAAACCTGAATTTGTGGTTTTAGCATATTATGCTCATTTTAACAAGAATTGAAAAATGTTCTCATATGAAGCAACAGGGCCTATTTCAATTAACTACTCAACCAGAATAGTCTTCATGAGGTCCGATTTAAATTTATATTTGACGACAGCCCAGCCCCCTGTCCAAGATTACAAACTGACATAAAAGTTGATGCTTTTTGAATTTTTTCTACTGATACAAGTAAAAACTATTTTAGGGGAAAACATATAAATTCATCTCCTGGTTTAATTAAAACCAGCTTTATTTAATCTAGACAGTCACACTTTACATCCAAGACTGTTTTGGCAGCAATCATCAATTAAATCTGACATTTCCTCTACTAACTTAGAAGTCTACTTTTAAAAATATAGGAGCATAGCAGGGGCGGATCCAGGATTTCAAGTTAGGGGGGGGGGGGGCGCACTTAAAAAAATTGCGCCGAGCAGAGGGAGGCGCGAAAATTTTTGGGGTATTTCGTGTGAAAAATCACGATTTTACGCCAAAAAATCATATATTTCCAATTTTAGGGGGGGCGTGCGAAATTTTTGGGGTATTTATGTGAAAAATCACGACTTTACGCCAAAAAAATCATATATTTACCAATTTTAGGGGGGGGCGCGCGCCGGGTGCACCCCCCCCTGAATCCGCCCCTGCATAGTAAAAAATCTACTTTTAAACTAACTGTTGACTAGGCAAACAATGACAAGTTTTGGCTATCCTCTGTATTCATTGACAGGAAACCATGTTTGTTAAAAGTGTGTTTTTCAGTTGGTGCTATAACATATTTGAACCATAAATATTACTCATAGAATTATACATGTAATTTTTTTTTAAATTGGTGTCTGTTCATGAATATTTAAATTTGCCCTCATACACATGTATGACATGTTAATATATAATATATCTATATCCAAAAATCACATTTATTATATATTAATTATTACATCGTTATGTATTGTTAAAACTTAAAGTTATCTGAAATTGTTGAACTGCTGCATATTTGTTTATATTTTTTAAGTCGGTTATTAATATAATTGTTAAATTGCTCAATTAATAATTTTCGAAATATTTTTAATTTGTTTTCGATCTCACTCCGCCAGGCAACAGTTTTACCTTCAAGACCACAAAGAATAATTAAAATAGTTATTTAAAGTCGGTACAATTAGGAACATACAACATAAGCTCTGAAGAGCTTTTAAAACCGACATAACACAAATAATATATAAAAACAAAGCATGCAAACATACATGATTTACAAACACATTACATACAATACAAGGTAGTTACATTTGACAAGTAAAATGTCTTATTATCTTCTGTCATGCCATTCAAAACAGATAATTATATGTAAATTATAGAAAGCAAAGCATGAAATTTATAGCAAGCATATCAATTTGAACTAAAAATAACCAAGCACTGAAAACAAACTAAAACAGCAAATCTAAAGGACTACAAACCATAATGGGTTGTTCTTACCTGAGATTTTACTGCTTTATTTTGGTAAGATGAATTTTTTATTGTAATTAAATCTTGAAGATATACTGGATATTCTCTATTTATAATTTTTAAAACTTCTAAAGCGACTGTTCTTAATCTTCTTACTTTAAGAGAAGGTATTTTTTATTTACATAATAATTCTTCATAAGTTATGGAATAGTCTTTATAAATGAACCTTAATGCCCTTTCCTGAATGTTTTCAACTTTATTAGTATTTACACAAAAGTGCAAAACAAGGGGACAAAGATTAAAATATGACATAATAAATGAGTAGTAAATTGTTACTTTTCCTAATTTTGTTAAATTTTTACTTATTCTTTTTAATACGTTTAACTGTCTTGAAGCCATTTTACAGATATTAGATATGTGTTCATTAAAAGTTAATTCAAAATCTATTGTAGCACCTAAGAGATATACTTTGGATTCACATTCAATTTGATTTCCCTCTAGATTAAAAGTTAAATTCTTATCTTTAGTTTTTTCGACGACTGCAATTGCTCAGGGTTTGTTTTCATTTGGTTTATAGAGAACCATTTAATTAATTCTAAACTTTCCATTTCCAAAGTTTTTTCTAAATTGTTTATATCAGAATCAGAGTATGATCTGCATAATTATATAATTCACTGGTTTTAATCAAATGGAAGATATCATTTAAAAATATTTTAAAAGTATTGGGCCTAATATTGATCCCTGGGGTACCCCTTTTATCATGTTTTGCAAGTTACTAGAGAATGGTCCAATTTTTACACACTGTTTTCTGTTTTTAAATAACTTTCCATTAAATTTAAAGCTGAGTTAGATAATCTAAAAGATTTTAATTTTAAAAGAAGAAGGTCATGGGGCAGACAGTCAAACGCTTTAGATAAGTCCATGAGAATTGCAGCTACATATTTATTTTCGTCAATAATCATTCTGCTGCAATGATGTGACTACTATAGCTTGTTTTAATTACAAATTTTATTTTCGGATGTTCATCTTCACCAAAATATCTGTTTCCATAGTAGAAAATATCCATTTACTTGGAAGGGCCCAGGTGGCTCAATGAGTTAGGTAGTTGGATTACCTAACAACTCAAACAAAACTATCAGCAATATGACCTGGGTTCGCGCCCAAGTTTGTAAATTACAAAGAAAGGTGCACTTGACTCGCAGCCGCAAGTGATAAAGTTAACCAGTTGCTTTCCCATGGTCAGTTGTTCTCTCCTGGTACTCCGGCTTCTTCAACCACAAAAACTGGTCGCCATGATATAGCTGAAATATTGCTGAAAGTGGCGTTAAGCATAATAAATCAAATCAAATCAAATCAATCAATCAAATCAATTTACTTGGCAGAAGAAATATTACTGGACACCTGAAAAAAATATGTAACGGTTGGCTGCCTGATTCTAATTTCACTGTAAACGGTTAATGGAAGCACATGTACATATATAGTTGCATAGGGATTTAGTTCCATCATCCAAGCACCTGTTTGAAGGATGGACTTTCAGCCAATTCAAGGAATGTGTACAAAAACAGGAGAAGTATATGTCCCACACACTTCTTGTGATATTCGTTTAATGTTATGATATAAACAAGAAGAATAAGTCTCCTATAATTCTTCTTATATAGCTGGATAATATATAGTTCTAATAATAAAACCCTAAATGCTCGCTTACTCGCAAGGGTTATAACGGGATGCCATTACACGTAATGGAGCAGCCGCCGAGATTTTTTGCGCTCGCTTACAGAGCTTCTGACGCCTGCATTTATCAATAATAAGACATAACCTTTCCTTTTGTCCATTATTATAACAAGTTTTTATCACCTACCAGTATTTTAGAATGTAATTCCCACAAAATAAAAATCCATGTTTACTTTCACTCTCTGAAAATTTTGAATTTCGTCATTTCCGGCCTCATTATTTGGATGTCGATGCCATATTTGGCGATTTAGGCGTGAATGTTTACATCAGAAATACCATATTTAGAAAAGCCCCGCCTTCCGTAGTTTCCGGTTATGGAAAACGATCGATAAATTTGAACAAGGTGGTTGCTACCTTTGAAAAGTATATATTTCTCAGCCAAACCGATTTAACAAGGACTGGGATCATCAGTAATAGTTATAATGAAATGTTTGAAGCGTAAATAGTGAGTTTTTATGTTTCAACTGCAACTTTTTTTTTGCTCCATTGTGACGAATGGGACCGCGTTGTAGCTCTGCCGAGACACAAGTTTGTCACAGGAGCTACATTATTGCAGCTAAATAATATACAGAGGAATATGTAACAAGCTTAAGGAAACCTCTAAAGTAATTTGGTTGGTTTATGGTGTTTAACGCCACTTTCAACAATATTTCAGTTATATCGTGGTGGTCAGTTTTATTGGTGGAAGAAACCGGAGTACCCGGAGAAAATCACCGACCTGTCGGAAATCACTGACAAACTTCTTAAAAAAAAACCTGCTGTAGGTCAAAAATATGTATTACTATATAATAAAAGGGTTATTGCATGAATATTGGTGAATATTGTCCCTCACAATATATCATATTGCACTCGCAAGTTCGTGCAATACCACATACTGCTCGGTACAATATGCATGCAATAACCCTATAACATCGTGCATGGCAGTCAGTTTTATTGGTGGAGAAAACAATCGACATCTCGCAAGTCACTTACAAGCTTTATCACACAATCCCCGTATCGAGTACTCCTCGCCATGAACGGGGTTCGAACTCACAACTTTAGAGGTGATATGCATAATGCCATTGATTGTATAGGTAGTTGTAAATCCAACTATAAAATAAGAAATTGCATAATAATTATTTAATTGAACTATATGTTTGTTTAATAGTTTATCGTTTATTATTAAATTTATATCTGTTCTTTACACTGGTCAACATGGAGGGTCAGACGTGGTGTGTTTTAGACTCGGCATTTAATGTTTTATTGCTGGTTATATCGATGACTGTTACAGTTTGACGGTTCCCACAGGTAATTTGATGATTGGGAATTCTTATTTTGATTTTACTGGTGTAAATCTATTTCGATGGGATTATTTTGGAATTGTTTTAATTTATAATTTAAAAACATTTTTCCATAGTCGATATTATGCTAGATCGTTACATGTCATGCATAAAAGATATACGGTCAGTATATTTAGACACAATTTTTACTATTTCTATTATTTCTCTTACAAAGTGGTGATATTCATGAAAATTTCAGCCAATAATTGAAATTTTCAACTTTATTTTTAGATGAATTAGAAATTTTTAATCACTTGTTTGGATTGTTGATTTTACCCTTTACCCTTTGTTATTATAATTGTGATAATAACTAGTAAATCCACGATTACTTTGATAGGATGGGGAGACATGCTAATTGGTACATGTATATATGTCGTGTACATGTTGCCATTTTGTACAAGTTATAACATGTACAATAAAACTGTACATGTTATAACTTGAACAATCCAAAAATACAGGTTATAACATGTACAAAAGTAGCTTGTACATGTTATAACATGTACAAAATATTGCTTAAAAATTACTTTAACTTGTGCAATATTTGAAAATAAAGAACAAAAGATACGCTTCCAATATCACAACATTTCATTAACCTGGGGTCTTATTATCATCAATTATATATATATTTTTATTAATCTTTGTTTTAGTTTTTGCCCTTTTTTTTATATCTTTTTGATACATTTAATGATAAGTTGAGCCGTTTTTATAATTACTTAATACTTTTAAAACACACCTGTAGTCAATGAATATTATTCAGTATTCTCACCTGGTGAATAATAATTGTGAGTTTCTACTCAGAAGGCAATATATTTACTTTCATAGTAGTAAAGAGTTAAGATGCAAGTGGATACCCAAGACAGATTTTACAATGAAATTCTTGATATGTCGACGAATAATTCCTCTGCAAACAATACCCTGTTTTCAAAGGAGAGGATAGAAACTTTAATAGGAGGAGTTAAGCAGGCAAAAGATGCAACTAAACCTTCTGGCAAAGAAAGAACCCTGCTGAAGCAGTATGACATATTGACAGCTGTGTGATAGGACAATCTCCATATAAAGCACTATTTGATTCTGATCCAAAAGTAGGATTGAGCTCATCGTCAGTTCCCAGAGATCTTCTTCCAGATATCCAAACAAAAGAAGACTTACAAGCAATATTTGAAGCAAATTCTGTATCCACTGACAATACTGACACTGACACCGCTACTTCCGAGAAAGAACATAACACTGACACTGAGACTGAAACTGACGCTACAATGTCCGAGACGGATAATATTACTGACACAAACACTGAACCCACCATAGCATTAGAAACAGAAACCATGGTCATTGAATTAAGCTGTGTTAATGAAGCTGGTATATAATATTACTGACACAAACACTGAACCCACCATAGCATTAGAAACAGAACCCATGGTCGTTGAATTAAGCTGTGTTAATGAAGCTGGTATATAATATTACTGACACAAACACTGAACCCACCATAGCATTAGAAACAGAACCCATGGTCGTTGAATTAAGCTGTGTTAATGAAGCTGGTATATAATATTACTGACACAAACACTGAACCCACCATAGCATTAGAAACAGAACCCATGGTCGTTGAATTAAGCTGTGTTAATGAAGCTGGTATATAATATTACTGACACAAACACTGAACCCACCATAGCATTAGAAACAGAAACCATGGTCATTGAATTAAGCTGTGTTAATGAAGCTGGTATATAATATTACTGACACAAACACTGAACCCACCATAGCATTAGAAACAGAACCCATGGTCGTTGAATTAAGCTGTGTTAATGAAGCTGGTATATAATATTACTGACACAAACACTGAACCCACCATAGCATTAGCAACAGAACCCATGGTCATTGAATTAAGCTGTGTTAATGAAGCTGGTATATAATATTACTGACACAAACACTGAACCCACCATAGCATTAGAAACAGAACCCATGGTCGTTGAATTAAGCTGTGTTAATGAAGCTGGTATATAATATTACTGACACAAACACTGAACCCACCATAGCATTAGAAACAGAACCCATGGTCGTTGAATTAAGCTGTGTTAATGAAGCTGGTATATAATATTACTGACACAAACACTGAACCCACCATAGCATTAGAAACAGAACCCATGGTCGTTGAATTAAGCTGTGTTAATGAAGCTGGTATATAATATTACTGACACAAACACTGAACCCACCATAGCATTAGAAACAGAACCCATGGTCGTTGAATTAAGCTGTGTTAATGAAGCTGGTATATAATATTACTGACACAAACACTGAACCCGCCATAGCATTAGAAACAGAACCCATGGTCGTTGAATTAAGCTGTGTTAATGAAGCTGGTATATAATATTACTGACACAAACACTGAACCCACCATAGCATTAGAAACAGAACCCATGGTCGTTGAATTAAGCTGTGTTAATGAAGCTGGTATATAATATTACTGACACAAACACTGAACCCACCATAGCATTAGAAACAGAACCCATGGTCGTTGAATTAAGCTGTGTTAATGAAGCTGGTATATAATATTACTGACACAAACACTGAACCCACCATAGCATTAGAAACAGAACCCATGGTCGTTGAATTAAGCTGTGTTAATGAAGCTGGTATATAATATTACTGACACAAACACTGAACCCACCATAGCATTAGAAACAGAACCCATGGTCGTTGAATTAAGCTGTGTTAATGAAGCTGGTATATAATATTACTGACACAAACACTGAACCCACCATAGCATTAGAAACAGAACCCATGGTCGTTGAATTAAGCTGTGTTAATGAAGCTGGTATATAATATTACTGACACAAACACTGAACCCACCATAGCATTAGAAACAGAACCCATGGTCATTGAATTAAGCTGTGTTAATGAAGCTGGTATATAATATTACTGACACAAACACTGAACCCACCATAGCATTAGAAACAGAACCCATGGTCGTTGAATTAAGCTGTGTTAATGAAGCTGGTATATAATATTACTGACACAAACACTGAACCCACCATAGCATTAGAAACAGAACCCATGGTCGTTGAATTAAGCTGTGTTAATGAAGCTGGTATATAATATTACTGACACAAACACTGAACCCACCATAGCATTAGAAACAGAAACCATGGTCGTTGAATTAAGCTGTGTTAATGAAGCTGGTATATAATATTACTGACACAAACACTGAACCCACCATAGCATTAGAAACAGAACCCATGGTCGTTGAATTAAGCTGTGTTAATGAAGCTGGTATATAATATTACTGACACAAACACTGAACCCACCATAGCATTAGAAACAGAACCCATGGTCGTTGAATTAAGCTGTGTTAATGAAGCTGGTATATAATATTACTGACACAAACACTGAACCCACCATAGCATTAGAAACAGAACCCATGGTCGTTGAATTAAGCTGTGTTAATGAAGCTGGTATATAATATTACTGACACAAACACTGAACCCACCATAGCATTAGAAACAGAACCCATGGTCATTGAATTAAGCTGTGTTAATGAAGCTGGTATATAATATTACTGACACAAACACTGAACCCACCATAGCATTAGAAACAGAACCCATGGTCATTGAATTAAGCTGTGTTAATGAAGCTGGTATATAATATTACTGACACAAACACTGAACCCACCATAGCATTAGAAACAGAACCCATGGTCATTGAATTAAGCTGTGTTAATGAAGCTGGTATATAATATTACTGACACAAACACTGAACCCACCATAGCATTAGAAACAGAACCCATGGTCATTGAATTAAGCTGTGTTAATGAAGCTGGTATATAATATTACTGACACAAACACTGAACCCACCATAGCATTAGAAACAGAACCCATGGTCATTGAATTAAGCTGTGTTAATGAAGCTGGTATATAATATTACTGACACAAACACTGAACCCACCATAGCATTAGAAACAGAACCCATGGTCGTTGAATTAAGCTGTGTTAATGAAGCTGGTATATAATATTACTGACACAAACACTGAACCCACCATAGCATTAGAAACAGAACCCATGGTCATTGAATTAAGCTGTGTTAATGAAGCTGGTATATAATATTACTGACACAAACACTGAACCCACCATAGCATTAGAAACAGAACCCATGGTCATTGAATTAAGCTGTGTTAATGAAGCTGGTATATAATATTACTGACACAAACACTGAACCCACCATAGCATTAGAAACAGAACCCATGGTCGTTGAATTAAGCTGTGTTAATGAAGCTGGTATATAATATTACTGACACAAACACTGAACCCACCATAGCATTAGAAACAGAACCCATGGTCATTGAATTAAGCTGTGTTAATGAAGCTGGTATATAATATTACTGACACAAACACTGAACCCACCATAGCATTAGAAACAGAACCCATGGTCATTGAATTAAGCTGTGTTAATGAAGCTGGTATATAATATTACTGACACAAACACTGAACCCACCATAGCATTAGAAACAGAACCCATGGTCGTTGAATTAAGCTGTGTTAATGAAGCTGGTATATAATATTACTGACACAAACACTGAACCCACCATAGCATTAGAAACAGAACCCATGGTCGTTGAATTAAGCTGTGTTAATGAAGCTGGTATATAATATTACTGACACAAACACTGAACCCACCATAGCATTAGAAACAGAACCCATGGTAGTTGAATTAAGCTGTGTTAATGAAGCTGGTATATAATATTACTGACCCAAACACTGAACCCACCATAGCATTAGAAACAGAACCCATGGTCGTTGAATTAAGCTGTGTTAATGAAGCTGGTATATAATATTACTGACACAAACACTGAACCCACCATAGCATTAGAAACAGAACCCATGGTCGTTGAATTAAGCTGTGTTAATGAAGCTGGTATATAATATTACTGACACAAACACTGAACCCACCATAGCATTAGAAACAGAACCCATGGTCGTTGAATTAAGCTGTGTTAATGAAGCTGGTATATAATATTACTGACACAAACACTGAACCCACCATAGCATTAGAAACAGAACCCATGGTCGTTGAATTAAGCTGTGTTAATGAAGCTGGTATATAATATTACTGACACAAACACTGAACCCACCATAGCATTAGAAACAGAAACCATGGTCATTGAATTAAGCTGTGTTAATGAAGCTGGTATATAATATTACTGACACAAACACTGAACCCACCATAGCATTAGAAACAGAACCCATGGTCGTTGAATTAAGCTGTGTTAATGAAGCTGGTATATAATATTACTGACACAAACACTGAACCCACCATAGCATTAGAAACAGAAACCATGGTCATTGAATTAAGCTGTGTTAATGAAGCTGGTATATAATATTACTGACACAAACACTGAACCCACCATAGCATTAGAAACAGAACCCATGGTCGTTGAATTAAGCTGTGTTAATGAAGCTGGTATATAATATTACCGACACAAACACTGAACCCACCATAGCATTAGAAACAGAACCCATGGTCGTTGAATTAAGCTGTGTTAATGAAGCTGGTATATAATATTACTGACACAAACACTGAACCCACCATAGCATTAGAAACAGAACCCATGGTCGTTGAATTAAGCTGTGTTAATGAAGCTGGTATATAATATTACTGACACAAACACTGAACCCACCATAGCATTAGAAACAGAACCCATGGTCGTTGAATTAAGCTGTGTTAATGAAGCTGGTATATAATATTACTGACACAAACACTGAACCCACCATAGCATTAGAAACAGAACCCATGGTCGTTGAATTAAGCTGTGTTAATGAAGCTGGTATATAATATTACTGACACAAACACTGAACCCACCATAGCATTAGAAACAGAACCCATGGTCGTTGAATTAAGCTGTGTTAATGAAGCTGGTATATAATATTACTGACACAAACACTGAACCCACCATAGCATTAGAAACAGAAACCATGGTCATTGAATTAAGCTGTGTTAATGAAGCTGGTATATAATATTACTGACACAAACACTGAACCCACCATAGCATTAGAAACAGAACCCATGATCGTTGAATTAAGCTGTGTTAATGAAGCTGGTATATAATATTACTGACACAAACACTGAACCCACCATAGCATTAGAAACAGAACCCATGGTCATTGAATTAAGCTGTGTTAATGAAGCTGGTATATAATATTACTGACACAAACACTGAACCCACCATAGCATTAGAAACAGAACCCATGGTCATTGAATTAAGCTGTGTTAATGAAGCTGGTATATAATATTACTGACACAAACACTGAACCCACCATAGCATTAGAAACAGAACCCATGGTCATTGAATTAAGCTGTGTTAATGAAGCTGGTATATAATATTACTGACACAAACACTGAACCCACCATAGCATTAGAAACAGAACCCATGGTCGTTGAATTAAGCTGTGTTAATGAAGCTGGTATATAATATTACTGACACAAACACTGAACCCACCATAGCATTAGAAACAGAACCCATGGTCATTGAATTAAGCTGTGTTAATGAAGCTGGTATATAATATTACTGACACAAACACTGAACCCACCATAGCATTAGAAACAGAACCCATGGTCATTGAATTAAGCTGTGTTAATGAAGCTGGTATATAATATTACTGACACAAACACTGAACCCACCATAGCATTAGAAACAGAACCCATGGTCGTTGAATTAAGCTGTGTTAATGAAGCTGGTATATAATATTACTGACACAAACACTGAACCCACCATAGCATTAGAAACAGAACCCATGGTCGTTGAATTAAGCTGTGTTTATGAAGCTGGTATATAATATTACTGACACAAACACTGAACACACCATAGCATTAGAAACAGAACCCATGGTCGTTGAATTAAGCTGTGTTAATGAAGCTGGTATATAATATTACTGACACAAACACTGAACCCACCATAGCATTAGAAACAGAACCCATGGTCGTTGAATTAAGCTGTGTTAATGAAGCTGGTATATAATATTACTGACACAAACACTGAACCCACCATAGCATTAGAAACAGAACCCATGGTCGTTGAATTAAGCTGTGTTAATGAAGCTGGTATATAATATTACTGACACAAACACTGAACCCACCATAGCATTAGAAACAGAACCCATGGTCGTTGAATTAAGCTGTGTTAATGAAGCTGGTATATAATATTACTGACACAAACACTGAACCCACCATAGCATTAGAAACAGAACCCATGGTCGTTGAATTAAGCTGTGTTAATGAAGCTGGTATATAATATTACTGACACAAACACTGAACCCACCATAGCATTAGAAACAGAACCCATGGTCGTTGAATTAAGCTGTGTTAATGAAGCTGGTATATAATATTACTGACACAAACACTGAACCCACCATAGCATTAGAAACAGAACCCATGGTCGTTGAATTAAGCTGTGTTAATGAAGCTGGTATATAATATTACTGACACAAACACTGAACCCACCATAGCATTAGAAACAGAAACCATGGTCATTGAATTAAGCTGTGTTAATGAAGCTGGTATATAATATTACTGACACAAACACTGAACCCACCATAGCATTAGAAACAGAACCCATGGTCGTTGAATTAAGCTGTGTTAATGAAGCTGGTATATAATATTACTGACACAAACACTGAACCCACCATAGCATTAGAAACAGAAACCATGGTCATTGAATTAAGCTGTGTTAATGAAGCTGGTATATAATATTACTGACACAAACACTGAACCCACCATAGCATTAGAAACAGAACCCATGGTCGTTGAATTAAGCTGTGTTAATGAAGCTGGTATATAATATTACTGACACAAACACTGAACCCACCATAGCATTAGAAACAGAACCCATGGTCGTTGAATTAAGCTGTGTTAATGAAGCTGGTATATAATATTACTGACACAAACACTGAACCCACCATAGCATTAGAAACAGAACCCATGGTCGTTGAATTAAGCTGTGTTAATGAAGCTGGTATATAATATTACTGACACAAACACTGAACCCACCATAGCATTAGAAACAGAACCCATGGTCGTTGAATTAAGCTGTGTTAATGAAGCTGGTATATAATATTACTGACACAAACACTGAACCCACCATAGCATTAGAAACAGAACCCATGGTCGTTGAATTAAGCTGTGTTAATGAAGCTGGTATATAATATTACTGACACAAACACTGAACCCACCATAGCATTAGAAACAGAACCCATGGTCGTTGAATTAAGCTGTGTTAATGAAGCTGGTATATAATATTACTGACACAAACACTGAACCCACCATAGCATTAGAAACAGAACCCATGGTCGTTGAATTAAGCTGTGTTAATGAAGCTGGTATATAATATTACTGACACAAACACTGAACCCACCATAGCATTAGAAACAGAACCCATGGTCGTTGAATTAAGCTGTGTTAATGAAGCTGGTATATAATATTACTGACACAAACACTGAACCCACCATAGCATTAGAAACAGAAACCATGGTCATTGAATTAAGCTGTGTTGATGAAGCTGGTATATAATATTACTGACACAAACACTGAACCCACCATAGCATTAGAAACAGAACCCATGGTCGTTGAATTAAGCTGTGTTAATGAAGCTGGTATATAATATTACTGACACAAACACTGAACCCACAATAGCATTAGAAACAGAAACCATGGTCATTGAATTAAGCTGTGTTAATGAAGCTGGTATATAATATTACTGACACAAACACTGAACCCACCATAGCATTAGAAACAGAACCCATGGTCGTTGAATTAAGCTGTGTTAATGAAGCTGGTATATAATATTACTGACACAAACACTGAACCCACCATAGCATTAGAAACAGAACCCATGGTCGTTGAATTAAGCTGTGTTAATGAAGCTGGTATATAATATTACTGACACAAACACTGAACCCACCATAGCATTAGAAACAGAACCCATGGTCGTTGAATTAAGCTGTGTTAATGAAGCTGGTATATAATATTACTGACACAAACACTGAACCCACCATAGCATTAGAAACAGAACCCATGGTCGTTGAATTAAGCTGTGTTAATGAAGCCGGTATATAATATTACTGACACAAACACTGAACCCACCATAGCATTAGAAACAGAACCCATGGTCGTTGAATTAAGCTGTGTTAATGAAGCTGGTATATAATATTACTGACACAAACACTGAACCCACCATAGCATTAGAAACAGAACCCATGGTCGTTGAATTAAGCTGTGTTAATGAAGCTGGTATATAATATTACTGACACAAACACTGAACCCACCATAGCATTAGAAACAGAACCCATGGTCGTTGAATTAAGCTGTGTTAATGAAGCTGGTATATAATATTACTGACACAAACACTGAACCCACCATAGCATTAGAAACAGAACCCATGGTCGTTGAATTAAGCTGTGTTAATGAAGCTGGTATATAATATTACTGACACAAACACTGAACCCACCATAGCATTAGAAACAGAACCCATGGTCGTTGAATTAAGCTGTGTTAATGAAGCTGGTATATAATATTACTGACACAAACACTGAACCCACCATAGCATTAGAAACAGAACCCATGGTCGTTGAATTAAGCTGTGTTAATGAAGCTGGTATAGCTGGGAGTGATATTCCTCCTGTTTTTGTTTTTTGTTGTTGGTTTTTTTTTTTAATTTCAGATCATTTTATTCAAAAACCCTGCTATTTAATTACCCTATGTAGCCCAGGGGAGCTACATAGGGGCCCCCGTGGTTTACATAACTCATTTGATCAGGGAAAATATCAAATTGAGTAAAAAAAAATACACTCCCTTTCATTCACAAGATGAAAATTACAAACATACATGTACATTTAATTTTTTTTCTTTAACTTTATTTTTTATAACAAATATTACTGTAACAAATAGAAAAACTAATTATAACGATTTGAGAACGGTATCACTAAATAAAACTAACTGCAGTTACCTGATAAATCGAACACACCTTATTGTTTTGAGTGTAATTTTACGACAGCAGCGTGGCTATTTATTCTTACATGCAAGAGAAAATATGAATGAAATTTCGCTTTTAATTAAGTTGATAATTTTCAATTTAGTAATTTTTTTCTTTTGGTATTTAGCAACATTTCGTTCTTTCCAAATCATCCACTTTGTGGTTGTCAAAATCGTGTTGACTATTGCGTTAATTTGGTCGTCTCTGTGGCTTATTCCTAAGATTATCGAATTTTCTGATTTTGATATAGTTTTAATTTCATTTTGTTCATAAAATTCATTGATTTTTTGGAAAATTTCTGTCCACACACTATCCACCAATTTACAGTTAACGAAAAAATGCATTAAATTTTCGGGGTCTTTACAGAAATGACAACTACCATTTGGAGATTTACTCATCTTTTGTAACCTTTCTTCTGTATATATTATTCTATGTATCACTTTCCATTGTAATTGTTTGGATTTTCTATTTGCGAGATTTTTAAAATGTCTACCCCATATTTCTTCCCATGGTAATTCTACTCCGAAATAAATTTCCCATTTTTGTTGACATATTGGAATATTTTCTATTGCAAAAAAGTACTGTATATCTTTGAGGAGAAGTTTTTTATTTTCTAGAATATTATCATTTTTTATAAATTCGCATGTATTTTTCACTGTAAATGGATAGTTTTTAGTATTTTCTTGATTAATAATGTTTATCACTTAGGATAAACAGGTTTAATGAAAGCGACATAACCCGGAAAAAAGTCCGAGCAGTTCCGTCGCACTGTAACCTTTTTATGTGTGTACGTAATAACTTCCGTTGTATCAGTTTTATGCTAGCCGTCAGACATCACACGTTTTTGAAAAAAAAAAAAACTTTTTGAAAATCCATTGCCACCTGGTCATCTATAGTCATGAGACCACAAAAACGACGTCGAAATCCTTCAAGCAAAGCTTCAATATCTACAGCAAGCACACCAAAGAAGGCGAAATCGTCAAAAAGGCCAGAAAAACCAAATGAGACAGGCCATGCCGTGCCGCAGCATGATGTCGTCCCAAGGAATACCTTCCAGCGGGTAGAGGATGAACCATCAACCCATAGAACTTTACAAACGGGTAATCCCCACCAGAGTAATGGTTCCAGTGGAGGGAACGATCAACAATCGGGCCCGATTATGGAGGTACAGATAGGACCACGTGGCCCAGTGACCCACCCGGTTATCCCGGCAACAGATAAGAGACCACCACCTATAAATCATGGATCCAATTATCAACAGAATGTGAACCCGGGTATGTTTTACAGTTCAGATAGATCAAGCGATAATTTTATGGGAAATCTGGGGTCAATAGGTGGAGTTCAGGTGTGTGAAAGTCCTGCTAGTCAGCCCAGTATGTTTGATTCCGTAAGCGCTCACATACCTTTAAAGATCAAAGAAAAGGTGTGGGCCGGGGAGTACATAGACATGAGTCTTATGCTAAAATCTGGTAAAGATTTGGTGTATGATTCGCAGTTGAATGGTGAGCTAGCAGTTAAGGGGGGTCAACTAACTGTTCTTCAACAGAAGCATAACCAAATAAAAAATATTCACACCTGGACCTCAGCTTTTATCAATTTCATGAGTATTATGCTCGAGAAATGGCCAGACAAGGCACAAGTATATCTTAGATATATGCATGTTGTTAGATTGGCGGCTTCGAGGGTGTCAAACTTGGGATGGGTTTCGTATGACGAACAATTTCGTCTACAGAAGGCCAGGGTTCCACAGTCATCGTGGGCCGATGTTGATGTAGAACTGTGGCTACTATATGTATCTGCCCCAGACAGCCCTTTCTTAACGGAGTGGGACAAAAACGAGCACAGGGATTTCAGCTCGGAAAAAAGGGCATCCGTACTTGCTGGGGCTATAACAAAGGGCGTTGTACTTATGGGAATAATTGCAGGTTCATTCACAAATGCTCCGAGTGCTACGGAAACCACCCACTCTCGGCTTGTAGTAAATCATAATTCACTTTCTTGCAATTTTCAGTTATATACGTTGGGTCATTCGCCCATTTGTGTTAATGAGGTGGAAAAATCGCTGAAAAATTATCCATATAAAGACATTGCTTGTGAATTGAAAAAAGGTTTAAAATTTGGCTTTCCGTCAAATTATTCAGGACCGAGATCGCCGATAACCTCAAAGAATTTGAAAAGTGTTGCTGACATGCCAGAGCTTACCAAACAAAAAATTCAAAAGAATTAACAATGGGAAGAATTGCCGGGCCATTTTCAGTCCCCCCTTTTCCAACTTTACGTGTTTCTCGGTCTATTTATTTTTGCATGTAAAGTTGTTGCCCTGGGTAGGGCATTTAGTCGGCGCCTTATAAATGCTACATGTAATGTAACTAAACCTCACCACAGAATTAGGGTATCGCAAGAGATGCGAGAAGATCTGAAAGTTTGGTTATCCTTTTTATCGGATTACAATGGAAGTACAGTTATGCTAGATAGTGGTGCACCGATCGTCGGAAACATCGACTGGTCAATCGGACGTCATCATGCGATCCGATGATCGATTATTATACCTTGTGGTCCATTCTGATTCCTAGTGCCTAAAATATATAGGCTACACTTTATTCTGTTTTTTTTTTTTTTTTCTCTCTCTCATACTGACAAACATCTTGCAGTTTTGTCCCAGCGTACTTTTGACACTCAGTCAATACACACATTTGGTCTAGTCTATTATTTATCTACTGCCCGGAATGGTCCTTTTTATATCAGGTGTTACACATATGGAAACCAATGTTTTGTTTTGTTCCAAGTTAATGTTTACAAATGGAAAAATTGTAGTTTGTAAATATACCATACGATTTTATTCCGGCCTTTGCTTTTGTCAAACACATATTTGGACTAGTATATTTTTATTTTATTTTTTTCTACTGCCCAGAATAGTCCATTGGATGTCAGGTGTTACACGTGTGGAAAACGATCTTTTGTTTTGTTAATTAAAAATTATAGTTTGTAAAAATACGATACGGTTTTGTTCAAATCATTTCTTTTGTCCAGCATACTCTTGAAATAAAGACTATCTGAGTAATTATAGTCGGTAAATACATTTAGTAGGTAATTGTTACTGATGATCGATCATCGGTCGGTGTTGGTATAACGATCATCGATCTTGGGAATGTGACCGATTCCCATCGCTAATGCTAGATAATGTGTGGACTTCTAATGAGACAATTTCTTTGTTTACGGATAGCGCCGGCGGGAGAGATAAAGGGTTCGGCATTTATTTTCAGGGTAGATGGGCTCAAGGTTGTTGGCCAAAAGAATGGGCGGACAATGGGATCCTTGCTGATATTACGTTTTAGAATTATTTCCAGTTGTCATTTCGGTGCACATTTGGGGAATACATTTAAAAAATAAACAAATTATTTTTAATGTTGATAATCAAGCAGTGGTAGCTATTATTAACAAAAAGCCTTCAAAATCCAACAGAGTTATGACCCTTGTCAAATCTTGTTTTACTGTCCTCACAATATAATATCATGTTAAAATAAAGCAATGGAAAAAGCTCGGAAACGAGTAAACCTTGCAGTCAAAAAATATTCGTCTTGGGCGTTGGAGGATACGTCATAAAGCATAATAATATGAGAGCCAGGGATATTAATCTTTTTAGAAATGATGGGATATGCACCTATCTGATATTGGAATCAATGTGTACTTGAACACAATACAAGGGGCTCTAGAAAGTTTCTTATCCTCCAACGGTCCAAGAATTTTCCCACTTCAGTATCAGAACTTAGACGTTTTTTGTTTTTTTTTTCCTTGTCCATTTCAGAAGTATTTGTGGGGGTGGGGGGGTCTTTTGGCGGTGAGCGGGTTTAGACCCACTCATCTGGCGGGATCTGACAAGACGACTGTTGGTCATAATCCTACAATTGTACGTGAGCTCATATTTTGGTATACTTTCTTGTGGTACCACAAGTAGGTAAGGTGTATATATAATTTAGTCAATTGGCATTCTCACGTTTACCGGAGAGGCCAGTTCCTGAACTGGTACCAGTTTGGAACTCAGGTTGGACTCCTTTGAAAAAACCAGGGAGTAGGTTGTAAATGTGTGCTTCGTATCGGGGTTTATGACCTTCTTTAACTCTCTACTAAGGTGACGTGGAGGTTTTTAGCATTCATTGGTACCAGTGAGGCACAGGCTTGCCCAAACGATTACTGGCGGTCTGTTCGTCTTGTCAGATCCAGTCTTTGTTATTTTAACTGTGGCCGTATTATCCACTTAAATGTTTGTTTCATCTATATCTCTGCGTGAATTATACTAGTAATTAATTAGACATGAAGTGATTTCGTAATCCCGTCCGTCCGTCTGTCCGTCTCTTGTTACAAGTCTTTCATTAATGTTGTCTGATTTGAGCATGAGAAGTAGTTCATGATAACATTATGCTTTTATACGGCTGTATTCGGCAATCCAGTTTTTTTTATCACGCAGTCTATTGAATATTTCAGTGGAATTTACAAATATTTTACTATTTTGATCCCAGATATCTTTCACCGTTTTAAACCCACTTTTGGAGAAATTGGACAAAAATAGAGCTTTTCGTTTATATCTTATTTTCGAATTGCCAAATATATGTTGCTCTAATATATTTTCTTTTGTGTTAATTTTATTTAAACTCAGAAATTCAGACCAGCAATTTAAGAGATTCAGATAATATTTTGAAATCTTCCTTAATCCAATATCTTTGATATCTGAACATTTACAGAGAAAAAAATCGGTCTCAAATTTTGAATCCATTGATGTCAGCCAATATTTACCAATAACATTCCATTTATCTAATTCTGAGTGTATTATATTATGCATACATTTAACTTGCTTTGCCTTAATAAAGTGATTCATGTTCACCATTCCCCCCCCCCTTTATTCTGTGGTAAACTGCATACGTTTCTAGATATTTGATTTGTTTTACCATCCCATATAAAATCCCATATGATGGAATTTATTTCCTTTTCAAATTTTACTGGAATACCCCTCATTTCTATTTCATAGCCTATTACCGATAAGACAAATGATTTGATAATTAAATTTTTTCCAAAATACGTAAGATCTCTTGATTTCCAAACCTCCATACAACTTTTTATCTTATTTATTTTTTCTAACCAAATCATTTCTAAGTCAATTGCATATCCATGAAATACCCCCAAAGCTTTAACCGGTTTTGTTGACCATTTAATATTTTTAAATCTCGGGTTTTTACTACGCCATTTCCCTAGATACATCCCCACTGTTTTTTCCAAATTAATTTTTTTACCCCAGAAGCTTTTTCATATATTTCAAGTGTTTTAAATGTTTCCTCGATGGATTCTTCAGTTTTATTAATCAATTGAGTGTCATCAGCAAACATGTTTACCTTTGACTCTATATCAGGTCCATTTCTATTTGGTAAAGATATGCCTACTATCTTGGGATTGCGTCTAATGGATGCCGCCAATGGCTCCGCCTGCAAAATGTATAGCATCGGAGCGATTGGGCATCCTTGACGGATTGAACGTGAAATGTTGACGAAGCGGGATACAAATCCGTTCGTCTGAATACTTGTTTTTGCATTTTTGAAAAGCATTTTTACCCAGCCCCTGAAACAGTCACTAAAGCCAAATTTTTCAAAACACAAATCTATCCACCCCTACTCAACTCTATCGAACGCTTTCTGTTGATCTAGGAATATAATTGCCCCCTCTTCATCTTCCATTTCTGTATAGTCTATGATATCCTGTAATAATCTATTCCCCTGAAAAATATTCCTACCCTTTACGAACCCCCTTTGGTCGGTATTAATTATATTTGGTAATACACGTTTTAGTCTCTCGGCTAATATTTTTGACACAATTTTGTAATCCACGTTTAGAAGAGTAATAGGCCTCCAGTTTTTTATATCCTCCCTTTCCCCCGATTTGAACATAAGTGTAATTATTCCCCTATTCTGAGATTCACTAAGTAGTTTTTGATCAAAAATCTCCCTCACCACAGACTCAAAATCTTCTTCAATAAGATACCAATAATGTCTGTAAAATTCACTAACAATCCCATCCTCCCCTGGTGATTTATCGGGTTTTTGTAATTTTACTGCCTTTGAAATTTCATCCAAAGTTATTCCTTCATCACAAATCTCTTTATCCTCTTGACTTAATTTTTTTTCCCAAATTATTTAATAAATATGCGGCCGAATCACTGTCCCATCCTTCTGAGGTAAAGAGTTTTTCGAAAAAATTTACTTGTTCCTCTAAAATAGACACAATATCCTCTTTATATTTGCCATCGTTAGTTTTAACTCTATTCCATAGTTTTTCTTTACCCTTCTTTTTCTCTAGGTTAAAGAAATACTTTGTAGATTTTTCCCCCTTTTTCATACCAATTTACTTTTGATCGAATTCTAGAGGCTTCTGCTTTTTTTTCATAGTACCCTTTAATGTTGCACCTTAACTCAGATATTTCATTTTTATTGTCCGAGTTGCTTTCAACAAGTTTCTCTAAAGTAGTTTCCCAGATCTTGAGTTTCGTTTCAGTTATGTTTAATTTTTTTGATACGCCTATAGTTAAGCTTTTTATTTTAATCTTAGTTTGCTCCCACCATTCCAATTTATTTTTGAAGTTATTTTTCTGAAGTTTCCATTTATTCCAAAAACTATCAAATATGTGCTTAAATAAATCTGTTTGAATAACGGTATAATTCATCTTCCATAACCCCGGACCTCGTTCTGGTTCACTTACTTTCAATGTCATGATAACACCATCATGATCACTAAATGGAAAGTGAATAATTTTAATCTTTTGTGATGCAAAATTAAGTTCACTGCTGATGAAAATGAAATCTATACGCGAGTGTGAATTGACACGGCCGAATGTAAAACATTTACTGTTTGGATTGCGTGCTCTCCAAACATCGATCAAATCATTTCTTTCTATATAGTTTTTCAATTCCGTTGAACCTATGTCATCGCGGTTTGGTATTGGCTTCCTATCTAGACTTTTCAAGAGTGTACAGTTAAAATCTCCCAGAACTATATTGTTGTCCGCCGGATTCATTGAAATTGATTGATTAATAAATATTTTCTTATCATTACCCAAATTAGGAACATAAACATTATATATATTTACGTTATAAGTATTTGATATCTTTACCACACAGGAGATTTTCCTACCAGTATTATCTCGCCCCGTTTCTGTAACTTCGTAATCAATATTTTTTTGAAAAGAGGATAGCAACACCTCGTGAATTACTTGAACCATGATTCCACATACTTTTAGCCCCCCATTCATTTTTCCATTTTAATTCAGTATCAATCGAACAGTGTGTTTCTTGTAAACACGCGATATCGATTTTCTTTTTTCGACACCAACAAAACACCGCATTCCGTTTTTTGTCGTCTGCTATACCATTAACATTTAATGTAACAATACAAAGAGACATATTTACAAATTGACAGTGAAAGGTCACAATTTGGAACTCACCTCACACAGGTGACTACAATTGAACATAGGTATATTTACAACAAGTATGACAACAATAATTATACAATAAATCACACTCTTTATATTGTTAAAGTAAATTACAGACAAATCAATCGGTATTATATTAGACACAAATAACATGATTGTTATAAAATAAAACACTTGAAACAAATTTATATTGAAGAGATCAAGATTTGGGACGCCTCGCTTAGTGGCACTAAAAATAGATACCGGTAATTTTGTCATTGATAGGTTATGAATTAGGATGTTTGTCACGTGTAAACAAAGTACATGATATATATTTTGAAACATGCGAAAATAATAATTATAATTACTAGGAATGTCAATGATCAAATATTACCATGAATATAGTTTGTTCAATTGTTACTATAGCTTCAAAATGGTTTGGGAATTTTTGATTGTTGTTTATCTGTTGAACCTGGGGTTGATGTTGAACTTCTGATACGTTTTTTAGTATTTGGAGTCGTGTATTCGCCTTCTACTGGTGATTTTACATAATCCAGTGTTATGTCACTTATAACACTAGCTCCTGCTTCACTAATGTGTACACCACTTGGGTCATTTAAATTGTAGAGTGCTCTGTTTGGTACATTGTTTGGAGTGAACTTTGACCACAAGTCAATAAACCTCATCTTATTGTTTTTCAAACACAATTTTTTTATGAATGTGTTAACAGACGATGCTACAGAGTTTAATGCTTGGATGTGTGTACCTTTCCCTCTTCTTGGTAGTATGCTACATACACCTATGCTAGCATTTGGATATTTATGTTTCACATTCTCAACACATGTGGTTACATTAACAATAATTTGTTCAGTATCATTTCTATACTGTGTTACATCATTTGTACCAAGATTCAATACTACACTATCGACATTTTCACTATCAACTTGTGAATCAGACTTATCTAACAGTTTTTGGACTTGGTCTAATGTAGTACCTGACACAGAGATGTTATGTACATTGGGGTTTTCAAAGACAAGCCCTGTACAATTTGATGCTTCAAGGATGACACTTTGTGTTGCCATAACTGGGTGGGATTCATTAGAAAACACACAATTTGTAGTTGTATTATCATCATTTGTTATTTCACCAATTACCGGGGATTTGTTGTTTCTATCCATATCAGCTTCCCTTCCCTCGTGTATGTCATGCATATAATCCCCATATAGATCATGGTCTGTCGCCTCACAGTTCCGTCTTATGTGGCCTTCCTTGCCACAATTATAACATACGTTATCAGAATGGGGACAATCTTTAATAGTATGGTCCTTACTGTTACACCTGAAACATGCCCGTGCTTTTGCCATCGAAGGTTTTCTCACGCAACGGTATGATGGATGGTCGGTTTGTGAACAATATTGACATTCAGTTCTGTTGTCGGCGAATATTCGGACATCAAATCTCCCGAATTTGCTCATAATTGGAATAAGGGGAACACAGTTCGTGAGTTGCATATATCGGGTACCTGTTTCGATATTCGTACCCTTAATCATACCTCTGCGTAGAGAGCCTTGTACCACATCTCCGAATTTTTGCATAAATGCACATATTACCTGATTGGATAATTCACACGGTGCATCTTTTATTGTTATATTTGTAACTTGCTTCTCTACATCAACGAATTTTATATATCTGTTTCTAATTTCGATCCCCCTTGTTAATAGAATGTGCTTAGTGTCGGAGTCGAAAACTGTGACAATACAGTTTTTTTCTGTTATTTGTATGGACTGTATTAAATTTTTTTCTACAAGTTTTTCAATTTCTTCTAAAACTTCACTGTGTGCTATTCCCTTTGTAAAGCTTGTACTAAAGTGTACTGACAAATGTCTCTGGATATGACTTTTGTTGTGATCATTTGTTTTGGAAGCCGCCATTTTGTAAACATTGGACAGTAACTCACAGTAATTAGAGTGAAAAGAATTCTTCCAAAGGTCACTACTTTTGTCTGTAATAGTGATATGGTGATGAAAATAGCAAATATTGTCAATATATAATGTCCTTATTCACCACAGATATCAAACAAGATCCGATAAGTAAACTAAATCTACATTTTTACACGGAGCTTTGTAAACACAACAATAGCACATCAAGGGCAGATTCTAGTGAGAGTTTGTCTGAAATTGCAAATATTGACATCAAACGTACACGAAAGAGGGCCCTATCTGGCCAACAGGTGCAAGCCGATTCCTTAACAAAGAACACAAAAACAAAATTAACTGTTCTCTCCAAGGGTGACAATGTTATCATTCCAATTCCGTCTGTTGATAGGGGTCCTGTCGACGAGAGAAACATAAAAGGTGTTGTGATGAATGTAAATGAACATGGTGGCTATAAGATTGGTACTAAAGTTGGACAAATAAAAGGATATATGAGTAGAAATCAGGTTCATTTTTTTGCAAATGTCACTTTAGATGTGTCTGAAGTCCTAGTGAGTGATATGAGTGTGAGGGAGATAGTGAGTAAGATATCGTTGAGTGGAGGGCAAGGTTTTGTGCATTATCAATGTAAGAAAGGAAATTGTAAGTCTGGTAGGTGTAAATGTCGAAGGTTGAAAGTTATGTGCAACTCTAGGTGTCATATGTCTTTGTCATGTAGCAACAAGTAAGCACAGCTGGTTTCTGGAATGGTAAAGTACAAAATGTAATAATTTATGCATGCTGTATATTATGGTTCTTTTGCTTTTGATTATTGCTCTTCATTACTTCAGATTTAAAATTATTTTTTATTTTTAGATTAAAATTATGTTCATACATTGTACAAGTTAAAGCCATTTTTAAGCAATATTTTGTACATGTTATAACATGTACGACAACATTTTGTACATGTTATAACTTGTATTGTTGCATTGTTCAAGTTATAACATGTACAATTATTTTGTACATGTCATAACATGTACAAAATCACAACTTGTACACGACATATATACTGTTGGATTTAATTTTCATGCATATATTTGTACAATAATACCCCCAGCAAAGCTATTGTAAATGCGGCCTCTAATATCACATACAGGCCGCTAATGGAGGCCGATGATACAGGTAGCTAATAGGGGCCGATGATACAGGCCGCTGTACTTTAATAATTTGACCCATTTTTGAGACCAGGTAATAATATCGTTTACCTGGTCATAACAAATGGGGAAATTATTTAAACTCTCAAACAGAACAGTTAAAATTTCCCTGGATCATCAGCAAAAAATTTACACTCGTGCGTAGATTCTTGATCTGTGTTTACTATTGACCCATTTAAATGACAAAAGAAGAAAAACTGGTATTCCATATTTGATATTGTTTCTAGATGCCTGTCCGTTCTTTTATAAAATGTTCATCAAATTTCATCTGCTAAAGATCCATCGCTGTATATAGTGATCTGAAAAAATATATAGAAATGCATATTTAGTTGTATATTAACCCAACGTATTAAATGAAGAAGAAAGAAAAAAGTGTAAAAAAAAAACGAAAAAAAAAACCAAAAAACGAGATGTGTGATATCAATTTATTTCGTTCATATTATATCATTTCCGCATTTTCATGTGTTTTTTATTTAGCTTAAAATGTCAAAATTCCGTGTCAGATTTGATACAATGTTATTGTGCGGAATGTGTTTGTCTATCGGCGTATGAATGTCTACAAAAATATGTTGTATACATATTATTACATACCTTTCTTAAATGACTAGTCTTTCCATCACTGACAAAACTTTGTAAATCAAATTCAAAAATTTGTAATCAAATTAAAATTATATGAAAAATTATACCTACCTGACATATGTCTGTTAGGATTTCTTTTTCTTTTTGGTATTTAACTCGCTGCCCTACCGGAAGTGAAAAAGTTGTGCACCTTGTGTACTACGTCATCACTTCCGATACAGGTAAATGAAATCAGTTTTCGATGGCGCTTGAAAGACACCATATAAAAACTTCTCATTTACGGGGAGGTATAATTTATTCATAAAATATTAACTTGATTACAATTTTTTTAATTTCATTTTATAAATTAGAGACCTACATGACATATGTCGTTATGATTACCACTGATTCCAAAGCAGTACATTTCTGCTGGCTGAGGGTAAATGAAGAAGTTTCCTCATATATTCTGAAAACATTCTCTTCCTGTGTACAATTAAAACTGTGTTTTTTTGTTGCTTTTTTTAATTGTTTTTCTTCTTCTTTTTTTCTTTTTTTTTAAATTGTCCCACTGAATATATACAGTTTATACACTAAGACTGCTTGTCTTGTATGCACTTTAGAAATACATGTATCTAGCAAGTTGCATATATTTTAAAAACAAATATTCATTCCCAACTTGCCGGGAAAGATTTCAAACCTTTAAAAAATCAACTTGTAGATCTTTCAAATAAAATTTCAGAAAGGTAGTTGGCTGACTCCAGTCTGCACCTTCCAAAACGTCTTTCATACCAGCACACTTAAACAAGGCCCAGGATGGACCAACTGATCTTGTAGAATGGCCTTTTACAGTACCAATATGTTTTTGATT
The DNA here is from genome assembly GCA_963680875.1 of Bathymodiolus brooksi. Classification (NCBI taxonomy): domain Eukaryota; kingdom Metazoa; phylum Mollusca; class Bivalvia; order Mytilida; family Modiolidae; genus Bathymodiolus; species Bathymodiolus brooksi. Next base: position 87,426,893 of record OY804576.1, on the reverse strand, counting down.
CTGCTTATATGCTCTTTTGATCAGTTTAACAATCCAACTAGAAATTGTTTGTGCCGACACTGGTCTATGTGGTTTATTTACAGTTAAAAATAATTTCAGTTCATCTTTACCATCTTTTATTCTAAATGGTTCAATCTTCCTCAAGTAAAAAGCCAAAGTTCTCTTTGGATCCAATAACTTGTTGTCTTCAAAAGCTGGAATAAAAATTGTAGGACTCTGTTGAGAAACCCTATCTTGCTTAGACAAAACATGCCTTAGAAAAGTTACTCATTTTTTCTGAACGTTTACAGAACCTTCACCTAACCTCAAAGACTGTAAATAAAGGTAATAACAAAATTACCGAACTCCGAACAATCTTACAAAGGGAAAGTCAATACTCATAATTATATATACAGACAAAATCAGTCAACAACCGGAAAACTGTGAAAACCGTAATGACCCTGACTTGGTACAGGCATTTCTAAAGAAATGGTGGGTTGAATCAGATTTTAAGGCGCCAAACCTCCCGCTCTCATTACGGTTCAAAGGTTCCGGCTGTCACTGTAACAGTATTTAAATACAGGAACAAAATAGGTAAAATAGTTGTCAAAGCAGTACCATATTCGGTGACGTAAATGTCAAAAATATTTTTACGTCACACATTGACAAACAAATTCTTGACATTTTGGACTTCTTTATCTTTATACATTTTCACTATATGAAAATGCATCGCTTATATTTTTTCCTGCAGAGACGGAATATATTTCGACAAGATATAGGTATCGGAATATAAACTTTTTAAGAGATCGAATAAGGCGAATCTTTTTATAGCCCTGGTCCAGTAGCCTGTTTCTCAGATGAAGATGACGTTTCAGGAAATCAGAATAATTGCTACTGGCCCTTGCATAGCGAATCAATTGCGAGATGTAAACACCATATGCAGGAGAAGCTGGTATATTGCTGCACATGTTTGGAAAATTTATGATTTTAAAATTGAAGTCGTCCCGCTTATCATAAATTTTAGTACTGAGTTTACCACTGTCGTCAAATTCGAGGTATAAGTCCAAAAATGATGCGGACGAAGCTGTATCGGTGGTCTCTTTAACTTCCAGCTCTGGAGGATATATCAATGGAAGAAATTCTGCAAATCTAGAATTATTGATAGATAAAACGTCATCAATATACTTGTATGTGAAATTAAAGGCTCTAGCCTCATGAATCTTCTTATCTTTTACAAGCTTTTGAAGAAACTCCGACTCATATGAGTATAAAAATAAATCGGCTAGAAGAGGGGCACAATTCGTACCCATTGGTATGCCGACGACCTGCTGAAACAGTACCCCTCCAAAGGAGACAAATATGTTATCGATGAGGAACTCCAGCATACTGATCACTTGTTCCTCGGAGTAGCATGTTTTACCTTTATGAATTTTGTTTGAAAAATAGGTGGAATTGTAGCCTAACACAACAAATTTTGAGCCATAGTTTCTATGACTAAAAGCTTTATGAATTGTTTCTTTTAAGCGGGTTTTTAATTTGTCATGCGGTAGGGTGGTAAAAAGAGTTGAATGTTGAATGTTGTAATTGCAATTAAAAACACTGTTTTCCAGGTGATATATTTCAAACTAACAAATTTTATTGGTTCAAGCGGTTCTTTTTTTAGCATGTCTAGTACTAATGACAAATCGCATTCAGGTAAAAGTTTCCGCACAGGTGGTCTAGAATTAAACACACCCTATAATAATCTTATTATGTAAGGATGCTGACCTACTGGAAATTTTTCAATGGGAGATAATACTGATGACAACATAGACCTGTATCCAGCAATAGTTCTGTATTTAAGACCTTTTTCAAATAAATCTGTTAAGAAATTAGCACAATTTTCTAAAGAGGCTGCATAGGGATCAATTTCCCGTTCAGAACACCAGCAATGGAATTTTCTGAACTTACATTTATAGTCCTTCTGAGTACTTGATCGCCAGGAAGCTGACAACAATTTCTGAGCATTTTCTGAAAAACCTCTTGTTTTAAGACGTTTGTTGATAGACGCCATGCAGTCAACTTGAATATGTCCGGATCGGGATGTGCTACTTTCTTTTTCCCTGAGTCAACAGATTTTCTATTGTTGGAATTCGAAGTGGATATGCTACAAGCAATTGTAGCAATTGAGGATACCAGTGTTGTTTGGGCCAAAATGGGGTTATCAGTATTATCTCGCATTGAAATTTCTGCATGTGCTGCAGTACCTTTGGGATAAGAGTCAGAGGAGGATATGCATATGCAAGCATATTGTCCCAGTTTATGGCTAATGCATCTACTGTTAGAGCTTGTGGATGTTGAATCCAAGAACAAAACACCACCGCCTTCTTGTTCTCGAATGTGGCAAATAGATCTATTGTTGGATGACCCAAATTTGAAATATTTCCTGGACTACCACATTGTTCAACTCCCATTCTGTTGCTCGGATCTTTATCCGACTCAACTGATCTGCTAATATATTTTTGACTCCCGCAATGTGAGCTGCTTTCAGAACTATGTTGTGTTATAATGCAAACAACCATAGACCCCAAGCTTGCTGACATAGCTGAAGAGAGTGTGTTCCACCCTGTTTGTTTATATATTGAACCACAGTTGTGTTGTCTGTCCTGACCAAAACTTCTTTCTTTTGAAGTAACTTTTGAAACTTTTTGATTGTCAGAAATACAGCTTGTAACTCTAAATTGTTTATGTGTTGTAACTTCATTTGTTCTGTCCAAAGACCCTGAACGGTTTGATTTTTCATATGACCTCCCCATCCCGTGAGTGAAGCATCTGTTGTGATTGTAACTGTTTGTTGTGAAAGTATTAAAGATCGGCCTTGAGTAATGTTTGCTAAAGATAACCACCATTTCAAATGAGTTTTTAGCATTTGAGTACATGGAATCTGAAAATCGAGACTCATTTTTGATGGACTCCAATTTTCGAGAAGATGTAATTGTATCGGCCTCATAAATAATCTCGCATTCGGAATCAGTTCCAGGCATGATGCTAAATTCCCCAGTAAATGTAAGTAATGTCTGGCCGTTATTTTGTCATTCATTAGACTGTGTACAGCAGAAATAATCCCTTGTACTCTCTCCTGGGTTGGCAGGACTATCCCTTGATCTAGTTTGAATAAGTCCCCTATGTAAGTTATGGACTGGTTTGGTGTTAAATTTGATTTGTCTACATTTATCAAAAATCCTAGTCGAGCAAGGAGATTCAGCATTATCTCTCGGTCTTGTATTAATTTTGGTTTCACCTGATTTACACCCAACCTATTGTCCAGATATATCGCCAGACGAATATTTTGTTTTTTTAAGTGTGATGCTACTACCGACACCACTTTTGTGAAAACCCTTGGTGATGAGGTTGGGTCAAAGCACAGAGCTTTGAACTGATAAACTTGGTTATTGACACAAAATCTCAGAAACTTTCTGTGTTTCTTGAAAATTTGTACGTGAAAATATGCATCTTTTAAATCGAGAGATATTGCCCAGTCCCCTTGTTTGACTAGATTCAGTACTTTTGTTATTGTATCCATTTTGAAGTGTAATTTCTGAAGATACTGATTAAGGGGTTTCCAATTGATCACTGGTCTCATTTCTCCATTTTTCTTTGTTACTAGAAACAATGTACTGTAAAAACCTGCTTGACTTTCGTTTAACGCTACCTTTTATATTGCACCTTTTTCTAAAAGAGTATTTATTTCTAAATTGATAATGTTTATATTTTTGGCACTGACTACCGTTTCTTTTATTCCTAGAAAAGGAGGTTTTTGGAGAAATTCTAATTTGTAGCCCTCTCTTATAATTGATAGTATCCACTGATCTTGAGTTATTTGCTCCCATTCCTTCAAGAAATGAGACAAACGACTCCCTATAGGTATCTTCGGAAATAACATTTTTCTCACTTTGTCATCTTCCAGCAGTTTTGCCTTCTCTTGTACCATGTGCACTGCTATTTTTGTTGAACTTAGGTATCCGAAAACTATTCGGTCTAGAGTTTTGTCCTTTGTTGTCAAACTGTCCTTTTTTCTCAAAGTTTCTATTTCCCAAGCCACCTTTGAAACTATTAAATCCTGAATGATCATTATTAATATTTGATACTTCAGACTTATCTTTGTTATTAAAACTTTTCTTGGGCCCTGACGCCTCTGAATTTGCATTAGTTGATTTTCTCTTTCCCCAATTTTGCTTGGGAAAGTCTGGTAATAAATCGTCAAGTGTTTTATTTTTCTCCTTTCTGAACCAAAAATTCCGTCATCTGACAACGGTAAATTAGACAATTCTCTGGAATCATCTAAATCGTAGAGTCCAGTGTCCGTCATTGCTAACTGACGTCTAATGATATGGTGGAAAGCTCAAACTGATCTAAACTTTTAGTTGAGAGAGCAAAAATGTCACGTATGGCTCTGTCCGTATTAACATTATCGGACTGTAAGGTTTGAATTAGTGCAGCTAAACCTTGTTTCATATACATGTGCATACTAATACCCATATATGCTGCCTGTTGACCTCTATATGCAATTTTTTCGATCATCTCACTTGGTTGACTGAACAAGCTTGTACCCGTTTTGGTGAAAGCTGCTTTACGTCCATGTTTTTTAATCAAACATCTTCCAATCAAGTCATCAAGAGAAGGAACTTGTAAGTATTTCTCAGTTTCCTCGTGCACTGGAAAATCCTTCTTATTGTCTTCTGCAAAAGCAGACACTGAGTTAGGCTTTGTACTCCTCCAACTATTTAGCAATACTTGTTTTTGTGACTCATCTATTTGAATACCCAACTTTGCCTCTGCTTTTTTTGCTAAGGCATCATCTCTAAAGAGATGAAATAGACATTTTCTAGTTTTATCTGACAAATGTTTCCTCGTCTGTGGACTTTGTGTCCTCAACAGACTCGTTGTCACTATCCACACCTAAACATTCACCTAGGTCGAATAGATAAGCTGTCATCGAACAATGAAATTCTGTCTTTGTCATCTTCAGAATTTACATTTACGTCGTCTAACAGACTTTGTGCCCGTGAATCATCGGGACGTCTTTGCGACTGCCCCTTGTCAGAATTGTTGTCGCCATTTACGGTACAATTCTGATTCTGAAAGAGATTAAACATTTGGTCTAGCTTACCTCCAAAACATCAAAATTACTGTTCATTTTATCTTCCAACAGTTCATATTTGCTTTTACTACGCTTCCGTTTAGATTTAGAACTAGAAGACGAAGATTTGTCAACAATGGCGGCCCGTGTTCTCGCACGAGAATCATCTGCTTCCTGAGCTGCCTCCGACGCCCTAGTGGAATGCTCACTATCTGAGCAAAATATCTCCGATGTTTCAGCCATCGGAAAGACAAACTAAAGTTCTTAAAGAACACACAAAATTCTACCCGTGAGAAAAACACCTCTGTCTTTCAAGCGCCGAAAAAGAAAACGGATTTCATTTACCTGTATCGGAAATGATGACGTAGTACACAAGGTGCACGACTTTTTCACTTCCGGTAGGGGAGCGAGTTAAATACAAAAAGGAGAAAGAAATCCTAACGGACATTTGTCAGGTAGGTCTCTAATTTTTATAATGAAATTGACGATTGAAATCGGTTTCCACATCAAATTGATAAATTTGTAAACAAGTTACAATTGTATGAGTAAGAAATACTTATCAAATTACTTTACTATAACACGGCTGGTAATCGGCACAAGCAGAACAGTTGGTTCTGCAAAGAAATTCGTGAGGATAACTTCCGGATTTGGTGGAGGAGAGTTCACGAAGACGCTTCGCAAGGTATGTACATGTCAAAAATTGAAATTTTCATTTTTACTGCTCGAATATTGCAAAATCAGAGAATGCTATGCTGTGGCGAATGCTTTCACGATTAGAAACATGTATAGTTTATTCTTGTATATGAAGTGTAACTCTCGCAAAATCAATCGTCCCACGAAAAACATGACGAAAATTGTGACACTCTTACATTTTCAAGTTGTTCTTGACAAATATGAAAGTTAAATTTTCAATATTTTTTCATCATGGGAGTCTAAATGTAATCGGGAAAAAATTCCGATTCGTCAGAAGTAAATTGAAGTCTAGATAAATCTACAAACTGTCAATTTTCCCGTTTTCCTGCTTGAGGAGATTGGTTCTGATGGAGCACATTGCGAATGCATGAGGAGATTTGCTAGTTTTGGTACGACACGTGTAATCCACTGTATAATCACAAATTTTGCATGTCTGTCTGGTAATAAATTAACGAACTGATGCCCTTCTTCCCGTCGGGTTTTTAAAAGTATAAAAGTAATATTTCATTGTTCATGGGATGTCCACCTAGAAAGAAACATTTCATTTAAGGAATCAATTTATAATTGTAACTGCGGTTTCCCATGATTAAACTTGTCATTATTGATCATTTTTTGTTTGTGACAACTTCCATTGTGTATTGGATACACAAGATTAACTTCCCTTACATCTGTACATTGGAAAAAAATGAAAATGCACTGTAAGATAATTTTATAATCAAACTTAATGTGAATCATATCTTTATAATTTCTAATACAAATGATACACTCTAAATTAAATATCATACAGTTGAGAATACTATTAATTTGTGGTTTGTTTTTCCATTATGTAGTGTGCTATGTGTACACACTTGTAAATAAAAAAGATCTCTGTTAGTAGTGGTTACAAGATGTAAAGCGCTTTACAGATTTTAAGGATATGTCCAGTTTAATTGACATCTTGTGTTTAATTTATTCATGAATACTAGCACTAAGTGAATGTTTATTTATGTTAGACATATGTATGTGTTGAAATCATGTAATATTATAACTTGTGTAGATCTGCGGTGAAGTTTCCGTCATCCTTAGTAAAAAGTAAAAAGGTTGTGCCGAATAGATGTGTAAACCCGTTTGAAAGGATATAGATATTTTGAAATTGAAAGAGACTTTTTTTAATAAACTTGGCGTCGCTGATTGATGGGGATTTTAAATTTGGTGTACTGCTACTTGTTTTTGTTCGTTTCATTGGCGGTGATGCAGGCAATCTATATCGAAATGGTTTTTTGTAAAGAGTCAATGTCAGTCCCTTTTTCCTCTTGAATCCTGGCATCTCCTGAAAGTGGACAGAGAATAGTTTATTTTGATTAGAGTATTTATCAGTTTTGTGTTTAAAAGTGTCAATTTATCAATTTTGCAGAAAACAATTAACAAAACTAGCAAATCTCCTCATGCATTCGCGATGTGCTCTATCAGAACCGATCTGCTCAAGCAGGAAAACGGGAAAATTGACAGTTTGTAGATTTATCTAGACTTCAATTTACTTCTGAGGAATCGGAATTTATCCCCGATTACATTTAGACTCCCATGATGAAAAAATATTGAAAATTTAACTTGCATCTTTGTCAAGAACAACTTAGAAATGTAAGAGTGTCACAATTTTCGTCATGTTTTTCATGGGACGATTGATTTTGCGAGAGTTACACTTCATATACAAGAATAAACTATACATGTTGCTAATGGTGAAAGCATTCGCTACAGCATAGCATTCTCTGATTTTGCAATATTCGAGCAGTAAAAAAGAAAATTTCAATTTTTGACATGTACATACCTTGCGAAGCGTCTTCGTGAACTCTCCTCCACCAAAACCGGAAGTTATCCTCACGAATTTCTTTGCAGAACCAACTGTTCTGCTTGTGCCGATTACCAGCCGTGATAAGGATTTATTCCCGGTATTAGGTTCTCCAACTCGCAAGCGAAATGATCTAGAATAACAAAAAATTAAAAAAACTCCCGCGGAGTCCGATCATTCGTGCATGCTCCCCAGTTTATTAGGCGGGAAATTGAAAAGCATTCAATCCCGTCTAAACATTTACAGTTGGGAAGGAGGAGGGTAATTAGATTTGGTAAGTATTTCTTACTCATAAAATTGTAACTTGTTTACAAATTTATCAATTATTATTTCGTTACGAAATACTTACCAAATTACTTTACTATAAGGATGATTTCAAAGCAATGTATCTCATCTGGAGGTGTGCTGTAAATTTTTCGACTCCATATATCAGTCATAACACATCTATCTCATTGTTGATATAAATAATACCATTTTTTTTTAAATATGCTGAACACATCTATTTAGAATATATATCAAAGTATATATGTGTATATTCAGTCTATACATAATGTACATACATTATAGAAATAACTAAAATGCTCAGTTCTATACAAAAACTTCCAACTGCAACTCGTCGGAAAAAATAAACACTTATTTCTGTAGAACCTTAGTATTAAAATCTATAAAATAGAATCTGCTAAACGTAGATTCCGTACTCCAATCTGCAGATTCTAAGACTGATTTCAATGATGCTCCATTAAATATTGCCCACGAGGGCCCAACATATCTAGTTGAATGAGCTTTAACTTTCACGGCTTTGTCTGTATGTGCCAATTTAATTGTTTTGACGATTCCTTTTGAAATAGTATGAGTAGATACGGGTTTGTGTGGATCATTAAGTGAGAGAAACAATTGATTTTCTCCTGTTTTACGAAAAAAAATTGTTTTCTTCAAATAACATTTTAGACATCTTTTTAGGGTCTAAAAATTTGTTTTCAAGAAAAGCCGGAACAAATATCTTACTTCCTAAGTGATTTGGTCGATCCTGTTTAGATAATCCAAATCTGATTAATGTAATTCCTTTTTTCTGTATTCGCATTGAATTCTCTCCAAGTCATCGCTACATCTCCTGAAAGTAGTAATGACAATAAGAAATACAGTTTTGAAAGTAATTTCTTTCAAATCAGCAAAAAATAAAGGTTCAAAAGGTGCTTTCTGTAACATTTTTAAAACCACATCAAGATCCCACTCGGGTAACAATTTCACTTTTGGTGGTCTTGAATTGAATACCCCTCTAAGAAGTCTTATAATATGAGGATGTTAATCTATTGTGACATTTTCATAATGAGGAAGAAATGCAGATAACATAGAACGATAACCTGCAATTGTTCTGTATTGTAAACTTTCATTAAACAGATCTGACAAAAAATCTGCAACTTGATTTAAAGTTGCTGAATTGGGATTAATTTTCCTTGTACAACACCAGCTACAGTATTTTTTCAATTTACTACCGTAATCCCTTTGAGTTCATTTTCTCCATGATGCTGAGAGTAGTTATCTAGCTTGTTGAGAAAAGCCTTTTTTTTTGGAAACTTCTGTTGATAGAAGCCAAGCAGTTAAATTGAATACCTGTGGATTTGGATGATAAATTTTTGTTTTTGGTCGATTTACCAGCTTTGGTAAATATGGAAGTCTGATGGGATAAGCTATCAGAAATTGTAGGAGATCTGCATACCAATGTCTCCTTGTCCATTGTGGTGCAATTAATATAATCTGACAATGGAATTGCCTCATATATTGCAGTATCTTGGGAATCAGGCATATTGGGGGATAGCATAAGCATACATCTTCTCCCATGAAATTGTTAGAGCATCTACTGCTAGAGCTTCTGGGTGAGGCATCCACGAACAAAATATTTGCTTCTGACGATTGTGAATCGAGGCAAATAGATCTATCGAAGGATGACCCCAGAGACAAAATAGTGTCTACTATTTCCCTGTTTAAAGACCATTCTGTTGTCAGAATGTTTGTTCTGCTCAATTGATCTGCTAAAATATTCATCTTGCCAGCTATGTGAGCTGCCTGTAGATGAATATTGTTCTGTATTACCAGATTCCATAAATCCCATGCCAGATAACATAATTGAGGGGATTTGATGTTGGGCCAAAACATAGAGTTTTCCATTGATAACAACTGCCTTGAATGCAAAATCTGAGATACTGGCGGTGTTTTGGAAATAATGGTACATGTAGGTACGCATCGCTTAAGTCGATTGATAGTGCCCAATCTTTTGGTTTCATTATATTTATCACTTTGTTTAAGGTGTCCATTTTGAAGTGAGTTTTCTTGAGATAACTGTTGAGGGATCTCAAATTTATTACAGGCCTCATTTTTCCGTTCTTCTTCGCAACCAGAAAAAATGTACTGTTAAAACCTGAGTGAACTTTCTCTTGGGGAACAGGTTCTATTACATCTTTTTGAATTAAAATATCTATTTCTTCTTGTAAAATATCTAAATTTTTTGAAGATACTGAAGTTTCTTTTATACCTGAGACAAGAAGTTTTTCAGAAACTCTAATTTGTAACCCTCTTTCATTATTGAAATTATCCACTGATCGTCTGTAATTTTTTCACAATTCTTTTGAAAAAATCTGAGACGTCCCCCAACTGGTATCTCTGGCTTGAATTGATAATTTCTTACCTGAATCGGTGAGTCTACTGTTCTGTTTCTTTGGGATACGAAAAGAACCTCAATTTCTTTGACCAATACTCTTGCCAGTATTGTCCTTCTTGTCATTGTCTTTGGACCAAGAAGATTTTTCAATCTGGCTTCTTAGGAGTATTATTTCTAGAAATATTCTTAGAAACACCTTGCTTATAATTGTTTCTATAATTATTACTCTGATTCACATTACTATTGATGCTAAACTTTGTATTTTTGCTAGACCAATTTTCACGACTATCGTAGTCTAATTTACGTTTGTTTTTGTATGTGTTACTGTTAGTAGTAAATTCAGGTAGCAAATCATTCAATTGTTCCTTTTGCTCTTTACGTTTCTCTAATTGTTTCTCTAAACCTTTTCCGAAAATCCCATCTTCGGTTAAAGGTTAGTACAGAGTCTTTGCTTGAATATCCTTAAGATTATTCAATCCTGAATCAGATGAAGCACATTTTCTACGTATCATATGATGAAACGTGCCTGTTCTACCAAGTTGATCTAACGATTTCTGTGACATGTCAAATAAATCTTTGTCTATTTGACAACTATCATTACTAACTTTCTCATTCTCTAAGTTTTTATAAAGTGTGCCTAAGGCTTGCTGGATATAAAGAACCGAAATAATTCCTATCCTGGCTGCTACTTGGCCCTGGACAGTTTGTCTTTCAATACTTTTCAAAGGTTGAGTAAACAACTGTTTCTGTTTATCCCAATTTCTAACCGCTTTAGCATCGTGCGTTTTGTTAAGCATAGGCTCTAATAAGTCATCTAAACTAGGTACTTGTAGTAATGACATAGATTGTTCATTAACAGGAAAACATGATCTATATTCATCTTTAAAAGCAGTTAACCTTTCTGGATGTTTAGATCTCCAAGAATTTTCTAAAATATTAGCTTGAGATTCATCTACTAGTAAACCTGTCCTCTCAGAATTATTATCTGTTACGTTGTCACCAAAAATATTTGATAAGACATTAAGTGCTTTAGCTGAAGATTTATCAACCGTATTACTTGCCTTAGTGTTATTGTCTATATTTTCAGTGTCACATGTTTGACTAGGAAAATAATGACAAAATTTATCATATTTTTGTCCACTCTTTTCATTAACCGTACGTAAATGACGTGAATTTGGACTGGTAATATTAGATGCATGTTCATCATAATCTGAGTCATTGTCTGAACATAAACCAAGAAGGTCTCTTTCTTCATTATAATCTAATTGTAAAGACACCTCATCTGGATCTCTCATACTATGCCTAGCCAATCCAGGTGATCCCAGACTTTCGTCTAAATTAGGTTCTAGAGAAATAATAGGTCTACGCTCCACTGAATGGTCGCTATCCTTATTTCTACTAGATTTAGAACTAGGTCTACATGCCACTGACTGGCTGTTATCCTGTTCATTATCATCAGTTCTCTGCGTGGCTTGACCACCAGTATTCTGAGATTTATCTTTCTGTAAAAATTCAGGTAAAAAATCAACATAGCCAGAAATGATGGGTACTTTGCTCATTTGCATATCTAAGATGGCGACGCCGGGACGTCTGCAATTTTCATATGATCTATATAGACGATATCATTCATAATTGCATGTGTGTCATTTTCTGAACTTGAAAATGATACATTGAATCAAGCATAATTAAATGAAATAAAAATTATTGAAAACAATTAAATATTCGAGGTTCCTGGACTAAATGAAAATCCGAGGCCACGAACCCTTTTTTGGCCTTAAGAGTCTATGTAAAAATGTCTGAAATACATGAAACTGGTGGCATGTGACACACAATTTAACAATGAATGATATTTGGCGACATATTTTCTGAAATTAATTTAGATTCCTCAATAATATATGTAATTATATTAACTAACCTTATATTTCTAGCTTCTAAACTCGGGGTTCCCACATTGAATATAATATGATCATTGTTGCATGATCGCGATATCAAAGACATGTCTAAAATCGTTACAAAGCAAAAATATTTGAATTTTGACAGAAGAAAAACTTTGCGGAAATAAACAATAACTTTTAATTTTCGAATCATTGACGGACACATTGAATTTCCGTACTGTAGGCTATATTTTGACAAATCTAATAAACGATCCATCAAGCTTGAAACTGCAGTCACGTGATCAAGATCTAATTTAAATATGATGAATATTTATGAGGAAAGTACCATCAATTTCTGGATATGAATTTCTCACCAATATTATGTTCCAAAGCTTGGAAATTTTTCTCCAAGCTTTCTAGTTTGTTCTCAAATTCATTTTGTATGGATTTAGTAGATGAGGAACGTTTCTTCTTATGAGAATCCTTCACTGACGAAGCTGTTCTCGCCATTTTAGACTTAGGGCACGCTGACCCACTTTTCGACTCTCGAGATTCAGCCTCGATATGTTCACTTTCCGCCACGCGAGAAGTAGCGTATTCAGACATAATAAGCTTGAATAATGCCTAAATTATCCAAAAAACCATTTTGAAAATTCAAAATTACACAAGAAATAACTAAACATTTTTCTACAAAATCTAAGTGGAGGGAAGAGAACCGCCTTTTCAATTTCACGCCGGAAAATAAACTGGGGAGTATTTTATTCTAGATCATTTAGACGCTTGCGAGTTGGAAAACCTAATACCAGGAATAAATCCTTATAGTAGAGTAATTTGGTAAGTATTTTGTAACGAAATAATAATATGCCTCAGTCATCACCGTGTTCATCCAATTACATGTGTACAACAGTTACCTGTTATTGTTTGACATTGAACGGTCGAACGATTTTTATAAAGGCGCACTCGATTGACATTGACACGATATATGTTATTAAATTGATGTTTTTTTTATTCATTTAAGATAATAATAACATTATTCTTATAGATTACCGTATTATATTTTACTATAGCAATTAATATCAGGTTTATAGGTACATAGGGATATAATTTGTTATAATACTTGACATTTTTTTTAAATGCACAATCGATTGGTGATATATAAATCAATAAATCAGTTTTAAAGTTGTAGTTGGATTACATGCCATACCATCTATTCTTTCAACAACACCATTATTGTACACGTTAGATACATTATTATTGAAACAAAAGAATTTGCCCGTATTGATATATCTTTTGTTTCAATAGTACTGTATCTTATGCATATATATCATAGTTATATCGTGGCGGTCTGTTTTATTGCTGGAGGAAACCGGTGTGCCCGGAGAAAACCACCGACCTGCCGCAAATCACTGACAAACTTTATCACATAATGTTGTATCAAGTACACCTCATCTGGGTGGGATTCGATCTCACAACGTTAGTGGTGATAGGCACTGATTGCACAGATAGTTTAAATCCAACTACCATTTGATCAAGGCCACGACGGTCCCTCTATGTTTTGTATTTTGTATTGTATTGGTAACAATCCTTTTATCATGATTTTGTACCGAATAAAATTTTGATTCAGATTCCTTATGTTCAATGTGCACAATTGTAAAACAACTTCTTGAACACATTATCAAAATAAAAAAAACAATTAGAACTTTTGAATTTTCCCGCCAGTTTCTTATATAAAAAACTAAAATGGGAGACAACTCTTACTATTTTTTTAAATACAAACATAAACAAAGTCACGAGGATTGAACAGTTGAAGCGTTATCAAACAAGAATTGTGGATTACATATTAAAGTTGATTAAAGCTTATGTGCAGGACATCAGTGATATCACAAAAACATTATAAATCAACAATACTGGACAGAAAAAGAACTATGATATAAATTTAGAATGTTATATAACAAAGTACGCTGACCATTCATTAGTCATTCCAGCGATATGTTAATGCTGATTGTTTAGCGTGAACTTTCGTAGATTTCAACTTTTTTTTTTTTTATTGTAATATTAAGATACAGAGATCTGAAATTGCGTTAACTTATACTTTAACTATAGTTGTTGTTGTGACGACAAACATTAAAGTCATAATTTAGGACGTTCAAGGGAGGATTAAACCTTCCTTGTTAAGTGGAAAATGTAAAATTTGCTGATGTAAAAGCAGGAAGTTCACATTTAAGAAAAACAGTTTAAAAAAAGTATACAGGATAGACTTTAAAGGTTGGTATTATTTTGTTCCTAAAATACGAAAAACACGATGACACTTTTAGTACCAAATTTATTGTCTCGAACATGAATTGCTTATTTGTTGATTATTTTATATATTTGTTTGACCTAGTCACGTGGCCTTTATCAGTCTTAACTACAGTATAAGTATCCATTCATACACACACACGTTTGTGCTTATACATGAAGCTATCCCACAATGCGGCTTTTCCCTCGTGCGACGGTCATGAATTTGTCTGACAAATGTGTCTCTTAATTAGATAAAATATCAAATAAACTGTAAGGGACTCTATTTCTTACAAACACCCCTACCCCCAGTGCCACATTTTATTTCAGTTATTTATTATTTGTAAACTTATTCTCTTCATGAATATAATACTGCTCAAGAACAGTTGATCATTCAGTCAACAGAGAACGGTATATACATGATATTTATAGAATTACATTCAATATTGAACACAATGATTTGTTTAATCGGGTGTATTAAACTAAATGTTCTATCGCAGCTTTAACCAACCGATGTTAATTGTTGGCCTATTTATTAGCTACACACGCATGAAATGAGTAGGACAAAACCCTGCAACCCTATCATCGTACTTGTATGTGATGAATGTCGCAGAAGTCATGACAACAATCGTACTGACAGTCATTGGAGGTCAATTGCCATATTAGTACAGAGGAGCAAGTGAGAGGTCTGATTTTGATTAGAGGCATTCTACAGTGTAACCTTGTTGTTAGAGATGAAAGTTTATAATTTAGTACGTTACTTTTACCAGGAATCTTCCGCGATGAGTTCGTGGTCCCCATATTTGTGAAATGGATAAGGATTAGGATGAATGATATGGTGTTTAATGCTATTTTTAACAATATTTCAGTTATATCGTGGAGGTCAGTTTTATTGGTGGAGGAAACCGAAGTACCCGAAAGAAAAAACCACCGACCTGCCGCAGTTCACTGTCAAACTTTATCAGATAATGTTTTGTATCGAGTACAGCTCGCCATGAGCGAGATTCGAATTCGCAACGGCCCCTAAATGGTTAAGGTATGAGGATGTCCAGTACTATGTTCGGTTAGTCATATGTGATTTATTTCTGCATGTTGATTCTATATTAGAATTAGGTTCCCATATGTTTATTTAGGTGTGTACTACTCCCTTGTGTACTACTCGCCACTATCAGGAGGGGTCGAATTGACAATATTAGTGTCGATAGATACTGATTATATAGGTAAATCAAACTCCCACACGACCACGAGCGCCTCATAGTTACACGGTTAAGATAAAAAAAAATAAAAATAGAAAATAAAACGTGGTTCATTATTTCCTTTTTGTTTACAGAACCCAACAAAAGATGGAGGAAGATAATGCAGCAACTCCACTAATTAATGCAAAAGTCGATAATATCAACCATTGTCGAAGCTCAAAATGGACCCCCATAGAAGTTATAGTCATGTTGTACTTCATGTCATTAATATCAATAATACCGGTTCAACAATACTATGTCATTGCAGTTATTGCAGAACAACACAATCAGACAGGTTTTATTAACCAAGGAATATCACATTGCAACATCAGCAATTCCGGTAGCAAGAATGATGATATCGAAAAAGAGTCTTCTGAATTTCTGATGTATCTTGGATTTTGTAGTACATTCTTATCTGTTATTCCTATCATATTGCTAGGATCAGTGGCTGACAGATTCGGCTTGAAATCAGTGATATTTTATTGTTTGGCAGGAGCTTTGGTGAAAGAAATTATATATCTCTTAGTAATACGCTTCAAACTTTCGTTGTATTTCTTATATATTGGACAAGTGGTAGAAGGACTTACTGGTGGTTTTGGGGGAATGATGATGGCTTTGTTTGGAATGGCAGCTGATGTTACGACTCCAGGCAAAAACAGAGCATTTCGCATTTCTGTAATCGAAGGCACAGCAGCAATTACAGCGGCAGTTGCATTGTCTGGAATGGGTTACTGGATTAAATATGGAGGATTTTATTATCCTATGATATTTATTTGTGCTATGACTATTCTGACTGCATTATTTTGTCTATTTTTCATACCAGAGACGTCAAGATGTCAAAGCCGAACTGATAAGTTCTGTAGTAGTACTTATCTCTTTAAATGTTTTAGACTTTATTACTATGATAATCCAATTGGAAGGAGGAAGAAACTAATTGTTGGACTATTTGTCTTGGGCCTTGCTGGTGCCGCCATTTTGGGAAGATCAAGTGCCCAGTCATTATTTCTTTTGCATTCTCCACTTTGCTGGAAGGAGGTCCATATTCAGATATATAGTTCTATACAAACATTAACCAACTGGGGGGCAGTAATTATATTTGTTCGTATTCTGCATACATTTACTCAGGACTATGGGATTTTAGTCATTGGTTCCTTTTCAGCAGCATCATCGATGTTCCTGTTTGCCTTCTCTACAAAAGATTGGCTTGTGTATTTGTGTAAGTTGAGTTATTATTCTGAGTAACCTTTACCGTTGTTGGTAAAGATGTTTTATTTATGGTGTCGTTTAATGATTTGGCGTTTGCCAATGTTTTTTTTACTAGCAATTTCATTTACATATGATATATATTCACACGATAGCTGGATTAAAAATCATCGTCGGTTACCAACGGCTGATCATGCTTCAATGTCTTCCACTAGTCATCAATGAGGCAATTCTATCATATAAAAACCGTTTTTCCGGATTTGTTCCGTAACTGAACTGTGTTAAGAAGTTTCTATAACATGTATAACAAAACTCACTATTTCCTATGAACCAGATTGAACAGAAACACGATCTGACTAGTTGATATAGAATTCATCGTTGATAATAAGGGTAATAACAAAATTACCGAACTCCGAGCAATCTTACAAAGGGAAAGTCAAAACTCATAAGTATATAAACAGAAAAAATCAGTCAACAACCGGAAAACTGTGAAATCCGTAATGACCCTGACTTGGTACAGGCATTTCTAAAGAAATGGTGGGTTGAATCAGATTTTAAAGCGCCAAACCTCCCCCTTTCATTACGGCTCAAAGTCTCCGGCTGTCACTATAACAGTATTTATAACAATGCTTGAACAAAACAGGTACAACAGTTGTCATAACAGCACCAAACTCAGTGAAGTGAACACACACGTAACTGTGAGCCGTTCCTCCTTTTATCATTTCAAGTTACAGTTCAAATCCTATTTCGTTTCACATGGTTAATATCTGTAATTTCTTTTTTAGGGTTAACCTTGATTTAAAACAATTCAGAATTATTTTCATTTTCAATCTTTTGATATTATATAAAAGTAATTCTTTATTTTCAGTTATTGAATGATCTTAATATTAAGGAGTAATAGGAGTCGAAAATTACACATATGATCATTGTATTGTAACCTCCACTGACAATACAATACACATGTATTAATGTCCCCAATCCCGACTTGTGCTTACTAGTTACATGGCACTCTGTATTCTTTACATTTAGTTCATATGATAGATCATGTTTAGTCCGTGATATAGAAGTTGAAACCTGCTAAAGATCTAAAATAACATAAGATTTGTTGTTTTGCAAACACGAGAACAATACAGCGTATTAGATAGAATTAAATATAAACAATTGAAACAGTAAGTACACGGTACGAAATTTCAAAAGAAAATGAAATCAGTATTAAGACATACTTTGAAATTTTTCAACATGCAATCATAACAGATAACATGCAGTGACATACACTGTGATACATACAATGATCATACTGACAATATTTTGAGAATATCATTAATACCTTATGCTTAGAAGAAAAGCTAGCAATATATTTTGAATTAGTTATTGGATGCCATATGGCATTTTGTAATTGTTTATTAATAGATGTGGTAGTTGGTATATTTTCTGCCTCTGTGTTCCCTATGTTGAGAGCAATGATGTCGAGACTATGTACCCCCGATGAACAAGGTAAAAAATGAAAAAAATATAACAGGAAAATGAACACAATGACAAAAATGTTGTTTAATATCAAAGTTAAAAGCATAGACATTATTATTTTTGTTTAATTATAATACAAAGAATACTACAAAGATATTTTCTGAATTTGGTACGATGGGTTCGAATTGAAAGATCATTCAGGAAAATATTATGGCAATTTGAAAAATAATAAGCGTTGAATAATATGGAATAAAACGGCGCAAGATTAAAAACACACGTAGTGACTTCACTTTTCCAATAGTCAACTTCCCTTTCATTTGTAGCAATATTCCAGCATCATCAGCGTATGGAGTTTGCATTTCATAACTAGTACATTATTTTAGGGCTTGTGTCCCAGTGCAGTGATTTTCTGGACAGAGTTCAGCTGCTGACACAAAAACTACTTAAACAAGGCTACGTTGCTCATAGGTTGAAGTGACAGCTAAAGAATGGATACTGTGGTGATGACGGTTGACTGTTGAGAAACATGTATCAAATGACAATGGATCTTTTCCCTTTTCTTTGCTCTATCACCGACAAGACTTTTACCTGACTTGACTATATGAGTGACACGGCGGGTATCTTATCAGAAACAGGAACTGCTTACCCTTCGCGATCACCTAGGTTCACCTCCTGTATTTGTTATTTTTTTATTTTATTTTTTGTTGCAGGGTCCTTGTAGCTCATCTTTTAAGTTTTCTGTGTTTTGTTGTGATTTTTTTATTTTGTTTGTCATCGTCATGTGTCTTGTTTGCCCAATATTGCTAGTGTCTCTGGATTGTCCATTCTTGATTGGCCCTTCAGTTTTCTCTAACGTTTATTTACAACCAAAATGTAGGACTTCGTTTTCTTCCAGAGTCGCATCTATTGTCACCATGTTTATGTACATACGGATCAGTTGTGCAAAAATATGTAGACTTGAAATCGACACTGATCCAATGTTATTACTTTTATATTACATTTGTATTCGGCTTTCCTAATCTTTTGCGTTTGAGTATACCGTGTGAAGGTTTTTCCACAAACGGGTCTTTTACACGGTGCTATTTGCTTGGACAGATTTGAACCTTTTTTGGTTTACATACCCAATTCTTTTACTAGGGAACCAACCATTAGCTTTCAGGATGAGGTGCTATGTTTTTCGTTTAACCAGTTATTGTTTTATCACATAAAACAAAAATCTTTTTTTTTTTCTAGACATTGAAAATCGGTACTTTTTCTTAAAATCTTACCAAAAATGTTCCGTTGAAAACTGCAGAGCCAAATGATAACTTTTTCAACTTTCTGGTCAAGATATTTGTTTCTATTAAATTTGACGACTGAAATCCCCCCCAAAAATTACCCCTAAAAGTAAATTGGTCGTTCACTAATATACATGTATATAATCAGGGCCGCCAAGAGAATTTCTGGGCCCAAGGGCAAAAGGAAACTTAGCCCTCTCCTCCAATTCTCCAACTAATGATACTCAAACTAAGTCCACCACGGTATGTTATAAGCAAGGAATCAGTACAATAAAAATAAATTGATGAATTGCGATTTAGAAAACAGCTTTCTACTTGTTTATTTGTCTGGATCTTTAATTATAACTCATGGGCCCCGGGATGCCGCCCGGATGACCTCCCTCTCAATGGGCCTGTATATAATAATTCGTTTCATTGTCTTTTTTGTAGGATCATTATTTGCCACATTATCCAGTACAGAACTGTTATTCACAGCTTTCTCTCAATTGATTTATGGTGGAATATACAAATGGTCCGTTTCGTTCTTTCCTGGATTAGTTTTTGTCATTATGGCGTGTGTTTTAGTTTTAGTCTTAATACTCTCTATGTAAGTATAGTTTGGCTCAGAGAAATTAAATTTCAATTTCTAAGAAATATTCAAATAAAGGAACTATTCAGGTACAACAACAAATAAGCAACACCAACAGTACAACACAAAGGCAAAACAAAACCACATCAGGAACGACGATTGAAATCGGATGAGACACACGATGTTCTGGAAGGGTTAACATCTCCAGTCCACTACATTACAATGTACAGGAACTAGTGTTATGCACTGTTTGGACAAAAGCATATTTTCTTATTTGATTTCAATCATTTTCAAAATGTAATGAAGGACCAACAACATATCAAACTTCAACTAAAGTAACTTCCTTTTAAGTCTGTGAGCATGAATAGTCATGGCTATTGAACTCATTCAACGATTGGAATTGATCAAAGTCCATTCTAAACTCACTAATAATTAAGGCCAGTGGGTAATTGTTAACGCCAAATGAGCAATTTTCAGTTATATCTTATGGAGAACATATTTATGAGTTGGCTATCATATCTATTTTGTACTCGACCAAGATGTTGTTGCACTTGTATAGTGCTAGCTAAATGAAACACCAGTCAGTCCACTGGTAAGAAGAGTTTGAAGATACCAAAGGGGTAATCAGAATCCGTAAATCAAAGAAGGCAAGGCGCTTTACTTGGACACATTATCCTGACCCGCAACCAATTAGCCTTTGCTTCTATTCTTTAATGATGGATGCTTAGCGACGAAGCAACACATATCAATATAAATCTGGTTTGATCCAACCAGGAATCGAACTCATGATATACCGCACTCAAGTCAAGTACGTTAAGCATTACACTAAAGGGGATGTTCTTATAAGAGTTTGCTCTTTTATTGTCTTGTCTCCTATGATGTAACGGAGCCGTCGTGCTTGTATGGTAGTTGGATTTACAACTACCTATGCAATCAATGCCTATCGCCTCTAGAGTTGTGAGTTCGAATGTCGCTCCCGGAGAAGTGTACTCGATACCATGATATAGTTTGTCAATAATTTGCGGCAGGTCGATGGTTTTCGCAGGGTACTCCGGTTTCCCCTCCAATAAACCTGACCACCATGATATAGCTGAAATATTGTTGAAAGTGACGTTAAACACCATAACCCTACCTTACCCTAATCTATGATGTGACTGTGTCTATTTCCCTCTTTACGCATACACCTTGTAATACTTCTTGTTGAATATACGTTATACAATCATAGATTCACAATTTTCTCCGTGTAAATTGCTTCATTGATGAAATATTGTTACAATTTAATTGTTGATTTTATCTGAACATAGAAAATGGTGAATGTGTTTTCTAATGTTTATAAAACTTTAGGTATTGTTCGAAAATAAACGTTATAAAATACCGAAGTCGCAATCAAAAATGGACAATCCAGAGCAACTGTCAACATAGATGAAGAAAAACAAAGCAAAAACACAACACAATATGTGTTGAACACCACTATGCGCAAACAAACACAAATAACGTAAATAAGACATGAGCCCTCATAAGAACAACTGGAGGTAAAGACGAACCGAACATCGTTTTTACGCGGAAATCGTAACCATCATATAAGTATTATATTGCACCAAATCTGTTGTTATTTAATACTTGTTCTTTTATATTATCGATGAAATTACAACCGTGTTTCTCATAAAAGAGAAAAATGAAAACAGAATAAAACGAGTATCTATCATAATGATCCATTAAAGGTATTTTTTTATTTGTGATTTATTTGATGTTTTGAAACAATGCATTTTAAGCGTTTTGAATTCATAATACGTTTATTATTATTAAATTTGTTTTAACATTTATTGTAGAATATTATACAGATGGATGGTTAGAGAAAATACCCAAGATTCTCAAACATGGGATGTCATTAACTGATTACAAACGAATCCAGTTTCATCATTTCGTTTTTGATTATGTTGGATCTGATATCTGCCTCACTTATTGTGTTGAGATATATATATATTTATTTATCAATATTATGTACAATGGTATATATTTCTATTCCTTTTACTCAAGTTGATATTTTATTCAGATCTGTTAGGATTTTTATTCTATTTTCACATGGTACCACTTAACTTTTATAATTTCTTCTTTTTTGTACTGATGGTGACTGGGTTTTTTTTAGAATTTCATTTACAACAATTCTGATTTTACTTATATTTATTATATTATATCTTAATTAAACTAGGTAATCAAAAATATATAATGTATCACATTGAATCATTGTATAATAAGAAAGACCATATTTACAAGATACAGAACTGTTATATAAGATGTGATGTTAATGGTGTATTGTGAATCATTTTAAAAGGCATCAAAATATGATCTGTAATTATTTGCCATAAGAATTTTATATATTGCTATGTGACATTATAAAACTCATAAAATTTATTCCCTTTGCTTGATATAATTTGATTTAAAAAATCAAATAAATAAATGTGTTCAATGTGTTAACACTGTAGATCTGTAAGGTAATCTCTTTTGTAGTAGATTTTTTCTGGTGTTTATTTATATTTGGTTCTTATTTGTAGCATTATTTTGAAAAAAGGTTTGTTAGTGGTTTTGTTATCTCTTATTTCATGCCACTGTTGCTGCATCTATGCCTTTTGATACAGTGCTTTGAGGGAAGATGGGTTTTAAATTAAATGTATGATAAACGTTTACTAATATTTCAAGAGTAGTCTAATTCTAATCAGTGAAATGGCCCCTGTAATACCTAACTATAAATTTGCCTTATACAATGTGTATGCTTATGGGTTATTCCACTTGGTACCATAGTGAGTGGTTGTTGTTTAAGGACAAGTTATTAATTTGTCAGCATTTTAAATATAATCGGGAAACAAGTTACATTTCGATGAGGTAATGATGATGTCCTGTTATAGACCAACATGCTTATTTGGATTTTTAAAGTGCTAACCCATTGCAACCATAAGCGGACACATTATCCTAATTCCGTGTCAATGAGCTCTTCTTTCTACGCATTAAGGTTGCATGCTTAGCGGAGAAGCAGCAACTATCCTTAGTAAAGGAACATATGAATGACATGTGTTTGTAGAAGAATGTCTTATTTACATTATTTGTATTTGTTTGTGAATAGCGTATTTGTTTATGCATAGTGTATTTGTTTGTGTATAGTGTATTTGTTTGTGTATAGTGTATTTGTTTGTGTATAGTGTATTTGTTTGTGTATAGTGTATTTGTTTGTGTATAGTGTATTTGTTTGTGTATAGTGTATTTGTTTGTGTATAGTGTATTTGTTTGTGTATAGTGTATTTGTTTGTGTATAGTGTATTTGTTTGTGTATAGTTGTGTAACACAAATTGTGTTGTTGTTTGGTTTGTTTATTGTTTTCTTGTGTACCCTATGATGTCAGTTTCTCTGGGTTGTCCATTTTTGATTGTCCCTTCTATATTCTCTAACGTTTATTTACAAGATAATTAGTAGTTTTTTTATATTTAAATGCGAAACTTCCTTTGTATCATTGTCTATAAAATTCAGTAAATATAAGAAAATACAAATTGTACAAGTTAGATACATTATTATTGAAACAAAAGAATTTGCCCGTATTGATATATCCAATACGGGCCCCTTCTTTTGTTTCAATAGTACTGTATCCTATACAAATATATCATAGTTTGTAGATTTGGTTTGCTTTGGTTTGGTTTTATGGTGTTTAACGCCACTTTCAACAATATTTC
This sequence comes from Bathymodiolus brooksi, assembly GCA_963680875.1. Classification (NCBI taxonomy): domain Eukaryota; kingdom Metazoa; phylum Mollusca; class Bivalvia; order Mytilida; family Modiolidae; genus Bathymodiolus; species Bathymodiolus brooksi. The sequence continues at coordinate 87,403,004 of OY804576.1, read as the reverse complement.
AGTTATATCGTGGCGGTCAGTTTTATTGCTGGAGGAAACCGGTGTGCCCGGAGAAAACCACCGACCTGTCACAATAATGTTGTATCAAGTACACCTCATCTGGTTGGGATTCGATCTCACAACGTTAGTGGTGATAGGCACTGATTGCACAGATAGTTTAAATCCAACTACCATATGATCAAGGCCACGATAGCCCCTCTATGTTTTGTATTTTGTATTGTATTGGTAACAATCCTTTTATCTGGATTTTGTACCGAATAAAATTTTGATTCAGATTCCTTATGTTCAAAGTGCACAATTGTAAAACAACTTCTTGAACACAAATTAAAATAAAATAAAACAATTAGAACTTTTGAATTTTTCCGCCAATTTTTTATTTAAAAGACTAAATTGGGAGACAACTCTTACTATTTTTCGACGAAGTCGTATACGATCACTTTTGAACTACTTTTGTTATGGATGCTGTTGCCTAGCAATTTTAAAGATGAAAATTTTTCTAATTTTTTGATTGGAGAATAATACAAATTTGGAAAGAGTTCGGAGAACGGAGTTAAAATACTTGCAGTGATTTTCCGACCGTGTTTTTTTCGGCCGAATATCGGCCCCAATGTGAAAAAAGTTTTCCCCCAATAGCATGGTGATAAAATTATTCAAAAAAACTGGTTAATAAAAACTTTTTCAAATGAAATTAAAAGTCGAACATTTTCATGCTTATTACCTGGTTTCTATTTGTTTTGATTAACCAACATTTTTTTCATATGGAGTGACATCAAGTATGACATAAATAGTAAAATATCTTTTAAAAAATATTTGTATACCTTTGAAAAAAAACATGAATCATAAGAATTTCATTACAAAATGAATAGTAACAAACATTTATAGTTAAGACATGCTTGTTTATTATTTCATTTAGTTTACATGTAGTTTAAAAAATAAATAATAAGTTCTATGGATGTTGAAATATAAATGTATTGATAGAGATATCACTTATTCATGTATGCATCTGTATGGGGTTTATTTTAGAATAAAAATGATAAATTAATATATATTAGTTCTCCATTCTCTAATCAAGGTTTACCTGAAGTTAATGAGTTTTTGTTTATACACCCTAAGCCCCAATGTTTGCACATTGTTTATACAATAATTACAGCTATTCCCACTTGAAATATTAGATTTCTATAATGAATTTTTTAAAAAGTGGGATTAGGTGGAGTCAAGCCTACCGGTCATCGACACTTAGTACTGATACCGGTACACCATGCCCAGAAGATGAACGCCTTGTTACCACTGCAAATGTCACTCCAAAAACAACCAATTCAAATTCTTTATTACCTAACACAGCTTCAAATGACATCCAACAACATGTAAATAGTGCAAATAGTGGTGATGTTGATATTCGCAATCTCACTGTCACTCTGATTCGGACAGTTGTGCTCCAGAGGTCATGGTACCAGATGCCAGGGTGTTCAGTTGAATGCAAAATTAACAAAAATACCCATGGCTATATGACAGTGTGGTGCACCATGGGTATTTATGTAAGTTTTGTGACCTGTTTTGTGGTCATTCTTCCTCATCACAAGAATGTGTTACTGTTGGCATTAACCTTGGTACAGTATGATTGCTATTCTATTACTGGACCTCCAAACTAATAAATGTATTGCTCTTCACATCTTTTCCCAATTCACATCATGTATGCGCTAATTTTCCCAAATATAAGGGACCCGGACCCCAGATACAAATGAGTAGGAAAATCATTGACTTGTAATAAGCATGTCGGATTTAAAGCACTTTGTAATAAGCAACTCGGATTTAAGGCACTTGTAATAAGCAAGTCATTTAGTAGTTTTCTGATTGGTTGCGTCCGTCGTCCTACGCCCCGTACAGACAAAGGGAGTTCGAGTATAACTGATAATATGATTACTTTCAATGGTATATCTGTATTAAACTTTAAATTTAAGAGATATTCTCTTTAGCCAAAGTATTATATGTCGCAAAGTTTTATTTTCAATGTATTATGTAATCTTCAGGTGAGCCACTGGGGGTATTAAATTCTGAGAAAGTGCCATTTCATCTATTACATATTAAGAAGTTATTGTTGAAGACATGAATTTTTTGATATTTTACCATGGATAGGAAATAATATGCACCCCCTTTTTCTTAAGCTTACCTGACCCAAAGGATCATGTGAGCCTTTGTCATCACTTTGCGTCTGTCGTCCGTCCGTACACAATTACTAAAATTATTCTCCTCTGAAACCACTTGGCCACTTAAGACCAAATTTTGGTGGAATGGTCCGTTGGTGATCCCCTTCCAAAATTGTGTCCGGCAGTCCCGACCTCCAACCAACCGCTGTTACTAAAAATAAAAAAGGGGGATGCAATTTAAAAATATCTTCATCTCTGAAACTACTGGGCCAATTGGAACTAAACTTTGCTTAGTTCTTTGATGAACCCCTTTCAAAATTGTGTCCGGCAATCCAGATATCCAACCAACATGGTCACTGTTGCTAAAAACAGAAAAGGTGGATGACATTTTATTTTTTTTCCTCTTAAACTACTGGGCCAATTGGATTCAAGCTTTGCTAAGATAATCCTTTGGTGATCCCCTTTCAAAATTTTGTCTGGCAGTCCCGTCCGCGGGACAAGATGGACGCTGTTACTATTTATTAACGATTTCTTACACATTAAGTAGGATGCAAGGTTTTATATGTCTTATAAAATCCTATAAAACCAAATACTGTTCGTAGAATATTATAATATTTGTGCTTCGTCGTACATCTTTTTTTTAAAGATAGTTGTTGTTTTGAAAACAAACATAAATAAAGTCACGAGGATTGAACAGTTGAAGCGTTATCAAAGAAGAATTGTGGATTACATATTAAAGTTGATTAATGCTTATGTGCAGGACATCAGTGATATCACGAAAACATTATAAATCAACAATACTGGACAGAAAAAGAACTATGATATAAATTTAGAATGTTATATAACAAAGTACGCTGACCATTCATTAGTCATTCCAGCGATATGTTAATGCTGATTGCTTAGCGTGAACTTTCGTAGATTTCAACTTTTTTTTTTATTGTAATATTAAGATACAGAGATCTGAAATTGCGTTAACTTATACTTTAATTAACAATAGTTGTTGTGACGACAAAAATTAAAGTCATAATTTAGGACGTTCAAGGGAGGATTAAAACTATTGTTTGATACCTTCCTTGTTTATGGAAAATTTAAAATTTCCTGATGTAAAAGCAGGAAGTTCACATTTAAGAAAACCAGTTTAAAAAAATGTATGCAGGATAGACTTTAAAGGTTGGTATTATTTTGTTCCTAAAATACGATTCTTATTACACACAAAAAAAACGAAAAACACGATGACACTTTTAGTACCAAATTTATTGTCTCGAACATGAATTGCTTATTTGTTGATTTTTCTTTATATATGTTTGACCTAGTCACGTGGCCTTTATCATTGTTAACTACAGTATAAGTATCCATTCATACACACACACGTTTGTGTTTATACATGAAGTTATTCCACAATGCTGTTTTTGCCTCGTGCGACGGTCATGCATTTGTCTGACAAATGTGTCTCTTAATTAGATAAAATATCAAATAAACTGTAATGGACTCTATTTCTTACAAACACCTCTACCCCCAGTGCCACATTTTATTATTTGTAAACTTATTCTCTTCATGAATATAATACTGCTCAAGAACAGTTGACCATTCAGTCAACAGAGAAGGGTATATACATGATATTTATAGAATTACATTCAATATTGAACACTGATTTGTTTAATCGGGTGTATTAAACTAAATGTTCTATCGCAGCGTTAAACAACCGATGTTAATTGTTGGCCTATTTATTAGCTACACACGCAAGAAATGAGTAGGACAAAACCCTGCAACCCTATCATCGTACTTGTATGTGATGAATGTCGCAGAAGTCATGACAACAATCGTACTGACAGTCATTGGAGGTCAATTGCCATATTAGTACAGAGGAGCAAGTGAGAGGTCTGATTTTGATTAGAGGCATTCTACAGTGTAACCTTGTTGTTAGAGATGAAAGTTTATAATTTAGTACGTTACTTTTACCAGGAATCTTCCGCGATGAGTTCGTGGTCCCCATATTTGTGAAATGGATAAGGATTAGGATGAATGCTATGGTGTTTAATGCTACTTTTAACAATATTTCAGTTATATCGTGGAGGTCAGTTTTATTGGTGGAGGAAACCGAAATGCCCGAGAGGAAAAACCACCGCAATTCACTGTCAAACTTTATCAGATAATGTTTTGTATCGAGTACAGCTCGCCATGAGCGAGATTCGAATTCACAACGGCCCCTAAATGGTTAAGGTATGAGGATGTCCAGTACTATGTTCGGTTAGTCATATGTGATTTATTTCTGTATGTTGATTCTATATTAGAATTAGGTTCCCATATGTTTATTTAGGTGTGTACTACTCCCTTGTGTACTACTCGCCACTATCAGGGGGGGTCGAATTGACAATATTAGTGTTGATAGATACTGATTATATAGGTAAATCAAACTCCCACACGCCCACGAGCGCCTCATAGTTACACTGTTAAGATAAAAAAATAAAAATAGAAAATAAAACGTGGTTCATTATTTCCTTTTTGTTTACAGAACCCAACAAAAGATGGAGGAAGATAATGCAGCTACTCCACTAATTAATGCAAAAGTCGATAATATCAACCATTTTCGAAGCTCAAAATGGACCCCCATAGAAGTTATAGTCATGTTGTACTTCATGCCATTAATATCAATAATACCGGTTCAACAATACTATGTCATTGCAGTTATTGCAGAACAACACAATCAGACAGGTTTTATTAACCAAGGAATATCACATTGCAACATCAGCAATTCCGGTAGCGAGAATAATGATATCGAAAAAGAGTCTTCTGAATTTCTGATGTATCTTGGATTTTGTAGTACATTCTTATCTGTTATTCCTATCATATTGCTAGGATCAGTGGCTGGCAGATTCGGCTTGAAATCAGTGATATTTTATTGTTTGGCAGGAGCTTTGGTGAAAGAAATTATATATCTCTTAGTAATACGCTTCAAACTTTCGTTGTATTTCTTATATATTGGACAAGTGGTAGAAGGACTTACTGGCGGTTTTGGGGGAATGATGATGGCTTTGTTTGGAATGGCAGCTGATGTTACGACTCCAGGCAAAAACAGAGCATTTCGCATTTCTGTAATCGAAGGCACAGCAGCAATTACAGCGGCAGTTGCATTGTCTGGAATGGGTTACTGGATTAAATATGGAGGATTTTATTATCCTATGATATTTATTTGTGCTATGACTATTCTGACTGCATTATTTTGTCTATTTTTCATACCAGAGACGTCAAGATGTCAAAGCCGAACTGATAAGTTCTGTAGTAGTACTTATCTCTTTAAATGTTTTAGACTTTATTACTATGATAATCCAATTGGAAGGAGGAAGAAACTAATTGTTGGACTATTTGTCTTGGGCCTTGCTGGTGCCGCCATTTTGGGAGGATCAAGTGCCCAGACATTATTTCTTTTGCATTATCCACTTTGCTGGAAGGAGGTCCATATTCAGATATATAGTTCTATACAAACATTAACCAACTGGGGGGCAGTAATTCTAATTGTTCGTATTCTGCATATATTTACTCAGGACTATGGGATTTTGGTCATTGGTTCCTTTTCAGCAGCATCATCGATGTTCCTGTTTGCCTTCTCTAAAAAAGATTGGCTTGTGTATTTGTGTAAGTTGAGTTATTATTCTGAGTATCCTTTACCGTTGTTGGTAAATATGTTTTATTTATGGTGTCGTTTAATGATTTGGCGTTTGTCAATGTTTTTTTTACTAGCAATGTCATTTACATATGATATATATTCACACGATAGCTGGATTAAAATCATCGTCGGTTACCAACGGCTGATCACGCTTCAATGTCTTCCACTAGTCATCAATGAGACAATTCTATCATATAAAAACCATCTTTCCGGATTTGTTCCGTAACTGATCTGTGCTAAGACGTTTTTATAACATGCATAACAAAACTCACCATTCCCTATTTAGGTGTCAAACCAGTAATTATTTTGACTGCTTAGCATTTTCTGTAAATTTTTCAAATTGTCAATTTGTATTTCATGTGTTAGAGTATTATTTGGCTGTAACAGTACATTTGAACATCCAGCTTACTTAAACAGTGGGAAAAAATGATGTGGAAGCATATATTTATTGAGTTTTGGGGGAAATTATAGTTTTGTACCATAAGAAATTCCAAAACTTGAATATCAATAAATCATATTTTTGCATATTTGATGGAATTAGAAGGAATTTCAACTGTATACAAAAACTTATTTTATGCCTTAAACTACATAATTTATGGGGCTAAAGCATGAATTAACAAAATTAAGAATGATGTGAACTCATTTTATGGGACGAAAAAAAAGGGGGGGGGGGGCTAAATGCAAACAATTCATAGTATTTAGCTATTAAATATACAACCGAGGCATATATATGTGTAAAAATTGCTTATTATGTTAGAAATTAGCTTAATAACTGTAATATATAAGAGAATAGGTAAGTTTTGGTATATTACACAGTCTGAACTCAACAGCTGTAAATGGAGATATTTTCAATAAAAATCTTCAAGGGGGTACCTTTGCATTTGAACACTTATACTTGCAAATATAAGACAGCCACTTACCTAATCAGGTTTTTTGTGGTTGATATTGCCTAAGGAATAGAAATTAGGCCAATAAAGGGTTAGAGAAGCAAGTTTTGTTGCTCTTTAGGTGTCAAACCAGTAATTCAACCAATCAGAGCTAAGAACATATACAAAAGTAGTCCCTTTTAAAGAAAAAAGTTCCTTTCACTTTGTTGTATTGTGACAAATACTGAATGGAATGGAATAATTAAATTGATAATTGAAGTTAAATGTATAAGGATTATTTTGAGCCCAAATTTGATTGATTTAGTTGTATTTTAATATGGATATGGAGGATTTGATGCATGACCTATAAATAGGGAATTTCTGGGGGATGACAGAGCTATTTTTAGAGTAGGTATTTTCCATAGCCTGGCATTTCACTGCAGAAAATGTATGGTCTTCGAAAGGTTAAACTTAAGATAAAATGGCCAGGTAGGCTCGAAGAAACACAAATTTAGTAGAAAACCTTAAAGAAATTAATTATAGGTTTCACACCTCAACCAGATTGAACAGAAACACGATCTGACTAGTTGATATAGAATTCATCGTTGATAACACACACGTAACTGTGAGCCGTTCCTCCTTTTATCATTTCAAGTTACAGTGAAATCCTCTCTTTCTATAACCTGTGATTTTGTCAGCTACTTGGTGATGAAATATAAATATTTCTGTTCGTTAATTGGCACTTTGATATTTCGTTTCACATGGTTAATATCTGTAATTTCTTTTTTAAGGGTTAACCTTGATTTAAAACAATTCAGAATTATTTTCATCTTCAATTTTTTTTTTATCTTATATAAGAATAATTCTTTATTTTCAGTTATTGAATGATCTTAATATTAAGGAGTAATAGGAATCGAATATTACACATAGGATAATTGTATTGTCACCTCCAGTGACAATGAAATACACATGTATTAATGTCTTCAATCCCGTCTTGTGCTTAATAGTTACATGGCACTCTGTATTCTTCACATTTAGTTCATATGATAAATCATGTTTAGTCCGTGATATAGAAGTTGAAACCTGCTAAAGATCTAAAATAACATAAGATTTGTTGTTTTGCAAACATGAGAACAATACAGCGTATTAGACAAAATTAAAATATAAACAATTGAAACAGTAAGTACACGGTACGAAAATTCAAAAGAAAATGAAATCAGTATTAAGACATATTTTGAAATTTTTCAACATGCAATCATAGCATATAACATGCAGTGACATACACTGTGATGAATACAATGATCATACTGACAATATTTTGAGAATATCATTAATACCTTATGCTTAGAAGAAAAGCTAGCAATACATTTTGAATTAGTTATTGGATGCCATATAGCTTTTTGTAATTGTTTATTAATAGGTGTGGTAGTTGGTATATTTTCTTCCTCTGTGTTCCCTATGTTGAGAGCAATGATGTCGAGACTATGTACCCCCGATGAACAAGGTAAAAAATGAAAAAAATATAACAGGAAAATGAACACAATGACAAAATGTTATTTAATATCAAAATTAAAAGCATAGACATCATTATTTTTGTTTAATTATAATACAAAGAATACTACAAAGATATTTTCTAAATTTGGTACGATGGGTTCGAATTGAAAGATCATGCAGGAAAATATTATTGCAATTTAGAAAATAATAAGCGTTGAATAATATGGAATAAAACTCCGGAAGATTAACAACACATGTAGTGACTTCACTTTTCCAATAGTCAACTTCCCTTTCATTTGAAGCAATATTCCAGCATCATCAGCGTATGGAGTTTGCATTTCATAACTCGTACATTATTTTAGGGCTTGTGTCCCAGTGCAGTGATTTTCTGGACAGAGTTCAGCTGCTGACACAAAAACTACTTAAACAAGGCTACGTTGCTCATAGGTTGAAGTGACAGCTAAAGAATGGATACTGTGGTGATGACGGTTGACTGTTGAGAAACATGTATCAAATGACAATGGATCTTTTCCCTTTTCTTTGCTCTATCACCGACAAGACTTTTACCTGACTTGACTATATGAGTGACACGCGGGTATCTTATCAGAAACAGGAACTGCTTACCCTTCGCGATCACCTAGGTTCACCTCCTGTATTTGTTATTTTTTTATTTTATTTTTTGTTTTATTTTTTGTTGTAGGGTATCTCTTAAGTTTTCTGTGTTGTGTTGTGATTTTTTCTTTTGTTTGTCATCGTCCTGTGTCTTATTTGCCCAATATTGCTAGTGTCTCTGGATAGTCCATTCTTGATTGCCCCTTCAGTTTTCTCTAACGTTTATTTACATCCAAAATGTAGGACTTCGCTTTGTTTCAGAGTCGCATCTATTATCACCATGTTTATGTCTATACGGATCAGTTGTGCAAAAATATGTAGACTTGAAATCGAAACTGATCCAATGTTATTACTTTTATATTACATTTGTATTTGACTTTCCTAATCTTTTGCGTTTGAGTATACCGTGTGAAGGTTTTTCCACAAACGGGTCTTTTACACGGTGCTATTTGTTTTGGACAGATTTGAAACTTTTTTGGTTTACATACCCAATTCGTTTACTAGGGAACCAACCATTTAGTTTTCAGGATGAGATGCTATATTTTTCGTTTAACCAGTTATTGTTTTATCACATAAAACAAAAATCAGTTTTTTCTTTCTAGACATTGAAAATCGGTACTTTTTCTTAAAATCTTACCAAAAATGTTTCGTTGAAAACTGCAGAGCCAAATGATAACTTTTTCAACTTTCTGGTCAAGATATTTGTTTCTATTAAATTTGACGACTGAAATCCCCCCAAAAAAACTATCCCCTAAAAGTAAATTGGTCGTTCACTATTATACATGTATATAATCAGGGCCGCCAAGAGAATTTCTGGGCCCCAGGGCAAATGGAAACTTAGCCCCCCTCCTCCAATTCTCCAAATAATGATACTCAAACTAAGTCCACCACGTTGTGTCATAAGCAAGGAACCAGTACAAAAAAAATTAATTGATGAATTGTGATTTAGAAAACAGCTTTCTACTTGTTTATTTGTCTGGATCTTTATTTATAACTCATGGGCCCCGAGGCGCCGCCCGGATGACCACCCTCTCAATGGGCCTGAATATAATATAATTCGTTTCATTGTCTTTTTTGTAGGATCATTATTTGCCACATTATCCAGTACAGAACTGTTATTCACAGCTTTCTCTCAATTGATTTATGGTGGAATATACAAATGGTCCGTTTCGTTCTTTCCTGGATTAGTTTTTGTCATTATGGCGTGTGTTTTAGTTTTAGTCTTAATACTCTCTATGTAAGTATAGTTTGGCTCAGAGAAATTAAATTTCAATTTCTAAGAGATATTCAAATAAAGGAATTATTCAGGTACAAAAACAAATAAGCAACACCAACAGTACAACACAAAGGCAAAACAAAACAACATCAGGAACGACGATTGAAATCGGATGAGACACACGATGTTCCGGAAGGGTTAACATCTCCAGTCCACTACATTACAATGTACAGGAACTAGTGTTATGCACTGTTTGGACAAAAGCATATTTTCTTATTTGATTTCAATCATTTTCAAAATGTAATGAAGGACCAACAACATATCAAACTTCAACTAAAGTAACTTCCTTTTAAGTCTGTGAGCATGAATAGTCATGGCTATTGAACTCATTCAACGATTGGAATTGATCAAAGTCCATTCTAAACTCACTAATAATTAAGGCCAGTGGGTAATTGTTAACGCCAAATGAGCAATTTTCAGTTATATCTTATGGAGAACATATTTATGAGTTGGCTATCATATCTATTTTGTACTCGACCAAGATGTTGTTGCACTTGTATAGTGCTAGCTAAATGAAACACCAGTCAGTCCACTGGTAAGAAGAGTTTGAAGATACCAAAGGGGTAATCAGAATCCGTAAATCAAAGAAGGCAAGGCGCTTTACTTGGACACATTATCCTGACCCGCAACCAATTAGCCTTTGCTTCTATTCTTTAATGATGGATGCTTAGCGACGAAGCAACACATATCAATATAAATCTGGTTTGATCCAACCAGGAATCGAACTCATGATATACCGCACTCAAGTCAAGTACGTTAAGCATTACACTAAAGGGGATGTTCTTATAAGAGTTTGCTCTTTTATTGTCTTGTCTCCTATGATGTAACGGAGCCGTCGTGCTTGTATGGTAGTTGGATTTACAACTACCTATGCAATCAATGCCTATCGCCTCTAGAGTTGTGAGTTCGAATGTCGCTCACGGAGAAGTGTACTCGATACCATGATATAGTTTGTCAATAATTTGCGGCAGGTCGATGGTTTTCGCAGGGTACTCCGGTTTCCCCTCCAATAAACCTGACCACCATGATATAGCTGAAATATTGTTGAAAGTGACGTTAAACACCATAACCCTACCTTACCCTAATCTATGATGTGACTGTGTCTATTTCCCTCTTTACGCATACACCTTGTAATACTTCTTGTTGAATATACGTTATACAATCATAGATTCACAATTTTCTCCGTGTAAATTGCTTCATTGATGAAATATTGTTACAATTTAATTGTTGATTTTATCTGAACATAGAAAATGGTGAATGTGTTTTCTAATGTTTATAAAACTTTAGGTATTGTTCGAAAATAAACGTTATAAAATACCGAAGTGGCAATCAAAAATGGACAATCCAGAGCAACTGTCAACATAGATGAAGAAAAACAAAGCAAAAACACAACACAATATGTGTTGAACACCACTATGCGCAAACAAACACAAATAACGTAAATAAGACATAAAAACAACTGGAGGTAAAGACGAACCGAACATCGTTTTTACGCGGAAATCGTAACCATCATATAAGTATTATATTGCACCATATCTGTTGTTATTTAATACTTGTTCTTTTATATTATCGATGAAATTACAACCGTGTTTCTCATAAAAGAGAAAAATGAAAACAGAATAAAACGAGTATCTATCATAATGATCCATTAAAGGTATTTTTTTATTTGTGATTTATTTGATGTTTTGAAACAATGCATTTTAAGCGTTTTGAATTCATAATACGTTTATTATTATTAAATTTAGTTTTGACATTTATTGTAGAATATTATACAGATGGATGGTTAGAGAAAATACCCAAGATTCTCAAACATGGGATGTCATTAACTGATTACAAACGAATCCAGTTTCATCATATCGTTTTTGATTATTTTGGATCTGATATCTATCTCACTTATTGTGTTGAGATATATATATATATATATTTATTTATCAAGATTATGTACAATGGTATATATTTCTATTCCTTTCTTTCAAGTTGATATTTTATTCAGATCTGTTAGGATGTTTATTCTATTTTTTACATGGTACCACTTAACTTTTATAATTTCTTCTTTTTGTACTGATGGTGACTGGTTTTTTTTTAGAATTTCATTTACAGCAATTCTGATTTTAATTATATTTTTTATATTATATCTTAATTATACTAGGTAATCAAAAATATATAATGTATCACATTGAATCATTGTATAATAAGAAAGATCATTTTTATAAGATACAGAACTGTTATATAAGATGTGATGTTAATGGTGTATTGTGAATCATTTTAAAAGGCATCAAAATATGATCTGTAATTATTTGCCATAAGAATTTTATATATTGCTATGTGACATTATAAAACTCATAAAATTTATTCCCTTTGCTTGATATAATTTGATTTAAAAAATCAAATAAATAAATGTGTTCAATGTGTTAACACTGTAGATCTGTAAGGTAATCTCTTTTGTAGTAGATTTTTTCTGGTGTTTATTTATATTTGGTTCTTATTTGTAGCATTATTTTGAAAAAAGGTTTGTTAGTGGTTTTGTTATCTCTTATTTCATGCCACTGTTGCTGCATCTATGCCTTTTGATACAGTGCTTTGAGGGAAGATGGGTTTTAAATTAAATGTATGATAAACGTTTACTAATATTTCAAGAGTAGTCTAATTCTAATCAGTGAAATGGCCCCAGTAATACCTAACTATAAATTTGCCTTATACAATGTGTATGCTTATGGGTTATTCCACTTGGTACCATAGTGAGTGGTTGTTGTTTAAGGACAAGTTATTAATTTGTCAGCATTTTAAATATAATCGGGAAACAAGTTACATTTCGATGAGGTAATGATGATGTCCTGTTATAGACCAACATGCTTATTTGGATTTTTAAAGTGCTAACCCATTGCAACCATAAGCGGACACATTATCCTAATTCCGTGTCAATGAGCTCTTCTTTCTACGCATTAAGGTTGCATGCTTAGCGGAGAAGCAGCAACTATCCTTAGTAAAGGAACATATGAATGACATGTGTTTGTAGAAGAATGTCTTATTTACATTATTTGTATTTGTTTGTGAATAGCGTATTTGTTTATGCATAGTGTATTTGTTTGTGTATAGTGTATTTGTTTGTGTATAGTGTATTTGTTTGTGTATAGTTGTGTAACACAAATTGTGTTGTTGTTTGGTTTGTTTATTGTTTTCTTGTGTACCCTATGATGTCAGTTTCTCTGGGTTGTCCATTTTTGATTGTCCCTTCTATATTCTCTAACGTTTATTTACAAGATAATTAGTAGTTTTTTTTATATTTAAATGCGAAACTTCCTTTGTATCATTGTCTATAAAATTCAGTAAATATAAGAAAATACAAATTGTACAAGTTAGATACATTATTATTGAAACAAAAGAATTTGCCCGTATTGATATATCCAATACGGGCCCCTTCTTTTGTTTCAATAGTACTGTATCCTATACAAATATATCATAGTTTGTAGATTTGGTTTGCTTTGGTTTGGTTTTATGGTGTTTAACGCCACTTTCAACAATATTTCAGTTATATCGTGGCGGTCAGTTTTATTGCTGGAGGAAACCGGTGTGCCCGGAGAAAACCACCGACCTGTCACAATAATGTTGTATCAAGTACACCTCATCTGGTTGGGATTCGATCTCACAACGTTAGTGGTGATAGGCACTGATTGCACAGATAGTTTAAATCCAACTACCATATGATCAAGGCCACGATAGCCCCTCTATGTTTTGTATTTTGTATTGTATTGGTAACAATCCTTTTATCTGGATTTTGTACCGAATAAAATTTTGATTCAGATTCCTTATGTTCAAAGTGCACAATTGTAAAACAACTTCTTGAACACAAATTAAAATAAAATAAAACAATTAGAACTTTTGAATTTTCCCGCCAATTTTTTATTTAAAAGACTAAATTGGGAGACAACTCTTACTATTTATCGACGAAGTCGTATGCGATCACTTTTGAGCTACTTTTGTTATGGATGCTGTTGCCTAGCAATTTTAAAGATGAAAATTTTTCTAATTTATTGATTGGAGAATAATACAAATTTGGAAAGAGTTCGGAGAACGGAGTTAAAATACTTGCAGTGATTTTCCGACCGTGTTTGTTTCGGCCGAATATCGGCCCCAATGTGAAAAAAGTTTTCCCCCAATTTTATGGGGGAATATTCCCAATACCATGGTGATAAAATTATTCAAAAAAACTGGTTAATAAAAGCTTTTTCAAATGAAATTAAAAGTCGAACATTTTCATGCTTATTACCTGGTTTCTATTTGTTTTGATTAACCAACATTTTTTTCATATGGAGTGACATCAAGTATGACATAAATAGTAAAATATCTTTTAAAAAATATTTGTATACCTTTGAAAAAAAACATGAATCATAAGAATTTCATTACAAAATGAATAGTAACAAACATTTATAGTTAAGACATGCTTGTTTATTATTTCATTTAGTTTACATGTAGTTTAAAAAATAAATAATAAGTTCTATGGATGTTGAAATATAAATGTATTGATAGAGATATCACTTATTCATGTATGCATCTGTATGGGGTTTTTTTTAGAATAAAAATGATAAATTAATATATATTAGTTCTCCATTCTCTAATCAAGGTTTACCTGAAGTTAATGAGTTTTTGTTTATACACCCTAAGCCCCAATGTTTGCACATTGTTTATACAATAATTACAGCTATTCCCACTTGAAATATTAGATTTCTATAATGAATTTTTTTTAAAGTGGGATTAGGTGGAGTCAAGCCTACCGGTCATCGACACTCAGTACTGATACCGGTACACCATGCCCAGAAGATGAACGCCTTGTTACCACTGCAAATGTCACTCCAAAAACAACCAATTCAAATTCTTTATTACCTAACACAGCTTCAAATGACATCCAACAACATGTAAATAGTGCAAATAGTGGTGATGTTGATATTCGCAATCTCACTGTCACTCTGATTCGGACAGTTGTGCTCCAGAGGTCATGGTACCAGATGCCATGGTGTTCAGTTGAATGCAAAATTAACAAAAATACCCATGGCTATATGACAGTGTGGTGCACCATGGGTATTTATGTAAGTTTTGTGACCTGTTTTGTGGTCATTCTTCCTCATCACAAGAATGTGTTACTGTTGGCATTAACCTTGGTACAGTATGATTGCTATTCTATTACTGGACCTCCAAACTAATAAATGTATTGCTCTTCACATCTTTTCCCAATTCACATCATGTATGCGCTAATTTTCCCAAATATAAGGGACCCGGACCCCAGATACAAATGAGTAGGAAAATCATTGACTTGTAATAAGCATGTCGGATTTAAAGCACTTTGTAATAAGCAACTCGGATTTAAGGCACTTGTAATAAGCAAGTCATTTAGTAGTTTTCTGATTGGTTGCGTCCGTCGTCCTACGCCCCGTACAGACAAAGGGAGTTCGAGTATAACTGATAATATGATTACTTTTAATGGTATATCTGTATTAAACTTTAAATTTAAGAGATATTCTCTTTAACCAAAGTATTATATGTCGCAAAGTTTTATTTTCAATGTATTATGTAATCTTCAGGTGGGCCACTGGGGGTATTAAATTCTGAGAAAGTGCCATTTCATCTATTACATATTAAGAAGTTATTGTTGAGGACATGAATTATTTTAGATTTTACCATGGATAGGAAATAATATGCATCCCCTTTTTCTTAAGCTCACCTGACCCAAAGGATCATGTGAGCCTTTGTCATCACTTTGCGTCTGTCGTCCGTCCGTACACAATTACTAATATTATTCTCCTCTGAAACCACTTGGCCACTTAAGACCAAATTTTGGTGGAATGGTCCGTTGGTGATCCCCTTCCAAAATTGTGTCCGGCAGTCCCGACCTCCAACCAACCGCTGTTACTAAAAATAAAAAAGGGGGATGCAATTTAAAAAAATCTTCATCTCTGAAACTACTGGGCCATTTGGAACTAAACTTTGCTTAGTTCTTTGATGAACCCCTTTCAAAATTGTGTCCGGCAATCCAGATATCCAACCAACATGGTCACTGTTGCTAAAAACAGAAAAGGTGGATGACATTTTATTTTTTTTCCTCTTAAACTACTGGGCCAATTGGATTCAAGCTTTGCTAAGATAATCCTTTGGTGATCCCCTTTCAAAATTTTGTCTGGCAGTCCCGTCCGCGGGACAAGATGGACTCTGTTACTATTTATTAACGATTTCTTGCACATTAAGTAGGATGCAAGGTTTTATATGTCTTATAAAATCCTATAAAACCAAATACTGTTCGTAGAATATTATAATATTTGTGCTTCGTCGTACATCTTTTTTTTTAAAGATAGTTGTTGTTTTGAAAACAAACATAAATAAAGTCACGAGGATTGAACAGTTGAAGCGTTATCAAAGAAGAATTGTGGATTACATATTAAAGTTGATTAATGCTTATGTGCAGGACATCAGTGATATCACAAAACATTATAAATCAACAATACTGGACAGAAAAAGAACTATGATATAAATTTAGAATGTTATATAACAAAGTACGCTGACCATTCATTAGTCATTCCAGCGATATGTTAATGCTGATTGTTTAGCGTGAACTTTCGTAGATTTCAACTTTTTTTTTTATTGTAATATTAAGATACAGAGATCTGAAATTGCGTTAACTTATACTTTAATTAACAATAGTTGTTGTGACGACAAAAATTAAAGTCATAATTTAGGACGTTCAAGGGAGGATTAAAACTATTGTTTGGTACCTTCCTTGTTTATGGAAAATTAAAAATTTCCTGATGTAAAAGCAGGAAGTTCACATTTAAGAAAAACAGTTTAAAAAAATGTATGCAGGATAGACTTTAAAGGTTGGTATTATTTTGTTCCTAAAATACGATTCTTATTACACACAAAAAAAACGAAAAACACGATGACACTTTTAGTACCAAATTTATTGTCTCGAACATGAATTGCTTATTTGTTGATTTTTTTTTATATATGTTTGACCTAGTCACGTGGCCTTTATCATTGTTAACTACAGTATAAGTATCCATTCATACACACACACGTTTGTGTTTATACATGAAGTTATTCCACAATGCTGTTTTTGCCTCGTGCGACGGTCATGCATTTGTCTGACAAATGTGTCTCTTAATTAGATAAAATATCAAATAAACTGTAATGAACTCTATTTCTTACAAACACCTCTACCCCCAGTACCACATTTTATTATTTGTATACTTATTCTCTTCATGAATATAATACTGCTCAAGAACAGTTGACCATTCAGTCAACAGAGAACGGTATATACATGATATTTATAGAATTACATTCAATATTGAACACTGATTTGTTTAATCGGGTGTATTAAATTAAATGTTCTATCGCAGCGTTAAACAACCGATGTTAATTGTTGGCCTATTTATTAGCTACACACGCAAGAAATGAGTAGGACAAAACCCTGCAACCCTATCATCGTACTTGTATGTGATGAATGTCGCAGAAGTCATGACAACAATCGTACTGACAGTCATTGGAGGTCAATTGCCATATTAGTACAGAGGAGCAAGTGAGAGGTCTGATTTTGATTAGAGGCATTCTACAGTGTAACCTTGTTGTTAGAGATGAAAGTTTATAATTTAGTACGTTACTTTTACCAGGAATCTTCCGCGATGAGTTCGTGGTCCCCATATTTGTGAAATGGATAAGGATTAGGATGAATGCTATGGTGTTTAATGCTACTTTTAACAATATTTCAGTTATATCGTGAAGGTCAGTTTTATTGGTGGAGGAAACCGAAATGCCCGAGAGGAAAAACCACCGCAATTCACTGTCAAACTTTATCAGATAATGTTTTGTATCGAGTACAGCTCGCCATGAGCGAGATTCGAATTCACAACGGCCCCTAAATGGTTAAGGTATGAGGATGTCCAGTACTATGTTCGGTTAGTCATATGTGATTTATTTCTGTATGTTGATTCTATATTAGAATTAGGTTGCCATATGTTTATTTAGGTGTGTACTACTCCCTTGTGTACTACTCGCCACTATCAGGGGGGGTCGAATTGACAATATTAGTGTTGATAGATACTGATTATATAGGTAAATCAAACTCCCACACGACCACGAGGGCCTCATAGTTACACTGTTAAGATAAAAAAATAAAAATAGAAAATAAAACGTGGTTCATTATTTCCTTTTTGTTTACAGAACCCAACAAAAGATGGAGGAAGATAATGCAGCAACTCCACTAATTAATGCAAAAGTCGATAATATCAACCATTTTCGAAGCTCAAAATGGACCCCCATAGAAGTTATGGTCATGTTGTACTTCATGTCATTAATATCAATAATACCGGTTCAACAATACTATGTCATTGCAGTTATTGCAGAACAACACAACCAGACAGGTTTTATTAACCAAGGAATATCACATTGCAACATCAGCAATTCCGGTAGCGAGAATAATGATATCGAAAAAGAGTCTTCTGAATTTCTGATGTATCTTGGATTTTGTAGTACATTCTTATCCGTTATTCCTATCATATTGCTAGGATCAGTGGCTGGCAGATTCGGCTTGAAATCAGTGATATTTTATTGTTTGGCAGGAGCTTTGGTGAAAGAAATTATATATCTCTTAGTAATACGCTTCAAACTTTCGTTGTATTTCTTATATATTGGACAAGTGGTAGAAGGACTTACTGGCGGTTTTGGGGGAATGATGATGGCTTTGTTTGGAATGGCAGCTGATGTTACGACTCCAGGCAAAAACAGAGCATTTCGCATTTCTGTAATCGAAGGCACAGCAGCAATTACAGCGGCAGTTGCATTGTCTGGAATGGGTTACTGGATTAAATATGGAGGATTTTATTATCCTATGATATTTATTTGTGCTATGACTATTCTGACTGCATTATTTTGTCTATTTTTCATACCAGAGACGTCAAGATGTCAAAGCCGAACTGATAAGTTCTGTAGTAGTACTTATCTCTTTAAATGTTTTAGACTTTATTACTATGATAATCCAATTGGAAGGAGGAAGAAACTAATTGTTGGACTATTTGTCTTGGGCCTTTCTGGTGCCGCCATTTCGGGAAGATCAAGTGCCCAGACATTATTTCTTTTGCATTATCCACTTTGCTGGAAGGGGGTCCATATTCAGATATATAGTTCTATACAAACATTAACCAACTGGGGGGCAGTAATTCTAATTGTTCGTATTCTGCATATATTTACTCAGGACTATGGGATTTTGGTCATTGGTTCCTTTTCAGCAGCATCATCGATGTTCCTGTTTGCCTTCTCTAAAAAAGATTGGCTTGTGTATTTGTGTAAGTTGAGTTATTATTCTGAGTATCCTTTACCGTTGTTGGTAAATATGTTTTATTTATGGTGTCGTTTAATGATTTGGCGTTTGTCAATGTTTTTTTTACTAGCAATGTCATTTACATATGATATATATTCACACGATAGCTGGATTAAAATCATCGTCGGTTACCAACGGCTGATCACGCTTCAATGTCTTCCACTAGTCATCAATGAGACAATTCTATCATATAAAAACCATCTTTCCGGATTTGTTCCGTAACTGATCTGTGCTAAGACGTTTTAATAACATGCATAACAAAACTCACCATTCCCTATTTAGGTGTCAAACCAGTAATTATTTTGACTGCTTAGCATTTTCTGTAAATTTTTCAAATTGTCAATTTGTATTTCATGTTTTAGAGTATTATTTGGCTGTAACAGTACATTTGAACATCCAGCTTACTTAAACAGTGGGAAAAAATGATGTGGAAGCATATATTTATTGAGTTTTGGGGGAAATTATAGTTTTGTACCATAAGAAATTCCAAAACTTGAATATCAATAAATCATATTTTTGCATATTTGATGGAATTAGAAGGAATTTCAACTGTATACAAAAACTTATTTTATGCCTTAAACTACATAATTTATGGGGCTAAAGCATGATTTAACAAAATTAAGAATGATGTGAACTCATTTTATGGGACGAAAAAAGGGGGGGGGGGCTAAATGCAAACAATTCATAGTATTTAGCTATTAAATATACAACCGAGGCATATATATGTGTAAAAATTGCTTATTATGTTAGAAATTAGCTTAATAACTGTAATATATAAGAGAATAGGTAAGTTTTGGTATATTACACAGTCTGAACTCAACAGCTGTAAATGGAGATATTTTCAATAAAAATCTTCAAGGGGGTACCTTTGCATTTGAACACTTATACTTGCAAATATTAGACAGCCACTTACCTAATCAGGTTTTTTGTGGTTGATATTGCCTAAGGAATAGAAATTAGGCCAATAAAGGGTTAGAGAAGCAAGTTGTGTTGCTCTTTAGGTGTCAAACCAGTAATTCAACCAATCAGAGCTAAGAACATATACAAAAGTAGTCCCTTTTAAAGAAAAAAGTTCCTTTCACTTTGTTGTATTGTGACAAATACTGAATGGAATAGAATAATTAAATTGATAATTGAAGTTAAATGTATAAGGATTATTTTGAGCCCAAATTTGATTGATTTAGTTGTATTTTAATATGGATATGGAGGATTTGATGCATGACCTATAAATAGGGAATTTCTGGGGGATGACAGAGCTATTCTTAGAGTAGGTATTTTCCATAGCCTGGCATTTCACTGCAGAAAATGTATGGTCTTCGAAAGTTTAAACTTAAGATAAAATGGCCAGGTAGGCTCGAAGAAGCACAAATTTAGTAGAAAACCTTAAAGAAATTAATTATAGGTTTCACACCTCAACCAGATTGAACAGAAACACGATCTGACTAGTTGATATAGAATTCATCGTTGATAACACACACGTAACTGTGAGCCGTTCCTCCTTTTATCATTTCAAGTTACAGTGAAATCCTCTCTTTCTATAACCTGTGATTTTGTCAGCTACTTGGTGATGAAATATAAATATTTCTGTTCGTTAATTGGCACTTTGATATTTCGTTTCACATGGTTAATATCTGTAATTTCTTTTTTAAGGGTTAACCTTGATTTAAAACAATTCAGAATTATTTTCATCTTCAATTTTTTTTTATCTTATATAAGAATAATTCTTTATTTTCAGTTATTGAATGATCTTAATATTAAGGAGTAATAGGAATCGAATATTACACATAGGATAATTGTATTGTCACCTCCAGTGACAATGCAATACACATGTATTAATGTCTTCAATCCCGTCTTGTGCTTAATAGTTACATGGCACTCTGTATTCTTCACATTTAGTTCATATGATAAATCATGTTTAGTCCGTGATATAGAAGTTGAAACCTGCTAAAGATCTAAAATAACATAAGATTTGTTGTTTTGCAAACATGAGAACAATACAGCGTATTAGACAAAATTAAAATATAAACAATTGAAACAGTAAGTACACGGTACGAAAATTCAAAAGAAAATGAAATCAGTATTAAGACATATTTTGAAATTTTTCAACATGCAATCATAGCATATAACATGCAGTGACATACACTGTGATGAATACAATGATCATACTGACAATATTTTGAGAATATCATTAATACCTTATGCTTAGAAGAAAAGCTAGCAATACATTTTGAATTAGTTATTGGATGCCATATAGCTTTTTGTAATTGTTTATTAATAGGTGTGGTAGTTGGTATATTTTCTTCCTCTGTGTTCCCTATGTTGAGAGCAATGATGTCGAGACTATGTACCCCCGATGAACAAGGTAAAAAATGAAAAAAATATAACAGGAAAATGAACACAATGACAAAATGTTATTTAATATCAAAATTAAAAGCATAGACATCATTATTTTTGTTTAATTATAATACAAAGAATACTACAAAGATATTTTCTAAATTTGGTACGATGGGTTCGAATTGAAAGATCATGCAGGAAAATATTATTGCAATTTAGAAAATAATAAGCGTTGAATAATATGGAATAAAACTCCGGAAGATTAACAACACATGTAGTGACTTCACTTTTCCAATAGTCAACTTCCCTTTCATTTGAAGCAATATTCCAGCATCATCAGCGTATGGAGTTTGCATTTCATAACTCGTACATTATTTTAGGGCTTGTGTCCCAGTGCAGTGATTTTCTGGACAGAGTTCAGCTGCTGACACAAAAACTACTTAAACAAGGCTACGTTGCTCATAGGTTGAAGTGACAGCTAAAGAATGGATACTGTGGTGATGACGGTTGACTGTTGAGAAACATGTATCAAATGACAATGGATCTTTTCCCTTTTCTTTGCTCTATCACCGACAAGACTTTTACCTGACTTGACTATATGAGTGACACGGCGGGTATCTTATCAGAAACAGGAACTGCTTACCCTTCGCGATCACCTAGGTTCACCTCCTGTATTTGTTATTTTTTTATTTTATTTTTTGTTTTATTTTTTGTTGTAGGGTATCTCTTAAGTTTTCTGTGTTGTGTTGTGATATTTTGTTTTGTTTGTCATCGTCCTGTGTCTTATTTGCCCAATATTGCTAGTGTCTCTGGATAGTCCATTCTTGATTGCCCCTTCAGTTTTCTCTAACGTTTATTTACATCCAAAATGTAGGACTTCGCTTTGTTTCAGAGTCGCATCTATTATCACCATGTTTATGTCTATACGGATCAGTTGTGCAAAAATATGTAGACTTGAAATCGAAACTGATCCAATGTTATTACTTTTATATTACATTTGTATTTGGCTTTCCTAATCTTTTGCGTTTGAGTATACCGTGTGAAGGTTTTTCCACAAACGGGTCTTTTACACGGTGCTATTTGTTTTGGACAGATTTGAAACTTTTTTGGTTTACATACCCAATTCGTTTACTAGGGAACCAACCATTTAGTTTTCAGGATGAGATGCTATATTTTTCGTTTAACCAGTTATTGTTTTATCACATAAAACAAAAATCAGTTTTTTCTTTCTAGACATTGAAAATCGGTACTTTTTCTTAAAATCTTACCAACAATGTTTCGTTGAAAACTGCAGAGCCAAATGATAACTTTTTCAACTTTCTGGTCAAGATATTTGTTTCTATTAAATTTGACGACTGAAATCCCCCCAAAAAAACTATCCCCTAAAAGTAAATTGGTCGTTCACTATTATACATGTATATAATCAGGGCCGCCAAGAGAATTTCTGGGCCCCAGGGCAAATGGAAACTTAGCCCCCCTCCTCCAATTCTCCAAATAATGATACTCAAACTAAGTCCACCACGTTGTGTCATAAGCAAGGAACCAGTACAAAAAAAATTAATTGATGAATTGTGATTTAAAAAACAGCTTTCTACTTGTTTATTTGTCTGGATCTTTAATTATAACTCATGGGCCCCGAGGCGCCGCCCGGATGACCACCCTCTCAATGGGCCTGAATATAATAATTCGTTTCATTGTCTTTTTTGTAGGATCATTATTTGCCACATTATCCAGTACAGAACTGTTATTCACAGCTTTCTCTCAATTGATTTATGGTGGAATATACAAATGGTCCGTTTCGTTCTTTCCTGGATTAGTTTTTGTCATTATGGCGTGTGTTTTAGTTTTAGTCTTAATACTCTCTATGTAAGTATAGTTTGGCTCAGAGAAATTAAATTTCAATTTCTAAGAGATATTCAAATAAAGGAATTATTCAGGTACAAAAACAAATAAGCAACACCAACAGTACAACACAAAGGCAAAACAAAACAACATCAGGAACGACGATTGAAATCGGATGAGACACACGATGTTCCGGAAGGGTTAACATCTCCAGTCTACTACATTACAATGTACAGGAACTAGTGTTATGCACTGTTTGGACAAACGCATATTTTCTTATTTGATTTCAATCATTTTCAAAATGTAATGAAGGACCAACAACATATCAAACTTCAACTAAAGTAACTTCCTTTGAAGTCTGTGAGCATGAATAGTCATGGCTATTGAACTCATTCAACGATTGGAATTGATCAAAGTCCATTCTAAACTCACTAATAATTAAGGCCAGTGGGTAATTGTTAACGCCAAATGAGCAATTTTCAGTTATATCTTATGGAGAACATATTGATGAGTTGGCTATCATATCTATTTTGTACTCGACTTGCATAGTGCTAGCTAAATGAAACACCAGTCAGTCCACTGGTAAGAAAAGTTTGAAGATACCAAAGGGGTAATCAGGATCCGTAAATCAAAGAAGGCAAGGCGCTTTACTTGGACACATTATCCTGACCCGCAACCAATTAGCCTTTGCTTCTATTCTTTAATGATGGATGCTTAGCGACGAAGCAACACATATCAATATAAATCTGGTTTGATCCAACCAGGAATCGAACTCATGATATACCGCACTCAAGTCAAGTACGTTAAGCATTACACTAAAGGGGATGTTCTTATAAGAGTTTGCTCTTTTATTGTCTTGTCTCCTATGATGTAACGGAGCCGTCGTGCTTGTATGGTAGTTGGATTTACAACTACCTATGCAATCAATGCCTATCGTCTCTAGAGTTGTGAGTTCGAATGTCGCTCACGGAGAAGTGTACTCGATACCATGATATAGTTTGTCAATAATCTGCGGCAGGTCGATGGTTTTCGCAGGGTACTCCGGTTTCCCCTCCAATAAACCTGACCACCATGATATAGCTGAAATATTGTTGAAAGTGACGTTAAACACCATAACCCTACCTTACCCTAATCTATGATGTGACTGTGTCTATTTCCGTCTTTACGTATAAACCTTGTAATTCTTCTTGTTGAATATACGTTATACAATCATAGGTTCACAATTTTCTCCGTGTAAATTGCTTCATTGATGAAATATTGTTACAATTTAATTGTTGATTTTATCTGAACATAGAAAATGGTGAATGTGTTTTCTAATGTTTATAAAACTTTAGGTATTGTTCGAAAATAAACGTTATAAAATACCGAAGTGGCAATCAAAAATGGACAATCCAGAGCAACTGTCAACATAGATGAAGAAAAACAAAGCAAAAACACAACACAATATGTGTTGAACACCACTATGCGCAAACAAACACAAATAACGTAAATAAGACATAAAAACAACTGGAGGTAAAGACGAACCGAACATCGTTTTTACGCGGAAATCGTAACCATCATATAAGTATTATATTGCACCATATCTGTTGTTATTTAATACTTGTTCTTTTATATTATCGATGAAATTACAACCGTGTTTCTCATAAAAGAGAAAAATGAAAACAGAATAAAACGAGTATCTATCATAATGATCCATTAAAGGTATTTTTTTATTTGTGATTTATTTGATGTTTTGAAACAATGCATTTTAAGCGTTTTGAATTCATAATACGTTTATTATTATTAAATTTAGTTTTGACATTTATTGTAGAATATTATACAGATGGATGGTTAGAGAAAATACCCAAGATTCTCAAACATGGGATGTCATTAACTGATTACAAACGAATCCAGTTTCATCATATCGTTTTTGATTATTTTGGATCTGATATCTATCTCACTTATTGTGTTGAGATATATATATATATATATTTATTTATCAAGATTATGTACAATGGTATATATTTCTATTCCTTTCTTTCAAGTTGATATTTTATTCAGATCTGTTAGGATGTTTATTCTATTTTTTACATGGTACCACTTAACTTTTATAATTTCTTCTTTTTGTACTGATGGTGACTGGTTTTTTTTAGAATTTCATTTACAGCAATTCTGATTTTAATTATATTTTTTATATTAAATCTTAATTATACTAGGTAATCAAAAATATATAATGTATCACATTGAATCATTGTATAATAAGAAAGATAATTTTTATAAGATACAGAACTGTTATATAAGATGTGATGTTAATGGTGTATTGTGAATCATTTTAAAAGACATCAAAATATGATCTGTAATTATTTGCCTTAAGAATTTTATATATTGCTATGTGACATTATAAAACTCATAAAATTTATTCCCTTTGCTTGATATAATTTGATTTAAAAAATCAAATAAATAAATGTGTTCAATGTGTTAACACTGTAGATCTGTAAGGTAATCTCTTTTGTAGTAGATTTTTTCTGGTGTTTATTTATATTTGGTTCTTATTTGTAGCATTATTTTGAAAAAAGGTTTGTTAGTGGTTTTGTTATCTCTTATTTCATGCCACTGTTGCTGCATCTATGCCTTTTGATACAGTGCTTTGAGGGAAGATGGGTTTTAAATTAAATGTATGATAAACGTTTACTAATATTTCAAGAGTAGTCCAATTATAATCAATGAAATGGCTCCTGTGATACCTAACTATAAATTTGCCTTATACAATGTGTATGCTTATGGGTTATTCCACTTGGTACCATAGTGAGTGGTTGTTGTTTAAGGACAAGTTATTAATTTGTCAGCATTCTAAATATAATCGGGGAATAAGTTACATTTCGATGAGGTAAAATGATGATGTCCTGTTATAGACCAACATGCTTATTTGGATTTTTAAAGTGCTAACTCATTGCAACCATAAGCGGACACATTATCCTAATTCCGTGTCAATGAGCTCTTCTTTCTACGCATTAAGGTTGCATGCTTAGCGGAGAAGCAGCAACTATCCTTAGTAAAGGAACATATGAATGACATGTGTTTGTAGAAGAATCTCTTATTTACATTATTTGTATTTGTTTGTGTATAGTGTATTTGTTTGTGTATAGTGTATTTGTTTGTGTATAGTGTATTTGCTTGTGTATAGTGGTGTAACACAGATTGTGTTGTTGTTGTTTTGTTTGTTTATCGTTGTCTTGTGTACCCTATGATGTCAGTTTCTCTGGGTTGTCCATTTTTGATTGTCCCTTCTATATTCTCTAACGTTTATTTACAAGATAATTAGTAGTTTTTTTTATATTTAAATGCGAAACTTCCTTTGTATCATTGTCTATAAATCTCAGTAAATATGAAAAAATACATCTAGAGAGTGGTATTTTACACGATTTTCCAAATCAGTCTGTTAATAATGGAATGTCGTATTCTGGGCTTCCGACAATGGTGTTTATATCGAGATGAAGGCGGTTCAGTTACAAGTGTTCTGGTAACATAATGGTAACCATTCTTAAAGTGGCTACATTTCAAGTAAAAGGATGTTATTTAGGTACATCTTATAAACTTGACAATGACTATCACTTGTTTTTTCGATTTGTTTTTTTTTTCTTTGTATCCAGATTCTAATAATCCATTTTTTTATATTTGTCTTGTCTACCGAAAAAATAACACAAGTACTGTGACTTGTGTATATGATGCAGAAGAGATTATAAGATAATTTTTTTACTTAACTTAATACATGTATGTACTCTGATATTTTATTTTATATTTTATGCTAATTACTGATTGTTAATTGATGCATAACGCTTGTTTATTGAAGTTTAATGATTGTTAATTGATATTTAAATAAGGGTCATAACAAAATTACCGAACTCCGAACAATCTTACAAAGGGAAAGTCAAAACTCGTAAGTATATAAACAGACAAAATCAGTCAACAACCGGAAAACTGTGAAAACCGTATTGACCCTGACTTGGTACAGGCATTTCTAAAGAAATGGTGGGTTGAATCAGATTTTAAAGCGCCAAACCTCCCGCGTTCAATACATTTTGTAGTGTTTTCTGTTTCTGAAAGGGCGTCGTGATCGTATGGTAGTTGGATATACAACTACCTGTGCAATCAGTGCCTATAGCCACTATAATGAGCTCAAATCCCGCTAACGGCAAGGTGTATTCGATACAACATTATGTGATAAAGTTTGTCAGTGACTTGGGGTTCTACAGTTTCTCCCACTAATAAAACTGACCGCCACGATATAACTGAAATATTGTTGAAAGTGGCGGTAAACACCACACCAGCTTTTTAATGATTTTGATTAATTTATAAAATTTAACAAATTTTTACTTTATTTTGTTTGGTTCATTTGTTCTTCAAATTTAACAACGCTTGGTCTTTTTCTATAGTAATCATCAATATATGTCTTCCGACTATTTTCAAAATGTTTGCACTCCAAAATAAAATGAAATTCATCGCCAATTTCGTCTTTATTACAAATATTACACGTAGTTCAATTTCTTTCAATGTTTTCCCATCTTCCCTTTCAATTGGCAATCTGTGATTTAAAATTCTAAATCTACAACATTCATATACAAAATTATGATCGAGTATGGTTGTGTTGTGATTTATTAAAACGGCATGCCGTTGTGTTGTTGTCTTCCTAATTGTTTTATGTACATTTTCTCATTTCTATTTCTCATTGACATAATTGAGACAATGATTCTGGTATTTAAATTTAAACTATTTGATTAAAAAGGAGAATATACATAAGTAGTAAAATGAGGGAGAATTTTATATATGCTTCAAAGATATCTTGATCTTCAAAAGAACAACTCAGTGACTAGACAATGTATACAGATTCTGTATTTTTATTTGCACACAGACTGTCGTCTTCTACGTTCGTTATGTCTTCTGGCAAGGTAATAAAATGGTATGGCTTCATTTTATGTTTAATTAAAACATGTTTTGCCATAAAATTGCAAAATGTTTTTAATACTTTTCTGTTAAATTATTTTGTATTTGTCTACACATATTGCTGATCTTTAAATTATTAAATTATTTCTACTTTTTCGTTTTTGCTTGTGCTTATTTATATATCTTTTACATTGGATTAAGATATTCGTGTCAGTGGTCATGGATGGTGGAGCGAATAGAGAAATTGAACGTCAATGGGCAATGCTATATTTAATCCTCACAATCTGTGACAAAACTAGGAAAGTAAATATTTCATTTTAAACATATTTTATTCATAAATAAATGAAATGGATTGGATAGCAGGCAATAGCCTATATAAATCCTCTCCATACAAAAGGCAACAGCAACAATCAATAATGCATGCATTTAATATTTACAATACACAATATGGAATTTCATACTCAAAGGGAAATAGCTCGAGTATACAATAGCATTCAGAAATCTCATATATTCAGTTATTGATACATGTAAGTAGTTAACATTGATTAGATTTTATCGACAATTTGGCTGATATGAGATCTACTAATTTTTTTTAAATACAATTAGTTGCTATCTAAAAGTGTTACCAGTGTACGATGTTGCTAGATTTATTACCTCTCAATTTAATTTAAATACTTAATTCATTTTAGAAGTTTTTTATTAGCATGCAGTAGGTAATTATCATAGTGTAAATATGAGATTTATGACATTATATATACATGTATATATTTATAAAACAAAATAAATTATAAATAGAATATCAATAAGTTAATTTAATTTAGTCATGTGAGAGGAATAGTACCGATATTTGCAATCATGGTCCATCATATGTGAGAATACTGTTATAGTTTAAAATGTTTAAAAAATTTAATTTATATTACTATATTATTATCAAATCGTTTGCTCCGCTTAATAAAGGAATGTACTGCACGAAAAAGTTTTACATTCTGATTATAATCAGAGGTTTCACTTCCATAAAGAATGGTTTGAATAGTAAATTCTATGTTAAGTTTATTAAAGGAATCAACAAGTTGTTGCCTATGAATGTTGTATAAAGGGCAGTGCATAAAATAATGGGAGGGGCTTTCACAGGGATCATTGCAATGTGGGCAAGATGGTCTGTCAGATAAGTGATGTTGCTGCAAATGTAGATTTAGATTGCTAGCATCATTCCTCATCTGACAGTGTATGATATTTTCTTTTCTGTCACCTATATGAAAATATTTAGGCGAAGCTTTTGTACCAGAGTTCAGTCTTGTCTTAAATATATTAAGAGAAGGACTGGACTTTGTTGAGGGAGGCAGACCATTCCAGAGTCGTAACGTACAAGGGATGAAACTTTTGCTATATGAGACAGTATTACAAAAGGGTAGTCTAAAATTGTCCCCCGATATTTGTTGTCGTAGATTATAATTGTGAATATTTTCTGTGTATGGTTGGATCATGTCATACATATAGTCCGGAGTTAAACCATTTATTATTTTATAGAGTAAAATCAACTTTTGTTTCTCTCTTCTTTTATAAAGGGGTTCCCAGCCAAGTTCACTATATAATTTAGATCTGGATGAATTTACTCTCAACCCTGTAATTATCCTGCTTGCCTCAACCTGAACACTTTCCAATAGATTAGCTTCATTTTGGGTACAATTGTCCCAAATTACATTTCCATATTCTAGTATAGGTCGGATAAATGACAAATATATATTAATCAATACATTTCTGTCAACTTGATATTTGAGCATTCTAAGAATTTTCAGTCTGTCACATGCTTTCTTATAACTTTTACTTACATAATCACCCCATTTACAATTACTTTGGAGATCCAGACCCAGATGACAGTGAGTATTAACATCTGTCACTCTGTTGTCCATATCCCCAAAATAAACTGGAGGGTTATTTATATTTCGTCTAGTAAATAAAATTGATTCAGTTTTATTAGGATTAAATTTAATAGCCCAGTTTTGTGACCAGTTATGAATATGAGACAAGTCTGTCGAAAGCATATCTGCAGCTTGTATATAATTTTGTTCATCGACTATTACATACAAAGATGTATCATCGGCAAAGAGTTTGATATTACAATCAAGATCATCAACAATATCGTTTATGTATATAAGGAACAGGAACAGGCCCAACACAGACCCTTGGGGAACCACAGCATCAATTCCCTCCCACCCAGATGAGAATCCATCTAAGACCACTTTTTGTTTCCTATCATCTAAATAATCTGTAACCCAACTTAGTAAATTTCCATCTATACCAATTTTGCGTAATTTATATAAAAGTCCTGTATGCCAAACCCTATCGAATGCTTTAGAAATATCACAAAATATAAACCTTATGTCTTTACCAATATCAAGGTTACTGATAATAGTGTTGTAAATATATACAAGTTGGCTTACTGTAGAATCTTTTGGTTGAAATCCTGACTAGTGTTCTGTAATAATATGATGCTCCAATACATAGTTATGCAAATGTTTCACAATAATTTTTTCCATCATCTTACACAGAACACAAGTAAGGGCAATAGGTCGAAAGTTTGTAATGTCGGATGCAACCCCTTTATTTTTGTACACAGAAAGTAAATATGGTTTCTCCTTCTTTTTACACTGGAAACAGTAACTCTGGTTTCATCAAATCATCAGGATTTGTCATCGATTCTGGTTTGGTTTAGACAGGTTTCACTACAAAAGACATCATAATATCATAATACAATGGGAATCTAACAAGAGTAGAAAATGCAGCATATTCTACATTCCATTTCTATGAATGCCCAAAATAAATTGAGCTGATGTTGTTACAACAGTCTTCTTTTGCAATATTTTGTGATTTGCGAAATTTGAAGCCAAATTCATTGAAAACTCCCATATTTCTGAATCAGATAAAGAACTGGCTTAATTTCATGGTCAAAAACGATGAATCTCCTTTTGTATACCAGGATTTAGCATAAAGAAATACTTGCTTAATTTGTAATCAACTTTTTAAGCTTTTTTGTGTATAATTCAAGGAAAAATCTACTAGATGCTGCTAGGCACAGAACAAGATTTATTTTTGTAGTTAAAAGTACATACCATCTATGTGTTTATGTTGAAATAATTAAGTTAAACATTAATCGTGCATCAGATGGAAAAACATTATTCTTAATTCAACTAGAACGATTTCAGACCCCGACATATATATCTCATTCATTTGTCAAACTACGGTGAATCAAGTGAAAGGATCAGTTACGTTCCATACATATACTACTCTGAAGAGCTGATAGCATTATAGTGTATACATGTATATAACGACAAGTATCTACCGTTTATATTAAAACACTAAAAAGACAAGAAGATCTTGATTAATATGTAGATGGTGTACATTTAATAGCCATATTGAAATAATCACATGTTTACAACGTTTCTAAACAAATTTACTGTTTAAAAAACTTACACCATCATTTTATTTTACTTTCATATATATGTAATACATTACTGATAACGGATTTGTCACAGATTTCCAGTGTCACGCCATATACCCAACATCATAACAACCCACAATCCATCATGTGTATTGATTAATAAGGTTAAAATCCGACTCACTTAAATCTGTTCATGCATGGAATTTATCGAAGCAAAACCAGGTTGTTTTTTCTGTAAACAAATTATAAGCATATAATGTGATCTAGAACTAGTGGAGTTTTTCTTCCTGTCCACTATGTAACAATCGTGTGATTTGAGGATATATTTTAATCTACATAAGAGGTGTGTATCATAAAAGCATATAATTATATGTGTATCTATCTATTCTTAGCTTGAGTATGTCGTCTGCAACTGTTCGTTGTTATTGGTTTTCTTTTTCAGGGAGTGGTGGAGGACAAATGACCACGGATGTGAAAATTATTTGATCTCAACCTCATAAAATTCCTAACGTACATTCCTACGCCGAATGCACTTGTTACTCGGGCATTCTCCTATACGTAATGGCGACCCGTTCTTCTTCTCTTTATCATTTTAATTTCCAAGGAAGTACTTCTCATTTTTTAAATGTGATTTGATTCGGAACTAATAAAATTGTCAATGGTGCATGAATAATTCAAGAATGCGAGTATTGGAAACAGACAGTTAAGCAATCCTGGTGAAATTGACAATAGTTCATGTTCACACTTTCTGTCATATAGATGACACAGACTGTCCTTTTAATGCTATATACCATAGGAAGAAACAGTGCAAAGACCACTAACTGGGGATACAGCGGATTGGCTAAATAACAGGTACTTGTATCGTTCAAGAGAGGAGTACAGATATATATATATATGCCCTTTTTTAGTATGGTATTCATGTAGGTGAAAAACGTAGAGATTGTGTTTGCTTTTGTTGACACGGTCATTCATAAATCTTTTTTTCCATTTTATGTGAAACAAGATAAAGAGAATAATACAAAAAAAATCACAATGTGGATAGTGAAAAGTGAGAAAATAAAATGAAGAAAAAAGAAAAAGCGAATATTAGACAACACGTTTTCCTAATAGAAAACCCGGAAGTGAGATTAGGTGATCCGAATGGCTAAGCTTCTCCTCATGCATGTATGCTGCCAGACATATAATCACCAACGTAAGTGTATGTATACAAATCATTGACACCTCCAACTCTTCAAATACAGTACTGTTATTCCTTAATTTAACTGTCTAAAATAATCACCAATGGAATATAACTTTTCCTTCAGGACAAAAATACAGCAGAATGTCAGAAGATGAATCAAACACACCTATGCTGGAACCTAGATCAAACAAGATCAACCATATTCAAAGAACAAAATGGACGCCACTGGAAGTTGTGATAACACTTTATTTCGTAGCGGTTGTATTCAATACGATTGTTCAACAATACTATGTTATTACAATCATAGCCGAAAAACACAACCAGTCAAACTTTATCAACCACGAAATGTCCAGTTGTAATAATTCCAAGAGTGACAATAGCAATATTCAAAAAGACTCATCTGAATTACTGATGTACCTCGGGCTTTGTAGTACATTTTTATCTGTATTTGCAATAATGTTCCTTGGTTCACTGACAGACAGGCTGGGAAGGAAATTAGTCTTGTGTGTCTGTCTGGTTGGCGTACTGGTAAAAGAAATTATTTGTGTTATAGTTATACATTATAAGTTCTCAGTGTATGCTTTGTTTCTTGGACAAATAGCGGAAGGACTTACTGGTGCTTTTGGAGGAGTATTGATGACAATTTTTGGAATGGTAGCTGACATTACTATTCCGGGTAAAACCAGGGCGCTCCGTATTTCGGTTGTTGAAGGTGTTGGAGCCATCATATCGGGATTGTCATTGATTGCAGTTGGTTACTGGGTTAAATATTCTGGATTTGTCTTTCCTATGTTGTTTTCTCTAATTTTAACTATACTGAGTATAATATTTTGTGTATTATTTATCCCAGAAACGTCAAAAATTGAATCCAGAACTGAAAAATCATGTAGCGCTGCATATCTTTTAAAATGTGGTAGGCTTTACTGCCATAATAATTCAGCTGGAAGGAGAACGACACTCATAATAGCACTCTTAATCTTCGTACTCGCTGGCATAGCTATCTTCGGTAGACCAAACACACTGACGTTATTTCTTCTAAATAATCCCCTCTGCTGGACTGAAGTCCGTATTCAGATATGTAATGCTGTGATAACATTAGTGAACTGGGGAATAGTCATTGTTGTTGTTCATGTTCTTCATGCATTTGTTCAGGATTATGGGATATTGATCATCGGGGCTTTTTCAGCAGCCTCCTCGATGTTTTTGCTTTCTTTCGCCACAAAGGACTGGATGGTTTATTTATGTAAGTATCATTTTATTACTCTTAATAAAATAGGAAGAAAAGTTTGAAGATACAAAAGTAATAATTAGAAGAAAGACAGACAATACAATGGCTGAAAAAAGACAAACAATTGTCGACAAAATACTACAGAAAACTAAAGATTAAACAAAGCGAACCATGTACCCCGGGAGAGTAAGAAGTTCTTGCTAGACTAGTGGCACCCGCCGTGTTACTGGTAAACGAAATGAGAATCAGTTGATATGGAAATCAGGTTGCTGTGAATTGTCTTTTGAATAAAATTTAGTGTTCTCATTTTAATGTGAAAATACATCAATATGTAGACATAATTTATTTAGACAACTGTGTTAGACGAACCTAGATCATAGGCTGTAAATCACATGAATGATTCTCATTTCATAGTTCAAACACAGACAAACAAAAACTTCAATAAAAAGCAAGAGAACAAATTCAAATACAATTGTGTAGGCGAGAACTCGACATGGAGATATATCAATAACGGAGCAATATATTTGCACACCACATTCAAACCATGTATAATATGAAAAATAAAAAATACCTTACTGTCAGAACAGTTTGAAATCCAATCGAAAAATGGTAGAAAGAGGCAAAATCGATGCCCCTAACTAAATATGCATGATAATTTAATTTCTTTTCTTGGTACAGGCATTTCAATAAAGTGACGGGTTAAACTAGTTTTATTGGTCTAAAACGCCTCTCTTAGTTAAATGGTGAGGCCATGGAAGGGTTTTACACATGCGAGTGAAATGCAAACCTCACATATAACTAGGTGGTCAGCGTTGTTATAAAGAACGCTCGAATCTTGATCTTTATGTATATTATTCTTAATCTTCGTGACACAGAATCTGTCATATGTATGATATCGTTCTTTAAAAGAGAGTCGATGATCTGAAGCAGCATTTTGATATTAGATAGTATAAAAAGCCATAATAAGGAAACAAAAGTAAATTTTGAATCAAAATATAATTGTCAATCCCGTATGATAAGATTATCATCCGGACATAAATTTGCATAAAATTAAAATATAATAGTTACTATAACTGCAATTTATCTCTATTGTATGAAAAAATATTATTTAGTTGGATGAGTTTCCTGACCAGTTTTGTAGTGAGTATCAATAAATCTTTGTTTAACGCGGACAGAGTATGTATACTGTGTTTACCCTGCAATGTCTTTCCAATCTTTCGATTTTGAGCGTACCTGATGAAGGTTATTTTGAGCGTACCTGATGAAGGTTATTCCAGAAACGTGTCCTGCGCAATAGATTTAATATCTACGTTTTTATTACAATTTTTCAGATTAAGTGAGAAAGCAAACAGCTGAAGTAAGCGTCATTGTAACGTTCGAAGGCTATGGTCTGTCATGGCGTCTTTTTATCGATATTGATCACGTGGTTAAATGTCAAATGTTCGACACTTTTTCCTAGTGTGTGTAAGTCTTGCTCTTCGGTATTTTACTTGTTGACGTAACATACTTACAGTTTTAGTATTTTATAGCATTGCATAAACATTTTAAGGAACCAATTGAAGTTTTGATTTACACGCAGCAACCGCTGGACAGAAAACTGTAAATTACTGATATAAAAAGGCTAGAATAAGTATTATTTGTTATCGACAATATATTACGCAAAAACAAATATAAGCTCTCGAGAGCTTTTGACCGACATAATTAAGAATGACAAAAAAACCGCAGAGGGACCTATGAAACATTGAATTCTTGATAATATTACTGGTTCGAATGAACTATGACAATAAAACCCAAGGCAAGTCCAGTTTGCTCAAGGATGGTTATTAAGATGTGACATCTCCTGGTCCGTTATTGAACCATAATTCCATCGTTAGGCCATAATTCCCATGGCTAGTTAACGAAACAAAAATTCTCCAGTTCATACCGGAAGCATATCTCTGTTGTAAGTTGAAGCGCTGAAATATATAATACCTATCAATTGATTATTGATCTTACTCTAATAACTGCCAAATATGAACGTTACTCGTACTGCAATGTAAGTTGGTGATTGATGTATAACGAAGATTTAATCTACTTTTAAACTCTAACAGTAATACATTTCATATCAGTGTTATGCAACAACAATCTCGCAATCAAGATGCTTGCAATACAATTTGACAGTGTAAATTTACTTGAATTTTATTTAAGCAAAAATAGAACATGATGGTGTATTTATGTCATTTATAATGATTTAAAGTGTGATGTGTTTTATAGATGTTGTACTTGGTTTATTTTCAACATCTATGTTCCCTATGTTACGAGCAATGATGTCGAGACAATGTACTCCTGATGAACAAGGTATGGTATCAATGAACCAAGGAAAATTATACTCCTAAACCGGATAATAATAGAGATAATAATTATTTGATAACGAATCTAAATAATGCGTACTTGAAAATAACATACACAAATCGTGTGAACAATTCAAAACTTTCATTCATGACTTGTCGCCGGATTTGTAACTAGAGTAACACGACGGGGGGAAGGCACTAGTGAAGCAGGAACTGCTCACCCTTCCGGAGCACCTGAGTTCACCCCCGGGTATTAGTGGGGTTCCTTGTTGCTCGACCTTACGTTTTATGTGTAATGTTTTGTAGATCGTTGTTTGTCCTTTTGTTCTTTTTCTTTTGGCCATTGCATTATCGGTTCTTCTTCGATTTACGGATTCTGATTACCCCTCTGGTATCTTCAAACTCTTTTTAAAAACGTTCAGTTATTATACAATATACAAAGGAAGATTAAATCATCGAAGGAAATGTTGATACAACCTATGATTGACAAAGAGACAGACCAAAGCCAATCTAGTTGATATATTTGTTATTACTATACAAAGAGACAGACCAAAGCCAATCTTGTTGATATATTTTACAACCTATGATTGACAAAGAGACAGACCAAAGCCAATCTAGTTGATATATTTGTTATTACTATCACTTTCTCAATACTTTTGCTGGTGAACTACAAGTTCCGATGTGTATCATATGTCAGTAGTCAGTGTTGCGAAACTGTCATATATGGGATATATTTCTTATTGTTTACAATCCCTAAATAATGTAATTATTATTAAACTAGTGTTTATCTCCCTTGGTATTATGGAACATTAACCGATTTTAGTTGTCCTAATTACGCCCTGAAGACTTTTGACTATTATTTGGTGTAGCAATCTTTTGACTTTGAGTGTTCCTAATGAAAGTTATTCAGACTCCCTGTCCACTTAAAGTTATTCAGACTCCCTGTCCACTTAAAGTTATTCAGACTCCCTGTCCACTTAAAGTTATTCAGACTCCCTGTCCACTTAAAGTTATTCAGACTCCCTGTCCACTTAAAGTTATTCAGACTCCCTGTCCACTTAAAGTTATTCAGACTCCCTGTCCACTTAAACTTATTCAGACTCCCTGTCCACTTAAACTTATTCAGACTCCCTGTCCACTTAAACTTATTCAGACTCCCTGTCCACTTAATGTTATTCAGACTCCCTGTCCACTTAAAGTTATTCAGACTCCCTGTCCACTTAAAGTTATTCAGACTCCCTGTCCACTTAAAGTTATTCAGACTCCCTGTCCACTTAAAGTTATTCAGACTCCCTGTCCACTTAAAGTTATTCAGACTCCCTGTCCACTTAAAGTTATTCAGACTCCCTGTCCACTTAAAGTTATTCAGACTCCCTGTCCACTTAAAGTTATTCAGACTCCCTGTCCACTTAAAGTTATTCAGACTCCCTGTCCACTTAAAGTTATTCAGACTCCCTGTCCACTTAAACTTATTCAGACTCCCTGTCCACTTAAACTTATTCAGACTCCCTGTCCACTTAAACTTATTCAGACTCCCTGTCCACTTAATGTTATTCAGACTCCCTGTCCACTTAAAGTTATTCAGACTCCCTGTCCACTTAAAGTTATTCAGACTCCCTGTCCACTTAAAGTTATTCAGACTCCCTGTCCACTTAAAGTTATTCAGACTCCCTGTCCACTTAAAGTTATTCAGACTCCCTGTCCACTTAAAGTTATTCAGACTCCCTGTCCACTTAAAGTTATTCAGACTCCCTGTCCACTTAAAGTTATTCAGACTCCCTGTCCACTTAAAGTTATTCAGACTCCCTGTCCACTTAAAGTTATTTAGACTCCCTCTCCACTTAAAGTTATTCAGACTCCCTGTCCACTTAAAGTTATTCAGACTCCCTGTCCACTTAAAGTTATTCAGACTCCCTGTCCACTTAAAGTTATTCAGACTCCCTGTCCACTTAAAGTTATTCAGACTCCCTGTCCACTTAAAGTTATTCAGACTCCCTGTCCACTTAAAGTTATTCAGACTCCCTGTCCACTTAAAGTTATTCAGACTCCCTGTCCACTTAAAGTTATTCAGACTCCCTGTCCACTTAAAGTTATTCAGACTCCTTGTCCACTTAAAGTTATTCAGACTCCCTGTCCACTTAAAGTTATTTAGACTCCCTGTCCACTTAAAGTTATTCAGACTCCCTGTCCACTTAAAGTTATTCAGACTCCCTGTCCACTTAAAGTTATTCAGACTCCCTGTCCACTTAAAGTTATTCAGACTCCCTGTCCACTTAATGTTATTCAGACTCCCTGTCCACTTAAAGTTATTCAGACTCCCTGTCCACTTAAAGTTATTCAGACTCCCTGTCCACTTAAAGTTATTCAGACTCCCTGTCCACTTAAAGTTATTCAGACTCCCTGTCCACTTAAAGTTATTCAGACTCCCTGTCCACTTAAAGTTATTCAGACTCCCTGTCCACTTAATGTTATTCAGACTCCCTGTCCACTTAAAGTTATTCAGACTCCCTGTCTACTTAAAGTTATTCAGACTCCCTGTCCACTTAAAGTTATTCAGACTCCCTGTCCACTTAAAGTTATTCAGACTCCCTGTCCACTTAAAGTTATTCAGACTCCTTGTCCACTTAAAGTTATTCAGACTCCCTGTCCACTTAAAGTTATTCAGACTCCTTGTCCACTTAAAGTTATTCAGACTCCCTGTCCACTTAAAGTTATTCAGACTCCCTGTCCACTTAAAGTTATTCAGACTCCCTGTCCACTTAAAGTTATTCAGACTCCCTGTCCACTTAAAGTTATTCAGACTCCCTGTCCACTTAAAGTTATTCAGACTCCCTGTCCACTTAAAGTTATTCAGACTCCCTGTCCACTTAAAGTTATTCAGACTCCCTGTCCACTTAAAGTTATTCAGACTCCCTGCCCACTTAAAGTTATTCAGACTCCCTGTCCACTTAAAGTTATTCTCCCTGTCCACTTAAAGTTATTCTCCCTGTCCACTTAAAGTTATTCTCTCTGTCCACTTAAAGTTATTCTCCCTGTCCACTTAAAGTTATTCTCCCTGTCCACTTAAAGTTATTCTCCCTGTCCACTTGAAGTTATTCTCACTGTCCACTTAAAATTATTCTCCCTGTCCACTTAAAGTTATTCTCCCTGTCCACTTAAAGTTATTCTCCCTGTCCACTTAATTACATATCTACATTTTTATGCTAATAGTTATGACAACGTAGATATATAATGTAGTGTGCACGAAACGTTTCTCGTATAACTTTCGCTCAAAGTCGAAAGATTGGAAACCCAAATAAATTTAACCTGTTTTGCGAGCAAGAAAAACAATATACATGTATGCTGAATATGTATTACTCATTTACATCTTATTATATTATTAACATATTATTAATACAATAAACATTGTTTGAACAAATTTCTGTTTGACATGTTGAAACAAACATCATATTTAGTCGTGGATAAATCAGAGCCGAGAAACTACAAACGATCAATACGAGGAATGTACTTTACCACTTCTTGTAGTTAACTTGTATATACTACGGGTTAGGGTTAGAGTAATGGTGTTAAACGCCACTTTCAACAATGTTACAGTTATAACGTGGCAGTCAGTTTTATTGGTGGATGAAACCGGAGTATCGTAAGAAAACCACCTGTCGCAAGTCATCGACAAGTCACATAATGTTGTATCGAGTACAGCTCACCGTGAGCTCGGGGTTCGAACTCGCACATGAGTTCATCCCCGGTTTTTAGTGAACTTCGTGTTACTCGATCTTTAGTTTTATATGTATGTTCTGTTGATCGTTGTTTGTCCTTTTGTACTTTTTCTTTTGACCATTGTGTTGTCTGTTCTTCTTCGATATACGGATTCTGATTGCCCCTTTGGGATCTTCAAACTCTTCTTAAGTGGTGATAGGCACTGATTATAAAGGTTGTTATAAATCCAACGTTGCTTTAATAAGTCGTGAATGAGGAAAGGACAGGGACTTTAAATAGTTCTATTAATAAAAAAATATATATTCGTTCATTGAATATAATATAAACATTCATGTATTTTTTTGTATTCTATTCACATCGTATAACATATAATCGATGGGAAATATATAAATTATCTACCTTTTTTATTTGGGTCGTAGTTTTCTACTTTAATACTTATTTTATTTCACATAAAATCTCTCTCTCTCTCGTCAATTTGAAGGATTATTCTTTCACAATCAGTAGATGTATAGGACTGCTAACCACAGTATTCCAGTATTCACACATTTTATTTCTGATGGAGTATATACTGTATATAAATAATATGTCCTCTTTGTCTGTTGTAGGATCATTATTTGCCACATTATCCAGTACAGAGCTGTTATTCACAGCATGTTCACAGTTAATATATGGTGTAGTATATAAATGGTCCGTCTCGTTCTTTCCAGGATTAGCTTTTCTCATTATGGCGAGTGTTTTGGTTATAGCCCTTCTATTTTCAATGTAAGTATATCTATATACATTGTATATTGTTTATTTCCTCTACAACAATATTTAGTGTGGTGGATTTTTTAAAGTAGATTTTGTGTTTTTTAAGAAAATCGTCTATATTTTTTAAAATAGTTTAACTTTATTGTATGACTTACATGTAGTTTTGTTATTGACTTGTGACAAGTCGATGGTTTTCTCCACCAATAACACTGGACGCCATGCACTATATAACTGAAATATTGTAGGAAGTGGCATTTAACACCACAACCCTAATCCCTAAATGTTGTAATAATAAATTGTTTTATCTCCCACAAAATATATGAAACATTAACATGGGATAAAATAACAGTTATAAATAACTCAGAGCAACAAACAAAAACAAAGCAGAAACCTCCATAGCAAAACTGACAGGAACTACTAGTTTTCTTTATATGGTCAGAAAAAAGGAGGTAAAAATTAAAATGCATTTGATATTTCTTTTCTAACCCTATATCATCATTATCTTTGAATTATGAACAGTTTAATTATTATTTTTTTTAATTCTTCTAATATTGTTTATTGCAGGCTATTATATAAATGTATGGTGAATAAGAGAGATAACAGGTTAGATGCTATAAAGTGAAGACAATAGTCAGTTTTAGTATTGATGTGTCATATTATATTATTATGTTGTATTTTAGTTGTATTATCTGTATTGATATATGTATTCAGATCTTTCCCCGAAGTTCATTTAAGTTACTATTAATTCGTTCGATCTTAATTCTTAGCACCGTATACTTTAATATCTTTCACTAAAAGACATGTTTGCGCTAATTAATGACAACAACAGCCATTGTAAATCTAGATCCCAGGTTAAATATATTTCTTGCATTTTCCAGGAAAAGCATAATATGTTTTAGTACAGCTGTTTTACATTCATTTAGTATGCTGTTTGTATAGTTTGGGAATATAATATCACATTTATATTTTGAAATAGATCTATCTACAATATCGATAAAAATATTAAAATATGTTGTTTTTAGTTTTATTTAACACAACAGTGTTAGAATTAGATATTTGAGCTGACAATTTTTTTCTCCCACGACGGAATTGGAAATCACGTCATTCATACACTATCGCTCCAATCGGTTAGTAAATAATGTCCACCGCCCTAGACCAGTTGGCCACACCCTCTATAAAATATAACTTCAATAGTTCAGTAAGACATAAGACATGTGTCTAAAAGTGTATAAATGGTGCATAAATATAATAAATGCAATCTTAATAATACAATGGTACATGTGTACATACACCTCTTCTTTAAATGTATGTTGGTTGTGTTTCATCTACCCACCGGATACCATCAGTGTAACTGCATTCGTGTCATTGTTTCTATCCAATTTTAAGTCAATGTAGTAATATTATTGTTTTGCGGGCATATGAAGGTTGACAGTTTACATTCGATACGCTTTTCTTGAGCCTGTTAAAAAGTTCTGTTAAAACGAGGGACTATATTCATCAAGACAATTACTTGTTAACATTATTCTACTGATGAAAAGACCATACATTAATCAAGTAATTTACAAATATCATCAATAAAACCATTCGATTAACGCACAAAATGTTTTATATATAAATCCGTTTCCAAGTTAATTACCTTTTCATCATGGACACAAACCAATAGGCCTACCTAAACATGTTTTGATTGTCATCATGAATTCTTCAAATATTTAGGAATTTTCGTGCCTAAGCTGTTTGCAGATATATTCCCAATATATTAGAAAATTTTACTGGACAATGATTTTGTAAATAATGACTTCATGACAGCTAGAAGTCAGGAGAAGCTGATACTTTCGAAGCACCATATCTCAGTATTAATATTTTGTGAGTATGTTATTTGTATTGTCAATTTGCTATCTCTGTAAGGTGATATCATGTTCAGTGCGCATTTTGCTTAAAGAAAGGTTTGAAGATACCGGGGTAATCTGAAGCAGTCATTTTTTTTTCATTTTCCGCAATCGTTTTCTGTGATTTAATTTCGAAACTGTTTTGCATAAGAATTTCATATCACATTATTTTCCATGTTTTGTTTTATGTTTGTGTCCACGACACTTATTTTTATGTAAATATAAAGTTTATATCGTAATAATACACAACAAGTGCCGTGCAGCAGATCTGAACCTTTCTAATCATATTATCTCACTTTCGGTGCCAGTTCATGTTGTCCTCTCACTTGT
This sequence comes from Bathymodiolus brooksi, assembly GCA_963680875.1. Lineage (NCBI taxonomy): Eukaryota > Metazoa > Mollusca > Bivalvia > Mytilida > Modiolidae > Bathymodiolus > Bathymodiolus brooksi. Next base: position 87,359,631 of record OY804576.1, on the reverse strand, counting down.
TATTTTATTGCCTATTTATTTTATATACCAGGCTCAAGCTAGCGACCAATAAGCTATCGACCAATAAGGAGATATGTCTCAAAACCAAAAAAATATATAAGAGCAAAATGTACTTTTAAAGATTTCTAGCGACCAATAATAAATATATTTCTGTAATTGCACATTCAACACATTGAATCGTCATCTGGGCATACAGGAAATATTTCTGGACCCCCCCCCCCCCCCCCCCCCTTTTCCACAATACAAAGTTGACATTTGACACACTACTGTGGAAATAAGGTGTAGAATCTCACACAGACACTCGTGTGAGTAAAAGACAATACATTTTATGTTCCATTTCCCATGTTCACCCGTACATAAAATATGCCTTCTCTTTACTGAGCTTAATAAGGAAGACAAACATATATTTAGGGATGGCGAGCTTAGAAAACAGTCGGCCAACTTTAAACAAACACAGCGTAAACAAATAATATACTTTCATGTAAACCGGTATATAATTTGGATTCGCCATTGCTTTGTCAAACAAAATAAAGTTCTAAGATTCCCCGTTCACATGAAGACGTCTCATATCTACAAAAAAAATGTAAATATAGAACATTGGAAAAATATAGCAATACATATTATGAAAATAAACAAAATATAAACCCTGCATGTGCGTGTAACACTTATTTAATAAATAGTATTATTTTGTTTTAACAATTTATTTTTAAATTGTGTATTTAAAGGTGTCAAACAACTAATTTAATTCACCAATGCACTTAAGTCAGGTAAAGGCCCAGGCAGTACTTTTGAATTAAACCCCAAGTGGCAATATCCATATCCAAATATCAAAGTTGATATTTGACACCCTGCTGTGGGCTTGAGGTGCATTATCCCACCTAGGCACTTAAGTCAGTTAAAGGCCCGAGCAATACCTTTGACTTAAACCCCAAGTGGCAAAGAACATTGCCGTCCTTCGGTATTTTTTCATGGATATGCATAGGGTCCCCTCCCCACCCCCAATCCAAATATCAAGGCTGTAATTTAACACCCTGCTGCGGGCTTGAGGTGCATTATCCCACCTAGGAACTTAAGTCAGTTAAAGACTCGGGCAATACCTTTAATATAAGCGCAAAGTGGGCAAGAACTTTGCCGTCCTTGATATATTTGTCATGGGATATTTATAGAGACCCCTCCCACCACATTTTTTTGGCAAATATCAAAATTGATATTTGACACCCTGCTGTGGGCTTGAGGTGCATTATCCCACCTAGGCACTTAAGTCAGTTAAAGACCCAGGCGATACCTTTAACTTAGCCAAAAATGGACAAGAACTTTGCCGTCCTTGATATATTTTTCATGGGATATTTATAGAGACCCCGCCTCCACAATTTGTTTTCAAATATCAAAATTGATATTTGACACCCTGTTATGGGCTTGAGGTGCATTATCCCACCTAGGCACTTATGTCAGTTAAAGACCCGGAAAACACCTTTAACTTAGCAAAAAATAGGCAAAAACTTTGCCGTCCTTGATATATTTTTCATGGGATATTTATAGAGACCCCCCTCCACAATTTGTTTTCAAATATCAAAATTGATATTTGATACCCTGCTGTGGGCTTGAGGTGCATTATCCCACCTAGGCACTTAAGTCAGTTAAAGACCCGGGCTATACCTTTAACTTAGCCAAAGGTGGGTAAGAACTTTGCCGTCCTTGATATATTTTTCATGGGATATTTATAGAAACCCCCCCTCCACAATTTGTTTTCAAATATCAAAATTGATATTTGATACCCTGCTGTGGGCTTGAGGTGCATTATCCCACCTAGGTACTTAAGTTAGTTAAAGACCCGGGCAATACCTTTAGCTTAGCTAAAGGTGGGCAAGAACTTTGCCGTCTTTGATATATTTTTCATGTGATATTTATAGAAACCCCCCTCCACAATTTTTTTCAAATATCAAAGTTGATATTTGACACCCTGCTGTGGGCTTGAGGTGCATTATCCCACCTGGGCACTTAAGTCAATTAAAGACCCAGGCAATACCTTTAACTTAGCCAAAAGTGGGCAAGAACTTTGCCGTCCTTGATATATTTTTCATGGGATATTTATAGAGACCCCCCTAAAACAATTTGTTTTCAAATATCAAAGTTGATATTTGACACCCTGCTGTGGGCGTGAGGTGCATTATCCCACCTAGGCACTTAAGTCAGTTAAAGACCCGGGCAATACCTTTAACTTAGCCAAAAGTGGGCAAGAACTTAGCCGTCCTTGATATATTTTTATGGGATATTTATAGAGACCCCCCTCCACAATTTGTTTTCAAATATCAAAATTGATATTTGATATCCTGTTGTGGGCTTGAGGTGCATTATCCCACCTAGGCACTCAAGTCAGTTAAAGACCCAGGCAATACTTTTAACTTAGCCAAAGGTGGGCAAGAACTTTGCCGTCTTTGATATATTTTTCATGTGATATTTATAGAAACCCCCCTCCACAATTTGTTTTCAAATATCAAAATTGATATTTGACACCCTGCTGTGGGCTTGAGGTGCATTATCCCACCTAGGCACTTAAGTCAGTTAAATGACGGGGAGACATCTTTGATTTAAACCTCATGTAGACAAGAACTTTGCTGCTGGACATTTTTTGACGACTACACTTCTTTTTTTTTATGGGAAATGAATAACCCTAATCCCCTGTGCGGTAACGAAATGCTCCGTAGTATCTTGTCTGCAGAAATAAAGAATTCTATACATGGTCATGTACAACAACAATATGACATATATATATAATAATTTGTTTTGGATGATGATCCACTTGCGTGATGAGCTTGGATTGAGATGTCTTGTATCATCAAACGTAAATATCCTGGTTGGAAAATAAGTTAACCAATCAGAATTAATCTTTCTTTTGCAAAATTTGCAGTGTGCTTCTTTTACGGCCGCGTTTGTGGTATATATGTATAGGACATTTGAGCAAATATCAGTCGACAACTTAATCTGTTCAAAGAATGATTTCTCGCAAATTGGATTTACATTTTCGCAAAACTGTGCTTGAAATTGACAGAACAACATATTTACGCACATTAGACCAATTATCCTGTATGGCCGTATGAAAACACTAACAGATATGTAAGCTTGGTATTGGCGAATTTGGCCACAGTTTAATATAGGAATATACAATGTAGATATATACAAACAACAATACAACAGAAAACACAAAAATATCACCGTAGGTACACAGGTGATGACAATTAACACAACGGCGCGAATGGCTACCGCAGATTATGGCAACCAAAAATATCAACTGTCAACTTGTATTGGCTGTGGGTTCACAAGCCATTCAACGTTTCAACTTTATATCAACCAATATCAACTGTCAATTTGTATTGGCTGTGGGTTCACAAGCCATTCAACGTTTCAACTTTATATCAACCAACTTTCAACCTTCAACTGGTTTTGTTGTAACACCGACAATTCAACGTTAGTACTACATTGTATATCAAAGTACATGAAGAGTAGCTAAGATGGTTTCAACTTTACAACAATGTTAAATCATGAGCAGCGAAAAACGCCTTCAACGACGAATCCAAACGGGCAGTGCTTCATGCCTAGTAAATGTTCATCAAATCCTCACGGACTCCAATGTGTAGATGACAATCTATGTATAAATGTACCCAAACGGAAATACATCACTAATTCCAACCTTGAACGCAATCTTCAGTAAGTTAGACGCATCCTCACGACGACGGGTCGGGACTCCAATCCTGTTGTCCAGATATATCCATCAACAAAAGTTTGAAATGATGACCTGAAAACCTGAAATTATATAAAAGAAAAACAGCAATATCCATTTAAAAGATTAAAAGGTAGTGGGTGGGTGGGTTACTTTGACAATTTATCTATCCAGCTAACGATTTCCAACGTACGCAGCAAAGTGCATTATGGGTAACGCTACATATGTATATCTAATAACCCTACCGTAGTAGCTATAACCGAAATGAACCACAACGGCCTAACCTGATAACGGAATTTAAGTTGAGTCTTAAATTCAATTATCCTGTATGGCCGTATGAAAACACTAACAGATATGTAAGCTTGGTATTGGCGAATTTGGCCACAGTTTAATATAGGAATATACAATGTAGATATATACAAACAACAATACAACAGAAAATACAAAAATATCACCGTAGGTACACAGGTGATGACAATTAACACAACGGCGCGAATGGCTACCGCAGATTATGGCAACCAAAAATATCAACTGTCAACTTGTATTGGCTGTGGGTTCACAAGCCATTCAACGTTTCAACTTTATATCAACCAATATCAACTGTCAACTTGTATTGGCTGTGGGTTCACAAGCCATTCAACGTTTCAACTTTATATCAACTAACTTTCAACCTTCAACTGATAATGTCAACTGGTTTTGTTGTAACACCGACAATTCAACATTAGTACTACATTGTATATCAAAGTACATGAAGAGTAGCTAAGATGGTTTCAACTTTACAACAATGTTAAATCATGAGCAGCGAAAAACGCCATATTGACTGTCTGAACCATAATTCAAGACAGTCAACCGCCATGAAATGGGGGTTCGCTGCGGACCAAAAACCCAATACCAAGAATTAAGTTCCATAAGAATGCAAAAATACAAAATTATCTTCATGAATAAACATCTTTAATAAGTTCCTAGTACTGATTAAAAATTGATATTACACAGGAAAGGTACAGATGGTCCCTCCATAAATAACAAACATTTCAATAGTCCCTTGAATGTTATAAGAAACAGCTCGGTGGCCAAAGGATTTAGGTGCACACCATCCTGCGAAGGGAAAGTCTCATTAGTTTAATGTCTGGGTGACGTATGCAACAGCCCCCATCTCGTAATACGAATGATGCTAGCATTATTCACTTTATCTGCATCTAGACATGGCTACCCGGTTTTGATTATCGCCAGTAAAGACGTGGCAGAATCTGAGACCAATTTATAGTTGTATTTGGCATTATCTTGCCCATCCATCTGATAATTTCTTCGACATAGGCACGTAATTGACCAATTTTTGATAAACCAATATCGTTACCTGCTATGTGCGGGATCAAATCTATTCATGGTTCTAATTTGATACTTCAATCTAGTAACTGACATGCCACTTAAACCTTGCCACCAAATAACTCTTATAAAATGTTTAAACTAATCTGCCAAATTGGCTCTAAAATCAAAATTATTTGTGCTCTGAACAAATATTTGTAATAAAATATTCAAACTAAACTTATCTAATCAGCCAAATTGGCTCAATTCAAATAACTTGTGCTATATAACTCTGTCTTCAATAACAATTAGATTCCAAGCCAAATTGGCTATAAATGTGTAATTCTTACAACTCCACTTATATTAATTTCCAAACTAAACTAATCAGCCAAATTGGCTCAATTCAAATAACTTGTGCTATATAACTATGTCTTCAATAACAAATAGATTCCAAGCCAAATTGGCTATAAATGTGTAATTCTAAACTAAACTAATCAGCCAAATTGGCTCAATTCAAATAACTTGTGCTATATAACTCTGGACTTCAATAACAAATAGATTCCAAGCCGAATTGGCTATAAATGTTCATATCAGCTAAACATCTAATAATAGGTAAGTACATATCAGTTAAACATCTGAAAATAATCAAAGTACGTATCAGCTAAACATCTGAAAATAATATAAGTACTATCAGCTAAGCATCTGATAACAAGGCAAGTACATATCAGCTAAACATCTGATAATAAGGTTAGTTCATATCAGATAAACATCTGAAAATAAGACAAGTACATATCCGATAAATATCTGAAATTAAGATATATACATAACAGCTAAACGTCTGATAATAAGATTGGTAATTATCGGCTAAACATCTGAAATAAAACATCTGTAAACAAGATTAGTTATTATCAGCTAAACATCTGAAATAAGGTAACTTTATATCAGCTAAAACCTCTGACAATACGACAAGTTCTTATCAGTTAAACATCTGAAAATAAAATAAATACATAACAGCTAAACATCTGATAATAAGGATAGTAATTATCAGCTAAACATCTGAAATAAGATAAGTACATATCGGCCAAACAGCTGATAGTAAGATAAATACATATCGGCCAAACATCTGATAATAATATAAGTTCATATCAGCCAAACATCTGATAATAAAATAAGTTAATATCAACTAAGCATCTGATAATAAGATAAGTACATATCAGCTAGAACCTCTGATGATAAGATAAGTTAATATCAACTAAGCATCTGATAATAATATAAGTACATATCAGCTAAACATCTGAAAATAATATAAGTACATATCAGCTAAAACATCTGATAATAAAATATAAGTACATATCAACTAAACATCTGAAAATAAGATAAATACATATCAGCTAAACATCTGATAATAGGAGTAATTATCAGCTAAACATCTGAAATAAGGTAAGTTTACATCAGCTAAACATCTGATAATAATATAAGTTCACATCAGCTAAACATCTGAAAATAAGATAAGTTCATATCAGCTAAACATCTGGTAATAAGATAAGTTCATATCAGCTAAACCTCTGATAATAAGATAAGTACATACATGTATCGGCTAAACATCTGAAAATAAGATAAGTAGAATAATAACATATCAGCTAAACATCTGATAATAACTGTCATCGACTTTAGCAGTGGTCTGGTGGCCCATGGCCAGTGAAAATTGATTCGGACCAGTTACTTTTGCCAAATTTTTTCAATAGAATCTATATAAATATTCTAATTTTGAAGTTTTCTGGCCAGTAAATTCGAAACTCTTATTTCGAAGACTGTAAATAAGGTAGGTACATGTTTCGAAGACTGTAAATAAGGTAGGTACATATCAGCTAAACATCTGATAAGAAGATAAGTACATATCAGCTAAACATCTGATAAGATAAGTTCATATCAGCTAAACATCTGATAGTAAGATAAGTACATATCTGATAATATGGTTAGTAATTATCCGTTAAACATATGATAATAAGGCAAGTTCATATCAGCTAAACATTCGAAATTAAGATAAGTTCATATTAGCTAAACATCTGAATTACTGAAAGTACTGTAAGATAAATATATATCAGATAAACCTTTGATATTAAGGTTAGTAATTATCAGCTAAAGATCTGATCTGACAAGAAGATAAATTCATATCAACTAAACCTTTGAAAATAAGACAATTCATATAAGCGAAACATCTGATAAAAGATAAGTAAATATCAGTTTAACATCTAATAATAAGGTAGGTACATATCAGATAATAAAGTTAGTAATTATCAGCTAATATCAGCTAAACATCTGAAATTAAGATAGGTACATATCAGCTAAACATCTGATAATAAAGTTAGTAATTATCAGCTAAAAAATCTGATATTAAGGTTAGTACATATCAGTTAAACATCTGAAAATAAGGTAAGTACACATCAGTTAAACATCTGATATGATAAGTTCATATCTGACAGCTAAATATCTGAAAATAAGATAACTACACATCAGTTAAACATCTGATAATAAGATAAGTACAAAATGTACTTGTACATATCAGCTAAACTTCTGATAATAAGGTTAGTACATGTCAATTAAACATCTGATAATCATGTTTTATGCACCATCTGTATAACACATTATATACTGAAATTTATCTGATAATCATGTTTTCAGAACCATTGGTATACCATGTTATATACTGAAATTTGTTCAATTATCATGTTTCTCCACCATCGGTATACATGTGTACCACTTTATATACTGAAATTTATCTGATAACATGTATATGCAACATCAGTATACCACGTTATATACTAAAACATATCTAATAATTAAATTTAATTATATGCAACATCGTTATTCTGTGTAATATGCTTAAATTTATATGTATATAGTAACATTAGTAAAACATATTCTATTATTTATTTACCAATGAAGATCTTTCAATAATCAATATTTTTGGAAACTATATGATAGAGTGCCTTGAGACAAGAAAAACTGAAACAGGGTTTATGATACTGAAATATTTTTTTTTCTCTTTCTGTCTATATTATTAATTATTATTATTATTTATATTATTTTATTTTTTTTTTTTTTTTTTTAAGGCTCTGAACCCAACAAGAAACATTGTATTGATATATATATATATTTATATATTTTTTTATATATACCTTGTATATGTATAATTGCCTCCAATGACAATAATCAATGTATGCAATTTGTTTGCCCCCATTGATTGGAATAATAAATATTCTTATTCTTATTATATACTGAGTGAAACACCAGCAGTTGTTTACCAATATGAAAAGAATGTGAGCAAATTCTCAAGTGACCTAACCCAATTGCACTGGTCATGCATATTTATTTATATATTTTTTTTTTTTTTTTTTTTTATAATTGCTGAAAACTGATTACATGTAAGTGGTGAACCATCACATTGACAAATAACACAAGCAAATAAGATATATTATACTTCTCTTAAAGACATTCAATTATTGTTGATTTTCGCATTTTATTATGCAAGAGTCAAGACCACGATTGAGTGTGCACAAATACCAACACTAGTCACTAAGTTTCATAAAATATTTTAACTATGTGTATCTGTTAATTAAAGACAATCGCCGTCTTTTGCAGTAAATGTGTATACTCCCCATAAGCTGACAAAGCACATGTCTCGCAAAGTTTTTTTTTTATTATACTGTGGCCGGACTTTGCAGGACTGTGATGTTTTAACATTTTCTTAGATAAGTAAGTTAAAGTGCATCATTTATTTTATTATTATTATTATGTGTGCGTGTGTGTACGCCACGTGGCGACATTTTCAATGATTTTGGCAAGCATCCCTTGCTTGTCCTTGCGCTTATCGGGGAATAAATCACATCTGCAAAGGTGTACGAATTATGTTTTCATTGATTTGATAATAAAATATAAATCGATACTTAATTTCGTGACCTGCTCTGTTGAAATCTTCATGTACTTTTACTTTGACAATTTATCTATCCAGCTAACGATTTCCAACGTACGCAGCAAAGTGCATTATGGGTAACGCTACATATGTATATCTAATAACCCTACCGTAGTAGCTATAACCGAAATGAACCACAACGGCCTAACCTGATAACGGAATTTAAGTTGAGCCTTAAATTCAATTGTGCAAAATGACTTATTTAATTTGTGATTACGAGGATGTATATTCGTTCATGGTAAGTAATATATACATACATTTCTTCCACTTCATATACACTAATAATATTCGATACATTATTTAATTGGCAAAATCTAAGATACTATTTAGTAATACAACCAAACAAAAACGACGAGGCTAATCCGTATTGATTGTATCTGGATATAATCCACATGTTCTAAACCAATGATTAAATGAAATATTACCGTATGTGTATTCTCTTACACATTTTTTGTTATTTTTCAACAACACGTAAACGGAACATATTTTGTGTAATCAACTAATGTCATGGCCTTTAAACTTTGTGTAGAAAGATTGTACTCGGTCACATAAAATATATGTAACGCATTTATTATCCATCCCATATTTTCTCAATAACATTTTTATAATTTGAACGGATCGTCGTAATCGTATGTATGGTAGTTGACTTTACAACTACAGACCTATGAAATCAGTGCATATAGTCAGTAATTTGGTGAGTTCGAAACCCGCTCAGGCGAGGTGTACTCGATACAATATTATTTGATAAACTTCATCAGTGACTTGCGGAATGTCTGTGGTTTTCTCTAGGTGCTCCGGTTTCCTCCACTAATAAAACTGACTACTGAAATCGCAAAATAGAATATTAACGAAATATGGGAACGGAACGGTTTTTTCTGATAACATCGCAATGTCATATTTGCCAGTGTTTGTGTGGGTTGTACTAAACTACGAAACGAAATCGAAACGCAACGAACGAAACTAAACGAAACGAAACGAAATATTACGAAACGCAACGAAATATATTAAAAGGCGAAGCGAAACGCAACGCAACGAAACGAAATTTACTATGATGCGAATTGAAAGGAAATGAATACAACGAAATGAAACGAATTATACTAAAGTGCGAAACGCAATAGAACGAAACGGAATTTAACGAAACGCGATGAAGTTTTCCCTATAATTATCATTCATGAGAAGCAAGGCAGTTCTCATTATTAATTAAAAACTCAGAATTCAATGTAATCTAGCAGCTAATAGTTACAGTCACAATACTCTGCCTTTGAAATTCTCTGATAGGCATCGGTTACGGTTCCATCATAATACCCGTAATTAACGGAGCAGCGAACATGTTTCAAGTACTATATACATTATCTGGCGTCAAAAGAAATTAAATATCTTAAGACACTGAGGATCATTTATTATGAAAACCCTGTCGCTTCTCATGCAAGCAAAAATGGGGTTTCCACAAACATGGGTATTGTCTATGTGGCCCCTGTCCAAAATAAAGCGGGCATACATTTCATGGTGAATTTATCAGACCACGAAGTGCAATGTCATAATAATAAAAATAGTTATTAATAATAATAGTTTTTTCGAAAGGAGCTTCTGTGCTAGTACTGTACAATTAAATGCTGATTTCACAAAAGGTACATCGTATTGATTTGATTGATTGATTTTGATTTTTTTGTGATTAACGCCACTTTCAGCAATATTCAGCTATATCATGGCGACCAGTTTGTATGTCAGACGAATATGCATCTGATAATGTGAATCGAAAACGCTTTTAAATTTTGTGGTAAACTGATTCACTTTTACAAAGAACGGATTTCTTTCCTTTTCTATTGTGAAGATGGCAAACGTGGGGCTGTCAGATTACTTTCATTGAACGCTGTGTGTGGAAGTCAAGCAGACCTCTCATTTACTTGATGTCTGCAGGTTTCGGTTGTTCCTCTGACAGTTCGATGGTTTCTTGAGGATTTTCCTCTTTCCTTCATCTTTAATACAGCCGGTTTTGTACATAGTGCATGTACATCGGCATCAGTGGTATCTGGGGCTACTCGACTAGATAGTATGTATAGTTGTTCAGGTCAGTATTCCCCGTTACAGAGCCTTTTAATGTTTGGGGCTGAATTTGTCCCCCGGTCCGTGGTTCTTTCCCCCGTTTGCATTACACTGTAAATAATGTTCACATCACTGTACGGATGATCATGGAGTAGCATGTAAGTATTTCTTGCACCCCCTTTTAAGCTGTTAGACCAGATGCATAGGCCCTGAGGTCCGGGGCTGGATATACTACAGAAACCCTGACAGGAATGCCTGGATATCCTTCTTACCTCATTTATTGAGGGTGCTCCTTATATAAAAGAGGATTCTACCTGGCATAATGGTCGTTGATAAATGTTTATTTTGTTTGTTTTGACGAATGATTCATAAATCTTATACATTAAATTTGTGTCTTGAAGAATGGTTCATAAATCTTCTTATACATGCATATCGGTATAAAATTCTGCTTAGACTTTTTCATCACTTCTCGTTCCATTCATGTTGTTCTTATTGGATTTTAGTTTATTTTCGTTTCGTTTTGCATTTTAGTATATTTCGTTGCGTTTCGCATTTTAGTATATTTCGTTTCGTTGCGTTTCGTTCGTTGCGTTTCGATTTCATTTCATAGTTTAGTACAACCCTGTTTGTGTACGTAACACATATCAACAAATACACCACTTAAATGCAAATATCTTACAAATTCTTGCACTTCAGTAGTGAAAGATCAATCTCTGAAGAATATACGATTGGGAAATACCCTACAAGAATCTCATACCTATTTACGTTGTCTTTTTGGGGGAAACGTACCAAATATCCGAGGAATTTCTGGAAGCAAGGACAATAGTTGTGACATGCTACATCTGCATTTAAAAATATTGGAATTCGAAATGCGGGAAGCTTCCAGGACGACTTTCAGAACTATTTCTATTTGTCTGAAAAAAACTGACTTACCGTTTATTTCTTGAACCAGAAGAATAATAACTGTTACTTGGAAGAAATGTTTTTCAAAATATTTTGGAAGACTCTCAGATTTATTATCTTTTGGGAAAAAACATGCAAATGTACCGGGACAAGAAGTACAATGTCTATTACATGGAATGAAGCCGTTGATAGCCAAATCAGCGCACATGACGCGTTTCTGGAATAACCTTCATCGGGTACATAGTGAGAGTTTAGAATTCCAAATGAATTAAAACATTTGGGAGAAACCAAACCAAAGAAACTAAACATAATAGCAAGATTCTGCCTGAGGGGTCAATCTTAGTTTAAATGATAAATGCAGTATTTAGGAGCTGTAAATTTCTAAAATAAAGATGTCTTGTAAAACATTATCAGTACTATAACAATTAAAATAATTCAATTAGAACTGTGGTAAATTTCATAGGAGACGCCCAAACCTTGTATCATGCGTACATTTCTGTAACGATAAGAGCAATATCAATGCCATCGGATTTCAAAATATTTAAATTTCGTCTTTCATCTATCAAAACAGTAGACAAATAGATGCACAGTGTCGTCTTTGAATTTACGACCGAATTCCTATTTGGTTGGATTTCCAATATTTATAGTTGCATGTCACAACAGTTGTTTTGTTAGGTTCCAGAAATATAGTTGCCATACAATTAAAAAATAGTAATTTTACCACCCGACCACACCCTCTCTGTTGCAGGATAATTAACGTGGGATGTCTATACTGGTAACAATTGTATTTCTACTCTAAGCTGTATTTTTGAGTGTTGTTTAACGCAAACTTAAGTAGTATTTCAGTTATATCGTGTCGTTCAACATGTCTATTACATGTAATCATGGAACTCTGCAAGAACAGAACTAAATATTTAAGCTTAAAACATATTTTGCAGGTATAACAATAATTGGCAGAGAGAAAAAGAAAAAGTATTTATCTCGAAGACTTGTTAATTATGTTGATATACAATCTGCAATAAGGAAATTGAAAATTAAAGCATTCAAAAAGTCATGGAGAGATCGCACATCTGAATATGGTTTGATCTGCAAGTCCACTGGTAGGAAAAACACGAAAGGGAACAGACTGAGAATACGTGCTTATATAGAGAACAGGAGACGAGAGAAGAAAATTATAAAGAAGTCGAAAACAGAATTTTCCACAGCTCATATTAGTGAAGAATCTGAACAATCAGATAGTGAAAAACATGAACACATCACCGAAGGTAATATACAGTTGTGTTATCATCGATGTTTATTTGTTCGTGTATAACTGTATGCTATGGAGATCATTTAAGATACAATATTCATAATATAATATATATATGTATTTTCCACAAGGATGCGTCGAATATATTTGAAACGTACATGGAAGGAGAAATTGCTGTATGTGTTGAATGACTAATATTTTGTATTTATTATGACTTATAAATTGCTGTTGATATATCAGTATACTACATGTATCTATATATGGATTGAAAGAAGATAATGATATATTTATGATATGATAATAAACGATGAAGGAAGGCAGTCCAGTCAGTAACATTGAGGAAAGGAAAACAGTGTAGATTGGTTATTGAGAAGTTTTTAGTTCATCATCGCTAGAAGGTCCACTGACCTTTCCTCTCACTTGGTGTCCTGCTTCTGTCGTTTCGCTCTCCGTTGAAATTTTAACAAGTTGATATTCTTCTCAAGAAGCACTGAGCCTCATTGAACCAATCATGGATGTGATTCTCCTTTCAAAATTGTATCCGGTGACATTGCCATACATTCAAGATGTCTGCCATGGCTTCTTTTTGGCTGATATAGTTCAAATCTAGAAAATGTTCATCTCCAGAAAAACCAGAGGAGATTGGCCAACATATTGGATGGCCCCTTCCAAATTTGTGTCCATTAATCCCGTCAATTATACAAGATGGCAGCCACGACTAAATATATAAGTTTTTTGTTTTCCATCTGAGGTTTCTGTCATCCGATTTAAATACTATTTTGAAATTACATTTATTATAAGTGTTAAGAAAAGTTTGAAGATATCAAAGAGGCAGTAGAAGGACAGACAACAGAATGGCCAAAAAAAAGGACAAAAGGACAAACAACGATCTACAAAGCATACACATAAAACTAAATATCGAGTAACTCGAACCCCACTAAAAACCGTTGGTGAACTCAGGAAGGGTAAACAGATCCTGCTCCACTAGTTGCATTAGTCATGTTAATCTAGTTGCAAACTCGGTGATAAGTCATGAATGAGGATAGGAGGGGGGAGTGTTAGCGACAAGTGGAACATATCTGTGGTCATTACTGACACAGATATTCCATAACGGTTAATCAAGTCGTGGTGGAGATCGTAAAACTTTCGAAGTGATGACTTCAACTTAACTAAGAGGAAACCTTGGTTCAGTAGCTTCCTTGTTAGCAGCAACCCTCTAACAAGAAAATCCTAATAGAAACCACGTTTTTAGCCGCCCTCACTGTCAATTTCAAGGTTATGAAGCAGACTTATCTCTATCTGTGGTAGCCCTTATTTCAAGCTCAATGGCATAGATGCGATAGCAAAATCACCAATCCTAGAATTAATTAATGAAAGAACACTTTTCGCTTTTCTTGAGAAGCCCCTGTATGAAGTCAGAATCATGCTAATAATAGAACAAATCGGCGAGAAGAAGAGCACATTTTGCACCCATATATGTATACCGACTGTCCACCAAACATAGCAAATATATTGTCAATAAAAATCTCGATCATGTTGATAATATCAGTTTCAGAGAAATGTTTGGTAAAATCAGAGTGTTTTCTTTTTTTTAAAACAAAATAAGATCTGTCCCTTCATAACACAATGTATTTGTATCTACAATGGCCATTCTGTTGCCGAAGTTTGAAAGCGTTGATTGCAAGTAGTCTTATTATTCCCTCGCCAACAAAGTTGCGAAGGGATATAGTAACACTACCGTCCGTTACTGCATAGCATCCTTGTGAACACTCTGGAATCAACATCCTTCAATTGATTTTGCCAAACTTGGTACATACTTAGTCCTTAAGAGAATTTGGACTCCTATTGATTTTCTAGGTCAAAGGTCAAGGTCACCAGGTCAAATTTTAGACGAGGGGATATGCCACGCTTTGCGTTGCCCTTGTTTCAAATTTGAATGATGATAACAGAAAACTTAGAATGCATACGAGAATTAAACAATCATACATGATCATCAACACACATGGTACATGAGGCGCAGTTTTACAAGTACTGCATATTATTTATTTAAATGAATACTTTATATTCCGAAAATCTAAGGTGATAATTGTTTTAAAACCGCTTGATTTAATAGATTGGTACTCGGAATAGGATGACGTTGAAAAAAGTCTGAATGCAAACTGCAAGCTCTAGCTTAAGGTATGAGTTGTGAATCATGAACCCCATATGTCTGAGCGAGTGGTATATTACTATCAAGATGTGAACAATATATCATGGAGAAACTCAAGTCATCTCTTTTTTTCATAAAGTCGGACAGAAAGTTGACTATTGTTTTTTTTGTCAAAATTGAGGGAAATGTCAAGAAATGAGGCAGTTGAAGCTGCTTCTTTCTTTTTTTTTGTGTCTCCTGTTTTGTGGGGTACATTAATTGTAACTAGCTAGAAAAGTTTGGTTCAATAACTGACGGAACATCATCAATATACCTGAAAGTGAGGTTGAAGGCTTTAGCTTCTGTATTTGTGTTTGTCTTTGATAAGTTTCTTTCTATATAAAATCTGCCTCATAGGAGTAAATTACTTTACGAAGCATTTTCAATATGATGGTTTCAAATAGTAGCCCTCGGGGGATTCATTTCGCTCAATTACTTATTCAAGAATTAACAATCCAGAGAAACTGACAATATTGGGTATACAAGACACAGGACGAAGACAAAAACAAAACAAACAAAAAACAACACAACACAGAAAAATAAAAAAAGATGAGCAACACGGACCCCATCAAAAACCATGAGTGAACTCGGGGGCCCGCGAAGACCAAGCAGTATCTTCCTCTTATAAGACACCCGCTATGCTACACATATAGGCAACATGTGTTGGGCACCATTATACGCAAACAAACACAAATAACGTAAATAAGACATCAGCCATACTACGAACAACTGGGTGTAAATACCAACCGAAAATCGTTTTATGTTGGAATCGTAGCGGTCATCACAATATGGTACTCAGAACGTAAAGACATGATAGGACAAAATATTGGACATCACTATACGCAAACATACACTGTTTGGTTTAATTTTCAGACGTATCTATATATATATATATTCAGGGGGATAGAGATATTGCTATATTTCCTGTATATAAATCAGAAATCCTTTCAAAATTCTTGATCTCACATCCGGATTTTGAGTGAATTCGTGTTGTTCTGAATTGTTTCCTTTGTTTTGTTTATGACTATGTGTGTACTCTTATTTGATTAATATCCGGGTCTTTAGCTAGTATTAATAAAAAAAATCTGATCCGACTTAAGTGGTCTGTGTAAATTATAGAACTATTTAGTTCTGTCCTTGTGTGGGTATTATTTTTCTCTCAAACATTAAATGCATTGACCAATCAGATGTTCTTTTTACTTTGAATTAAGCATATAGTAGTATAATAAGTAGCAGCGGTAGAGGCTGCGATACCATTACAGAATGTCGAGGATTTGTGTTTGAAATCTATTCTAAGGTCAATTAATCATGATCTCGACATAATATGCATTTTTTTTTATCTCAGTTGCATGCAAAAATAAATACTAAGGTTCTCCTCCCTCACACATAGGTGACCTTAGCCGATTTTGGCTATCCTGCTTAGGCCCTTCGATTTTATTGCTCACATAACTTTAAATTATTTGGCTTTCCAATCTGTTGATTTTGAGCGTCACCAGATGAAGGCTATTCCAATCTGTTGATTTTGAGCGTCACCAGATGAAGGCTATTCCAATCTGTTGATTTTGAGCGTCACCAGATGAAGGCTATTCCAATCTGTTGATATTGAGCGTCACCAGATGAAGGTTATTCCAATCTGTTGATATTGAGCGTCACCAGATGAAGGTTATTCCAATCTGTTGATATTGAGCGTCACCAGATGATGGTTATTCCAATCTGTTGATATTGAGCGTCACCAGATGAAGGTTATTCCAATCTGTTGATATTGAGCGTCACCAGATGAAGGTTATTCCAATCTGTTGATATTGAGCGTCACCAGATGATGGTTATTCCAATCTGTTGATATTGAGCGTCACCAGATGAAGGTTATTCCAATCTGTTGATATTGAGCGTCACCAGATGAAGGTTATTCCAATCTATTGATATTGAGCGTCACCAGATGAAGGTTATTCTAGAAACTCGTCGTGCGCATTAAATTTGATATCTACGTTTTTTATTACCAATTCAATGTACATATTTATACTATTGTATAATGTTCATGTTTATATGTTATTCTACTATGACCTAAGAATTTGACCACCAATTATTTCGCTAACTTATTAATTCTTCCCGATTGTTATCAAATAACAAGTGTATCATTCTTATATATTTCCGTGTATTGTTATAGCCTATGTCTGATAACATGTATTAAAATCGATTATATAAATAAAACGTTTAAATGACAAATGGTGTAGTAGACATGTCCGGTTATCAAATGACATGTAGTCAAAACGAAATATCTACTTAATTCTACGTGAACACCAAAATAAACTTCCTTAAAAGTTCCCCTTTATAAAACAAATGAAATGTTCTAGGTAAAATGTAAAAACCCTCTCTTCTGTTTTCAACAACACAAATATACAGTACAAATATAGGTCCCAAAAAACACGTAAGTACTAGTATTCTATGTCATAGAGAAGGTGTAATTCGTGTTGATTTTTAAAAACATACAGAATAAAAGTATTACTTCCTGTGATGATAGAACAAAGCCATTTCTATATAATGAAAATAATAATAAATGAATTGCAAATTCTTCTCGCAGTGTGTTCACGGAACCATTGTCGTATAGCAATAGAAATTTTCAGATCAAAGACATTCAGTAATTTCTTTGGCCTTTATATATCGTGTCGTGACATCTGCTCGGTCATGCAATAAAGTCGGTCACTTGTTTTGATTTACAATTCTGGCGCAGCACGAGACCAATGACGTCATTCTGTATATTCATAGCGTACATAAACACAGAGGGAATTCTTTTCAACGTCAAAATTACAAGATGAGATTAAAAAAGAGAAGTTTGAATTGAATAAATTCCATGCAAGTAAAAAAGATCCTTTTTACTAATGTCTTTTTTTCATGATCATTATGCTTGTTAAATATGTTTCCATCGATGGTATTCCCCAAGTATTTTTATCTTTCCGGATTGTTGACATAATCGTCATTACAGTTCATGACCGTTTCTGGAATGTAGGCCAAGCAAATTGTATTTTAAAATACTTTGAAAAT
This sequence comes from Bathymodiolus brooksi, assembly GCA_963680875.1. Taxonomy (NCBI): domain Eukaryota; kingdom Metazoa; phylum Mollusca; class Bivalvia; order Mytilida; family Modiolidae; genus Bathymodiolus; species Bathymodiolus brooksi. The sequence goes on along the minus strand of OY804576.1, from coordinate 87,341,216 downwards.
ATGATGATTGATCATTCAGATTCCACCATTTTCTAGAAAATGGCCGATTTTACCGGGAAAATACATACAAGTGCTCTCCATTAGTCACAAAATGGCAGATTATTTTGCATTTCCACTGCTGCTTTAATAACAAATATACCCCTTACTTCTTGGGGGTAATGGAATGAAATTCACAGAGAAGATAGAAAAAGAATTAATTTAACAGCAATAATCAAAATTTATAGCATAAATTGAACAGATAATCAAATTAAACCAGACAGAAAAATGAGATTATCTGGGTTTAAAAAAAGCCTGTCATTATTACAAATAGCATCAACAAATCTGTATTGTTACCACTCTGTGATAATAAATGTGATTAAAATAAATTGAAATCAGTCATTAATTGTTTTACAAAAATATGGCAGGATGTAGTCAGTCTAATAGATTGTATTGACAAAAGCAAAAACACCAAATTCACTGGATTAAATACTTTATTATATGAGTAAGCAAGTTTAATATTTGCATCAAATAATTAATTTTTAATACTTCAATTTCAAACTATTTAAGAAAAACATCTTTTGAAATTTTTCAGACAAAACAATTACACTGAAAAAGCTAAAATACTGTACTTTCTTAATCTGGTTTACTTTTTAAATTTGGTTGACCTATGACAAAATCATGTGCTTTATTGACCTTTGACCGGCCTTATGTGACGTAATAGGACGCCATTTGGAAAAAGGGTAGTAAACAAATATGGGTCAGTGTGTCATTATTATTGATCTTTTTTACATGGAACTTTACACATGTGAGCAAGAATAGATGAGGAACATAATTAAACAACAGTATTAAGAAAAAACTGCTGGAACGTGCTAATCTTGGTCACGGGTCACTGTAATCGGGCGGCTGTATCGAGAAACAGATACGGTGTTGTAAAAACTGTTGATACTCATAAAATATTGATAAATGCAATAAGATTTTATGTTTGTCTTCAAGAAATATGATAGACAAAACCATGTGTGAAGTTTTATGACGAAATATCTCCGATTTCTATGTAAATTTACGAGTTGAAGTGGGGAAATTTTATGTTCGATTTCTAAAAATCTTCTACTCTGAAACCACGGGTAATTTTACTTTAGCGATGTATTTTTATCTTGGACAAGAATAATGAGCGTCCTGATTGGATGACCGATTTTTAACACATACTGACTCTGCATGGTAAAAAGATGCATGTAAAAGAAATCTGTTATATTTATTCATTGTTTGATTCTGGAATATTGTTGATCATTGATTTAAACAAGAAAAAAGGGAAAAGGGGGGGGGGGTGAATTTTATTTGTGAATTTTACAGTTAAATAAATGTTATGTTTCGACATTTTAAAGAGAAAAATAAAAATTTGTTGCGACTAAAGCTTAAATCAGCGTTAAAAATTGAACAAATATCAGTGGTTTTGTAAATGAGATTTATTTTAAATAGAAAATCTGAATTTATTATTTATTAATTTATTATTAATGATACAATTTTATATCCCTTGGGATGAAAATTTGAAATAAAAACACAGGACCGGACTTTAAGCAAAAATAATAATCCAGGATTAGTTTTTTATTAAAAAAAAATCCAGGACCCTGTGTCCATGAATTTTTTTTTTTTTAAGTTAATAATATGAAATATTGACATCCACACTTGCCTTTTGGACAGCACATTTCTGTGTTTAAAAGAAAAAAATGTTTACTTTTCAAACATGAAAAAAATAATCAAACATTAGCCAATGACTGACCGACTTATTGTCATACGGGAGTACTGTCAAAGCCGAAAATCTTAATATCCTTTGAAATATTGCGTTATTACATATTTAATTGCGAAACACTTCAAATGGTCTTTGTTTTTTTGTTTTTTTTTATTTAGTATAAACGGATATCGATAATATTTTATTCCCTCGACTATTGTTTATTTTCAAATACGTTGAAAGCGTATATTGTTATTTTAAACAAGTAAAATGTTGAAAAAGGAAAATCATTATAATTATTAGTGGTTCCTCCTTATGTCAGAACAATCAATTGCAGAACGACACACTAGAGGGCACACCAGTATATATTCCACCATTGACTTACATTGTAAATAAAAAAAATCATAAAAAATCCAAATGAATTTTCTGGATAACAAGACAACTATTTCCTATTATTTTGGTCCAAGGTCCACATTCTGATCCACTTTGAAACAAACATTGTATGTCAAATAAGAAAATAATCAGCTGTTCTATATCCGGTCAAAACAACAGTATTTACAGTATCCAGAAAATCCTTCCACACAGGGTAGTAATTTGACATCCATGTTTTTATATGTGGTTATATTTCAACAAATGACGTGTTTTTTTGCAGTTAAAACCTAACCAAATACGATAGGATTAACTGTAAAAAAAATATCATAATCAAGAAACAACTGAAATTTTTTTTCAAAGTTCCTGGTGTTCTATTTTGTACTATTTTCTATGCGGATTGGCTGGTTTACTGATGTGCCCCCATTATATCTTCTGTATATTATAGTATCAGTACAATTCCTTGTGGGATTGTGGATCAGTTTGTGTATTTGCAATGACATGTGTCTAGATATGTCCAGATTGGTATTAAGTTGGGGATAAATGCACAAGATATATGTATAAAACTGATCTATCCTGCATCAACTGTGAGAGTCATGCATTCATCCGTCACTGACAATTGATGCATCAATGACATAAGCATCGTCTTTTTTGTATAGCATATTGATGATTTTACCCTCAAGACACATAGTCTATAAATAACTTTCACTGTTCCTATGCTGTCATTTCTCAACTCCAATATTTCAATGTGAACACATAATACAATATATACATTTGTTTTACTTTTTGTCTTAATAATCATAAATCTACATACAAGTTTGCATTGTTATTATTATTTCTTACTTTCAACTTTACAGCTGATCACACGTTCATCGCGCGAACATATAGATCTAAATAATTAGAATACAACAGTAAAAGTAGTATCCATGTAGGATTTGATTATGCTATGACCTAACAAATAAAACACATACCTTGTATAAAGTATAAACTGTCTGTCTATTGACGTTTTATCATGCAGTATCATTCCAGATACCAGATAATAAGATGACTATAAACCATCAGTTCTATCAAACAAACACAATGATTATATATAACGGTTATTTTAAAGCTAATGTGTTCTTAAGGGGTCGTGGTGGTCGTGATGGTATGGTAGTTGGATTTACAACTATATGTGCAATCAGTGCCTATCACCTCTAACCCTGCGAGTTCAACCCCTGCTCAGACGAGGTGTACTCGATACAATATTGTGTGATAAAGTTTGTCAGTGACTTGTGGCAGGTCGGTAGTTTTCACCGGGTACTTCGGTTTCCTCCACCAATATAATAAAGCTGATCGCCACGATATGGCTGAAATATTATTGAAAATGGCGTTAAACACCATAACGCTAACCCTAATGCGTTCTTCTCATTATTTCAAATATGCATACATCTGTATACGGTGTGTTTGTGTACCAGTTAATACCTAATTAAAAATTGGATATGTTATTCTAATCAGTCATGTTTGAACAGTAGATATATCTCACACAAATTAAAATTGTGTTATCTGATTTTGAAATCCATTGTTATATAATAGAAAAGGTAGTAACAGCATGCAGTTCCACAGATGTTTTAGAGCACTGGTATGCCACCCCTTTACATTGTCGACGTATGTTCATGAAGCGTATTAGCTCAAAATCATTTATTCATCTTTGAATTCAATAAACTAGCTTATGCCCCTGTCGACAGCAGATTCAAATAAGCAACTGTTCATCCTTATATTTCTATTTATTGTATTTTGTGGTATTCATTTGTAAGAAAACCATGTATTTGACACAGTTGGGATAAAACCTTGTTCTTTCGCTTCATCACATTGTGAATTATGTCATCACTGTATTTAATATCCGCATTAAAATCACAAAATATGTATTTAAATCTTTGTGTATTGTTATTAATCAACATATGGTTCTGGTTTGAATTGCATATTTTGTCTACTGCTGATTTTACTGTTAATGTTTTGTCAACTGGTGTTGTCATTACTGTTAATGTTCAGTGTCTGTCAGTTTTGTTTTGTTTACTGATATTTCAGTGTCTACCAGTGTTGTTTTGTTTACTGATATTTCAGTGTCTATCAGTGTTGTTTTGTTTACTGATATTTCAGTGTCTATCAGTGTTGTTTTGTTTACTGATATTTCAGTGTCTACCAGTGTTGTTTTGTTTACTGATATTTCAGTGTCTATCAGTGTTGTTTTGTTTACTGATATTTCAGTGTCTACCAGTGTTGTTTTGTTTACTGATATTTCAGTGTCTGTCAGTGTTGTTTTGTTTACTGATATTTCAGTGTCTACCAGTGTTGTTTTGTTTACTGATATTTCAGTGTCTGTCAGTGTCGTTTTGTGTACAGATGTTTCAGTGCCTGTCAGTGTTGTTTTGTTTACTGATATTTCAGTGTCTGTCAGTGTCGTTTTGTGTACAGATGTTTCAGTGTCTATCAGTGTTGTTTTGTTTACTGATATTTCAGTGTCTATCAGTGTCGTTTTGTGTACAGATGTTTCAGTGTCTATCAGTGTTGTTTTGTTTACTGATATTTCAGTGTCTGTCAGTGTCGTTTTGTGTACAGATGTTTCAGTGTCTATCAGTGTTGTTTTGTTTACTGATATTTCAGTGTCTGTCAGTGTTGTTTTGTTTACTGATATTTCAGTGTCTGTCAGTGTCGTTTTGTATACAGATGTTTCAGTGTCTATCAGTGGTGTTTTGTTTACTGATATTTCAGTGTTTGTCAGTGTCGTTTTGTGTACAGATGTTTCAGTGTCTATCAGTGTTGTTTTGTTTACTGATATTTCAGTGTCTATCAGTGTTGTTTTGTTTACTGATATTTCAGTGTCTGTCAGTGTCGTTATGTGTACAGATGTTTCAGTGTCTGTCAGTTTTGTTTTACTTACTGATATTTCAGTGTTTTGTCAGTGTCGTTTTGTGTACAGATGTTTCAGTGTCTATCAGTGTTGTTTTGTTTACTGATATTTCAGTGTCTATCAGTGTTGTTTTGTTTACTGATATTTCAGTGTCTATCAGTGTTGTTTTGTGTACAGATGTTTCAGTGTCTATCAGTGTTGTTTTGTTTACTGATATTTCAGTGTCTGTCAGTGTCGTTTTGTGTACAGATGTTTCAGTATCTATCAGTGTTGTTTTGTGTACAGATGTTTCAGTGTCTATCAGTGTTGTTTTGTTTACTGATATTTCAGTGTCTATCAGTGTTGTTTTGTTTACTGATATTACAGTGTCTATCAGTGTTGTTTTGTTTACTGATATTTCAGTGTCTATCAGTGTTGTTTTGCTTACTGATATTTCAGTGTCTATCAGTGTTGTTTTGTTTACTGATATTTCAGTGTCTATCAGTGTTGTTTTGTTTACTGATATTTCAGTGTCTATCAGTGTTGTTTTGCTTACTGATATTTCAGTGTCTATCAGTGTTGTTTTGTTTACTGATATTTCAGTGTCTGTCAGTGTCGTTTTGTGTACAGATGTTTCAGTGTCTGTCAGTGTTGTTTTGTTTACTGATATTTCAGTGTCTACCAGTGTTGTTTTGTTTACTGATATTTCAGTGTCTGTCAGTGTCGTTTTGTGTACAGATGTTTCAGTGTCTGTCAGTGTTGTTTTGTTTACTGATATTTCAGTGTCTGTCAGTGTCGTTTTGTGTACAGATGTTTCAGTGTCTATCAGTGTTGTTTTGTTTACTGATATTTCAGTGTCTATCAGTGTCGTTTTGTGTACAGATGTTTCAGTGTCTATCAGTGTTGTTTTGTTTACTGATATTTCAGTGTCTGTCAGTGTCATTTTGTGCACAGATGTTTCAGTGTCTATCAGTGTTGTTTTGTTTACTGATATTTCAGTGTCTGTCAGTGTTGTTTTGTTTACTGATATTTCAGTGTCTGTCAGTGTCGTTTTGTATACAGATGTTTCAGTGTCTATCAGTGGTGTTTTGTTTACTGATATTTCAGTGTCTGTCCGTGTCGTTTTGTGTACAGATGTTTCAGTGTCTATCAGTGTTGTTTTGTTTACTGATATTTCAGTGTCTATCAGTGTTGTTTTGTTTACTGATATTTCAGTGTCTGTCAGTGTCGTTTTGTGTACAGATGTTTCAGTGTCTGTCAGTGTTGTTTTGTTTACTGATATTTCAGTGTCTGTCAGTGTTGTTTTGTGTACAGATGTATCAGTGTTGTTTTGTTTACTGATATTTCAGTGTCTATCAGTGTTGTTTTGTTTACTGATATTTCAGTGTCTATCAGTGTTGTTTTGTTTACTGATATTTCAGTGTCTATCAGTGTCGTTTTGTTTACTGATATTTCAGTGTCTATCAGTGTTGTTTTGCTTACTGAAATTTCAGTGTCTATCAGTGTCGTTTTGTGTACAGATGTTTCAGTGTCTATCAGTGTTGTTTTGTTTACTGATATTTCAGTGTCTGTCAGTGTCGTTTTGTGTACAGATGTTTCAGTGTCTATCAGTGTCGTTTTGTTTACTGATATTTCAGTGTCTGTCAGTGTTGTTTTGTTTACTGATATTTCAGTGTCTGTCAGTGTCGTTTTGAATACAGATGTTTCAGTGTCTATCAGTGGTGTTTTGTTTACTGATATTTCAGTGTCTGTCAGTGTCGTTTTGTGTACAGATGTTTCAGTGTCTATCAGTGTTGTTTTGTTTACTGATATTTCAGTGTCTGTCAGTGTCGTTTTGTGTACAGATGTTTCAGTGTCTATCAGTGTTGTTTTGTTTACTGATATTTCAGTGTCTATCAGTGTTGTTTTGTTTACTGATATTTCAGTGTCTGTCAGTGTCGTTATGTGTACAGATGTTTCAGTGTCTGTCAGTTTTGTTTTACTTACTGATATTTCAGTGTCTGTCAGTGTTGTTTTGTGTACTGATATTTCAGTGTCTATCAGTGTTGTTTTGCTTACTGATATTTCAGTGTCTGTCAGTGTTGTTTTGTTTACTGATATTTCAGTGTTTGTCAGTGTCGTTTTGTGTACAGATGTTTCAGTGTCTATCAGTGTTGTTTTGTTTACTGATATTTCAGTGTCTATCAGTGTTGCTTTGCTTACTGGTACTTCATCATCTATAATTGTCGTTTTGTTTACTAATGTTCAGTGTCTATCAGTGTTGTTTTGCTTACTGATATTTCAGTATCTACCCGTGTTGCTTGCCTACTGGTGTTGTTTTGTTTTGTTACTGCCTACCACTCCCTTCTTTAGAACATATACATTGTTGTATTTATTGGGATTTTCTATTAATCAGACTACTTCTTGTAAATGTAATTTGCTTCAACATTGATATCAAATCTCTAAGCTAGCTATGATTATCACTAAAAAGAGTTTGAAAATACCAAAGAGGTAATCACAATCCGTAAATCGAAGAAGGACAGACAACACAATGACCAAAAGAAAAAGGACAAATGGACAAACAAGGATTTATAAAACATACACAAAAAACTAAAGATCGAGTAACACGAACCCCACTAAAACCCGGAGTGAACTTATGTGCTCCGGAAGGGTGAGCAGTTCCTGCTCCACTGGTGACACCCGTCGTGTTAATCTAGTTAGAAACCCGGTGATAAGTCATATTTTGTCATCACCACGAATTGCTTGAATTGCCTAATACGGTGTGTCCGTGGCTAAAATTAGTTATTTGAATATAACGCTATTCCCTAATTGCTATTTTTCAATGACTTTTGGAAGTTTGAACTCCCAATATGGTCTTTTTGAAATAAGGAAGGAAACGTTTGGTTCCTTGTTCTTTCTCATTCATTCGTGTTGAACTTGAACTTGAAATTTTGTATTTAACACTGTTACAAAATAATAACAGATATTTATTTATACAACATATTAAGATTTCAATATGAATATATTGTAAACATCACAAAAAAGGTGAACGTTTTATTACTTTTTATCACCCAAGGTAGTAATAGAGTGAGTGGAGGGTCAGTACGTTACAATAGATATTTATTTATTTTGGATTCAAATTTGAACCAATGTGTGAATTTCACCTGTATTTTTGTGTACACATGACTCTCCATGTATGGAATTTTGATAAAAACCCATTGATTGATGTCATGTATTACACACAAGACAAGATCTTCTCTTTATCAGGTAAGTTGTTAATTCTTATATACATTACATTTAGTCAGATTTAATTAGTCTTAAATACGTTAATGTTAAAGGTTAGCGATGTTTTTGTACGCATTGTATCGATTCAATAATATATATATTCATGTCCGTTTCATAACACTTGACCATAACGTAGTAGATGTTTGCTTAATAAAATGTCGAGAATTATCATTTATTTCTGAAAGAAAATTGTGTCAAAATGAGGACTTGGTACTGTGTTTTTTCCCCCAATAACGCTGAAGCTGGTGTCAATACAATACCAATTAAAAAAATCCTTCATCAACTTCATATGTCTTAGGACCAATATGTACAGTTGTAGAACTGTTATCATATTACCTATCAAGAGGTTAAAACCTGCGAATTTTCTTGTTTTTATCCCAAGGCCAAGACCAAAATGTTTATCAATAATTGTCATTATCAATTTGAATATGTGCATTTCGACAAGTAATGATAGATTTGCTGTTTAATGTGTATTTATTTTGTAATCGTACATTTATATAATCTCAATAATTTGTGTTAATGCTGAAACCAACAAATTGATAAAAAGCTATGAATATCATTTCAAGACATTGGAAACAAAAAGAGTTGAAAGAAAATTGAGTATTCGATTATTTATAAAGTAAGAGTGTGTTCTATCTAACCTGTGTATTAGCTACAGATATATTTATTCAGACTGGACATTTACGGTTTACTTGGAAATGGAAAATACCAAGCTCGAACAAAAATGTTTGTTTTACTACTGCATGCAGGCTATATCTAAATTGTTAATTTTCTTTCGCATGGTTATACACATATACAGTGGAGTACTTTCTCCTAAATAACCGACATTGTTGGACATTTTAAATCAGCAATCGTTTTATTGATGACACGACTATTACGTTTTATAACACAAGGAAATTGTATGTTTCTCATAATTTTAACATTTATAGAAAGAAATATTTTGATCTTTTTCTATGAGAAAATTGTTAAGCTTAGCAATTACATCATGATTTGTATCCAAGTACTAGATGTATGATATGATGGTGACAGTACATGTATATATAAAAAAACGACAAATTTAAAGAGTTCACATCCGGATTCTAAAGGTTATCTTGTACTTATTAAAATATTACTCATTCATATTCAATATGTAGAATTATATAATAACAGAAAATAATACTTACATACTTTAATTCCAGGTCATTCATGAAGAGTGCTTAATTACTATTTTCCGATTTAAAACCCTTAAATAAGTTTCTTAAAGATTCGTTCAGTATCAGAGGGACTAAATATGACGTATTGACAGATGAAGAATGGCGACAGAAGAAACTCCATTGATAGAAGTTACAGACACTGGCTTACGTCAAACAGTTTCGCCATTTTCTAGATGGACACCTGTAGAGGTACTCGTTATTCTCAACACAGTAGCAGTCATTATTACTGTTCCTGTTCAGTACTACTATGTCATTGACGAAACAGCCAAAAAATATGGACAAAGCCATATTACCCGACATGCTGATCTCTCTTGTCATCCATCAAATTTCAGTAATGTCAACCACACCAGCGATTCCAGTTTAATCATTCAAAAAGAGGCTACAGAAATACTGATGTATTTAGGATTTTGTTCCTCTTTTGGTTCCATTGTTCCAATTTTCATATTAGGATATTTATCAGATTATATTGGTAGAAGAATAGTTTGGATTATATCTGTTTCTGGGACTTTGATAAAAGGACTGATCTTATTACTTACCATTTTATTGCATCTACCAATCTGGGTATTGTATATAGGACAGATTATATTCGCATTAACCGGAACATATAATGGTGCAATGGTTTCTATCTTTGCAACAATTGCCGATGTCACACCACCGGGGAAAAGTCGATCTTTCCGGATTACCCTTGTACAAGGAACAGGGATGTTAACAGCAGCGGCAACAATATATGGTATGGGATACTGGATCTGGACGGAGAAGTACTATGAACCAATTATCATGGCTTTATTTATTTCTATATTGTCAATAATTCTTAGTGTATTTATTCTTAAGGATTCCAGTGGAACTGATTCTAAACGCAAAGAACTACTAGGTCCCTTGAAAATATACTTAAGAAACGTATCTAATCAAAACAGGAGACGGAAAATGTTATTGTGCTTATGTATATTTTTACTTTCCTCTTCTTGTCTGAATGGAAAACTTGAATATCAAACTTTATTTCTGATGCACAAGCCAGTATGCTGGAATGAATTTAACATACAAGTAATGCATGCTGTACAAACTTTAGTCAATACACTATGTGTTATAGGCATAGTCCGATTGCTTCTAAGATTTACACAGGATACTGTCATATTGATAGTAGGATCAATCTCTGGTGTGGTATCAATGGCAATATTCGGTACAGCTGTCAATGGTTATATGGTGTACCTTCGTAAGTATATATCATGTTGACATTCTAGTCATAAAATGGCTAATTTTTCCAACAACTTTTTTTTCATTTATCATGTAGTTTAAATTAGGGTTGTGGGCTTTTCACGCCAGTTTCAACAATATGTCTGTTATATCATTGTATAGTCAGTTTTATTGGCAGAGAATGATGGAGTACCAAGAGAAAACCACTGCCCTATAGCAAGTCATTGGACAAACTTCATATCTAGTACACCTCACCACTGGCAAGAATCAAACTCACAAATTTAGAACTGATTGCATAGGCAGATGTAAATACAGCTACCATACGATGGCGACCATGAGAATAGGAAGATGTAAATACAGCTACCATGCGATGGCGACCATGAGCATAGGCAGATGTAAATATAGCTACCATACGAGGGCGACCATGAGTATAGGCAGATGTAATTACAGCTACCATACGATGGCGACCATGAGCATATGCAGATGTAATTACAGCTACCATACGATGGCGACCATGAGCATATGCAGATGTAATTACAGCTACCATACGATGGCGACCATGAGTATAGGCAGATGTAAACACAGCTACCATGGCGACCATGAACATAGACAGATGTAAATACAATTACCATACGATGGCGACAATGAGTATAGGTAGATGTAAATACAACTACCATACGATGGCGACCATGCGAATAGGCAGATGTAAGCACAGCTACCATGGCGACCATGAGCATAGACAGATGTAAATACATCTACCATACGATGGCGACCATACGTATAGGCAGATGTAAATACAGTTACCATACGATGACGACCATGCGTATAGGCAGATGTAAATACAGCTACCATACGATGGCGACCATGAGTATAGGCAGATGTAAGCACAGCTACCATGGCGACCATGAGCATAGACAGATGTAAATACAACTACCATACGATGGCGACCATACGTATAGGCAGATGTAAATACAGTTACCATACGATGGCGACCATGAGTATAGGCAGATGTAAATACAGCTACCATACGATGGCGACCATGAGAATAGGCAGATGTAAATACAGCTACCATACGATGGCGACCATGAGAATAGACAGATGTAAATACAGCTACCATACGATGGCGACCATGAGAATAGGCAGATGTAAATACAGCTACCATACGATGGCGACCATGAGTATAGGCAGATGTAAATACAGCTACCATACGATGGCGACCATGAGAATAGGCAGATGTAAATACAGCTACCATACGATGGCGACCATGAGAATAGGCAGATGTAAATACAGCTACCATACGATGGCGACCATGAGAATAGGTAGATGTACAAAAATGTAGATACAGCTACCATGGTGACCATGAGTATAGGCAGGTGTAAATGCAGCTACCATGGCGACCATGAGTATAGGCAGATGTAAATACAGCTACCATACAATGGCGACCATGAGTATAGGCAGATGTAATTACAGCTACCATACGATGGCGACCATGAGTATAGGCAGATGTAAATACATCTACCATACGATGGCGACCATACGTATAGGCAGATGTAAATACAGTTACCATACGATGACGACCATGAGTATAGGCAGATGTAAATACAGCTACCATACGATGGCGACCATGAGTATAGGCAGATGTAAGCACAGCTACCATGGCGACCATGAGCATAGACAGATGTAAATACAACTACCATACGATGGCGACCATACGTATAGGCAGATGTAAATACAGTTACCATACGATGGCGACCATGAGTATAGGCAGATGTAAATACAGCTACCATACGATGGCGACCATGAGAATAGGCAGATGTAAATACAGCTACCATACGATGGCGACCATGAGAATAGACAGATGTAAATACAGCTACCATACGATGGCGACCATGAGAATAGGCAGATGTAAATACAGCTACCATACGATGGCGACCATGAGTATAGGCAGATGTAAATACAGCTACCATACGATGACGACCATGAGAATAGGCAGATGTAAATACAGCTACCATACGATGGCGACCATGAGAATAGGCAGATGTAAATACAGCTACCATACGATGGCGACCATGAGAATAGGTAGATGTACAAAAATGTAGATACAGCTACCATGGTGACCATGAGTATAGGCAGGTGTAAATACAGCTACCATGGCGACCATGAGTATAGGCAGATGTAAATACAGCTACCATACAATGGCGACCATGAGTATAGGCAGATGTAATTACAGCTACCATACGATGGCGACCATGAGTATAGGCAGATGTAAATACAGCTACCATGGCGACCATGAGTGCATATATTATGTCGAATTAAGAAACAATCAATCAATCAATCAATCAATCTCTTAAATTTATTAAAGCACCTAAAAAGAACTATGAGTAACAAAATAATACATACTCAAAGTTTTATTTTGATTATTTTTTTATATAAAATGTGGTGTTAACATCTTCGTTACTAAATGATATCGTTAAACACAGTTGATTTAATATATAGTTACTATGACCCTGTATTTTTTAATTGCAGAAATAGTGTTTGGATTTGTGTCGATTTCTGTATTTCCTGTATTGCGTGCCATGATGTCAAAATTAGTCGAGTCCGAAGAACAAGGTGAGTTAACAAAAATATTTCTGAACAATGTATTCTAAATATGTCGATTTATTTTTTTTATTTTATTTTATTTATTTATTTATTTTTTTTACCACATGAAGCCGCCTTAGTTTAAGCATGTTTATATAATTAATTATTTAATTATAACAGACAGTGCCGGATTTAGATAAAGAGAGGCCCAAGGCTATTCCACTTGTGAGGCCCCTCCCAAATCCCCTCCTTCAGGACTGAAGGAAGATGGAAGTGTGTTTTATCAATTTCAATAAAGGCAAAGATGATGAGGTTTGGTTTTTTTTAATTCTACCATATTTTGAAACTGTGCAAGGAAAATTACTGAAGGGTTGTCTAGAAAGTACAGTACTTTATGACAGCATAAGTGTTAAAGTCCAATAACAGCGTTAAAAATATTAAGCACCTTGGCCTGAGGCCCCCTAAGTCTTGAGGCCCTAGGCTTTAGCCTATCAAGCCAATAGGTAAATCCGGCACTGACAACAGACATTACAACATATACATTGTCATCATTCTTTCTTTATAAATTAATCAAAATGGTCCGAAAACCAGTTATATGTAGCGTTAGAATGATGATAAGATGTAAGTGTATAACATACACTTTTTCAGGATCTCTTTTTGCAAGTATTGCTTGTTTAGATGAGTTGGTAGCAGCAATATCTGGATTAATTTATGGCAAATTATACACATTGTCTGTAGGATGGTTCCCAGGCTTCATCTTTCTGATTATGGCTGGTATATTATGTCTCACCTTTGTTGGATCTCTGTAAGTACTCCTTAATAATATTAGAAGTAATAAAATGAAAGCAAAATCGATACCCCTAATACACATATACAAATGTACATGAACGCTCACTTTCATGGCTTGGTACAGGCATTTCAACAAAATGTGGCGGGAGTAAACTAGTTCTATGGAACCAAGTTTCCCCTCTTAGTGAAATGATGCGGTTATGTAAGAGTTGTTCACGTGTAAATGTCAACCCTCACATATAGCTGAGTGAGCAGCGTTACTTATAAATAACGCTCTATTCTTGAACTCATAATATATTTAATCTTCGCGGCACAGAAGTTGCCATATGTATAATATTGTTCTATTAAAGAGAAGCTCTTATGATAAGCGTGAAACCGAACGGGCATGCTCCAAAAGTGATCGAGAGATTGTTCGTACGAAGAACCAATTTTGGGACACACCACCTTTTTGTACACAATCGCGAACAAAACAACAGAAATGCATGATTGCTAGCTCATATTTGCATATATAGAAATGCACGTTTATTACCTACGTCTAAATATGAGGTCTCAAATATAAACTAGTGGATACCTCAAATAAAAGAACAGTAATGTGAAACAGACACAACAAATACACCATTTTACTTTTTGTTGTTTTCATTTTTAACACCACGATTGCAAGTATTCAATAAGCACGAATGTTCTTTTTTGTTGTCTTCATATCCAATAGCTCTTGGCAGGTCTGTGGTTTTCACCAATAAACTGACCGCCACGATATAACTGACATGTTGTTGAAAGTGACGTTAAACACCATAATCCTAACCCAATAGCTCTTCTTAATTAGAAACTTTCAGTTCTTATAAGAACCAAAATCAAACTCTTTTTGTTCATATCCATCTAATTTCAGGATTCTTTACAAGTGGATGAAAGGCGAGACTCGAAATTCTTTACAGTGAAGATCTCTACATACAAACAGCTAAATTTTAAGAAGAAAATCACAAAGAAATATAGATCAATAGACATAAATTTCTATGGTGTTTGTTTGTTTGTTTGTTTGCTAGCTTGCTTGTTTTTGTTTGTTTTTTATTTTGTTTTGTTTTTGTTTTTGTTTTTGTTTTTGTTTTTGTTTGTAAATGCAGGACTTTCAAGGTTATTTTGAGTTTTGTTTTTAATCATATATATATGTGTGGATATAATAAATAAATGATTTATTATGATTTTATTCTATTATTCTCCCACTTTTTCGACATCACGACAGACAACGTATTTACGTACGTGCAGGATATTCGTCATAATCAAAATGTTAATGGCAGGCTAAAGGTATATTGGTATCCTTCCAATCTACAGCAATAACCAAATGCATTAGAACGAGTTCAAAGTCTCCCAACTTATACATTTTACAGTTGTTATTTTGAAGATATAAATTGTACACATTTATCTACTATATAAGTATTTGTTTTACTGGGGTGGGTTAAAGGTCCTGTATTAGTCACATGACACTTCAATTTATAATAGATTTTGAATGTAAATGTGCAACACTTGGTGATTTATATTTTCATTTGTTATTAAAGTCCTTTAGATCGTCAAAGATTTATTTTTTAAATGGTACTGTTAGATTCTTAAGATTACCCTGATACAATTTATTTTGGAAATTAAAGTTAACAAGAGTGATGTGACTGATAGGACATCCAACATTTCCGACAGAAATATGCATGAAGTTCAGAAATTCTGCTACCTATCACCAAAACAAAGAAACGAAATGCTTAAAAAGAGTCTAAATGCTCAAAATGCGGAAGCTGTAGCTGTCACGTGTATATAACAATGGAAGTATATCCAGAATACAAGATTGCTTTGACCATGGCGGAGTAATAAGAATGGTCTTGCAACCCATGTGAAAATTGTGCAAAATTGTGGGAAGAAAGCAAAAAGGGAGTGTAATTTATCCTTCCCCTTTCAAGAGCATAATATTGCATCTACTGTCCAAGCGTTCTGATCAGGAATTGGAGGAACGCAGGTCTCTCAATTTTAATTCAGACTGGTACCAAACAGATATATCACCAGACTCTCCCATTCTAATGTGAGATCTTCAAACCTGGATGGATGCAATTCTTCCTCTGTAGACTTGTGATTGGGCACGCGAAAGGCCATCCGCTATCATTTTCTGACTCCCTGTAACATGTCTGACTGACAAACGCGTATAAAGACTATATACAACGTTCTGCTGTTGATGATAAGCCAAAATTGTATTGTCGATAGCCATCCACATACTGACCCTGGATTACTTCATGGAATATTTCAGTGACAATAAAACTGCCCTTATCCCCAGAGCATTATTGCGTTCCTCCAATTTTGGGGCTTTCCACATCTTTTAACCTTGATTTGGCCTCAGGAAAACGCCCCTATTTCGACAAAGATGCGCCTGAGTAGAGAATCAATACCTCCCCTGAATATGAGATTGAAGACATGAGACGAAATGAACTTGAGATTCCCACATTTGAAAGATTTGATGCTGATTACCCCTTTGGTATCTTCAAACTTTTCTTTCATGAGAAACCAATTGATTGGTGGATATGAAGGCGACTGAGAGGAACGATATACATTAACGAGATTGGAATACTGTGTTTTATCATCGTTGGAAAGAACAAATGTGTGAAGATACCAAAGGGCCAACCACAAACCGTAAATCGAAGAAGGACAGACAATGCAATGGTCAAAAGAAAACGGGAAAAAATACCAACAATATTCTACAAAACACTACACAGCAAACTAAATATTGAGCAACACGAACCCAACAATGTAACCTGGGGTGAACTCAGGTGCTCCGGATAGAAATCATTTCCTATTATACTAGCTAGTGCCACTCGACGTGTTACTTTTGTGGTAAGTCGTTACAGAGTAAAGGTGGACATGATTGTGACTACGACAAACAGAACATGACATATCAGTTATGCTATGCTTGATTCTTGACTCTCTTTACCAGCTAAACATTGTATTGTTGAACAGTGCCGGATTTACCTATAGGCTTGGCAGGTTGAAGGCTATGGCCTCAAAATCTAGGGGCCTCCGGCCAAGGTGCATAATATTTTTGATATTGGCATAGACCTTTCTTATACATGCTGCTATAACCCTCCAGGCTTAAGTCAATAACTCGACACTAGCATTGATTTCTGTATTAATTTTGTCCTTCCATAAAAGCTGGTTGGTTGGTTTAGTTGGTTTATGGTTTTTAACGCCACTTTCAACAATATTGCTGTTATATTGTGATCAGTTTTATTGATGGAGGAAAGCGGAGTACCCGGAGAAACCACCGACCTGTCACAAGTCACAAGTCACTGACAAACTTTATCACATAATGTTGTATCGAGTACACCTCGCCATGAACGAGGTTCGAATTCACAACTTTAGTGGTGCTATGCACTGATGGCATATGTAGTTGTAAATCCAACTACTATACGATCACGGCCACTACGGCTCCATTAAAGCAATGAGATAGATAAGTTGAAAACACAAGGTGTTGTCAGACATCACATTTGTTTCGACGTCGTGGCTTCTGTCCTTTATAAGAGGAATTGTGAATTGTGGAATTTAAAACACCCATCATCATACTCGGCTTCACCGAATTTTGTTTAAAATACTCTTCCATCTTCCTCTAGTCGCAAGAGTGGGGATTTGGAGAGGCCTCGCAAGTGAAATAGCATAGGACCTGTCTTCATCTAAATCCAGTCCTGTTGTTGAACATATAGAATCACCATTATTTTTTTTAATCACTATTTTTGAAATTGTATCCATTACAAGTAATCATTTGGCTTGGAATATTCATAGAGAACATAATACAACTAATGATTTGTCAAATAGGGATCTAGAGTTGCCTAATTATTTTATTTGATGGTTGTTTGTATAAATCAACTTTACAAACAAGAAACAAGAAAAAATTATTAGAGGGCGTTGTTAGTAGAAGAGCCACCTGATCAAATTTGTCATACAAGGAAGAAAATAATTATTTGCTTTTAGTCCTTAAAAACTGACTTTTTCATCAAGGGTCACTCAAGAGTTTAATATGTGTCTATTTGCAGAAATCTTGAGGATCTAATGCATTTAATCTATTCTAATAACTAGTCACAGTCAAATGTCTACCATCAATTAATTCTGTAATTACCGCCATTGAAGAAAAAAAAGAAATATTAACCTTATGTAGCAGTTTTCTAATGTATCCAGGGAAGTTGTATTCTAACACAAGCAAGAGTAAGGTAAATGCAGATCATCTAATAGTAGAAAATAAACTTAGAGGGAAAATGGTCGTCTGCTTTAAAATGTGTAGCGAATCAACGTAGTAAAAGGACCAAGAATGGACGATTTTTAGAAGATGAAATTTAAATATAGGAAAGTATTTAAGAATATTCTACTGAACTTATCTGATTAAGATGATTATTAATGTACATGTAATATGACAATTCTATTTATCAATATAACCAGCTTCGCTAGCAAAGGGTTACGATCCGCTAGATGAGTAGAGCGGATCGTAACCCTTGGCTAGCGAAGATGCCATAAAACGAATTATCCGAGGTTACACATGTTTTGCCTTCTTCCGCCTTCCGCCTTCCGCAGTGAAATAAAATTAATAATTGAAAACAAGAAATACTAGAGTTACTGTGTTACGGAAGTTAGGAAGGGCCACACCAGTATTTTTTTAATTTATTATAACAGATTACAAATGGCCCAACACAGAGTTTCGTTTTTATTGTTATGTTAATAAGAAATTCAAAAATAGCCACCATGACAGGAAAATGTGTCTGAAAAGACATTTTAAGCCATGATGGTCAACAATTCAACCAATATCAATTAAAAAAAAAGCAACTATCTCGCAACTCGAATCATTGAACACAAAAACGACCACGACATATGCAGATGAAACTCTAGTTCCTACAAACACATAAACAGCAGGGTAATACCGATTAATGGCATCACCTCTTGATAATTGGATTTCCTAAAGCTATACATTTATCTGGCATCACCTCTTGATAATTGGATTTCCTAAAGCTATACATTTATCTGGCATCACCTCTTGATAATTAGATTTCCTAAAGCTATACATTTATCTGGCATCACCTCTTGATAATTAGATTTCCTAAAGCTATACATTTATCTGGCATCACCTCTTGATAATTAGATTTCCTAAAGCTATACATTTATCTGGCATCACCTCTTGATAATTAGATTTCCTAAAGCTATACATTTATCTGGCATCACCTCTTGATAATTAGATTTCCTAAAGCTATACATTTATCTGGCATCACCTCTTGATAATTAGATTTCCTAAAGCTATACATTTATCTGGCATCACCTCTTGATAATTAGATTTCCTAAAGCTATACATTTATCTGGCATCACCTCTTGATAATTAGATTTCCTAAAGCTATACATTTATCTGGCATCACCTCTTGATAATTAGATTTCCTAAAGCTATACATTTATCTGGCATCACCTCTTGATAATTAGATTTCCTAAAGCTATACATTTATCTGGCATCACCTCTTGATAATTAGATTTCCTAAAGCTATACATTTATCTGGCATCACCTCTTGATAATTAGATTTCCTAAAGCTATACATTTATCTGGCATCACCTCTTGATAATTAGATTTCCTAAAGCTATACATTTATCTGGCATCACCTCTTGATAATTAGATTTCCTAAAGCTATACATTTATCTGGCATCACCTCTTGATAATTAGATTTCCTAAAGCTATACATTTATCTGGCATCACCTCTTGATAATTAGATTTCCTAAAGCTATACATTTATCTGGCATCACCTCTTGATAATTAGATTTCCTAAAGCTATACATTTATCTGGCATCACCTCTTGATAATTAGATTTCCTAAAGCTATACATTTATCTGGCATCACCTCTTGATAGTTAGATTTCCTAAAGCTATACATTTATCTGGCATCACCTCTTGATAGTTAGATTTCCTAAAGCTATACATTTATCTGGCATCACCTCTTGATAGTTAGATTTCCTAAAGCTATACATTTATCTGGCATCACCTCTTGATAATTAGATTTCCTAAAGCTATACATTTATCTGGCATCACCTCTTGATAATTAGATTTCCTAAAGCTATACATTTATCTGGCATCACCTCTTGATAGTTAGATTTCCTAAAGCTATACATTTATCTGGCATCACCTCTTGATAATTAGATTTCCTAAAGCTATACATTTATCTGGCATCACCTCTTGATAATTAGATTTCCTAAAGCTATACATTTATCTGGCATCACCTCTTGATAATTAGATTTCCTAAAGCTATACATTTATCTGGCATCACCTCTTGATAATTAGATTTCCTAAAGCTATACATTTATCTGGCATCACCTCTTGATAATTAGATTTCCTAAAGCTATACATTTATCTGGCATCACCTCTTGATAATTAGATTTCCTAAAGCTATACATTTATCTGGCATCACCTCTTGATAATTAGATTTCCTAAAGCTATACATTTATCTGGCATCACCTCTTGATAATTAGATTTCCTAAAGCTATACATTTATCTGGCATCACCTCTTGATAATTAGATTTCCTAAAGCTATACATTTATCTGGCATCACCTCTTGATCATTAGATTTCCTAAAGCTATACATTTATCTGGCATCACCTCTTGATAATTAGATTTCCTAAAGCTATACATTTATCTGGCATCACCTCTTGATAATTAGATTTCCTAAAGCTATACATTTATCTGGCATCACCTCTTGATAATTAGATTTCCTAAAGCTATACATTTATCTGGCATCACCTCTTGATAATTAGATTTCCTAAAGCTATACATTTATCTGGCATCACCTCTTGATAATTAGATTTCCTAAAGCTATACATTTATCTGGCATCACCTCTTGATAATTAGATTTCCTAAAGCTATACATTTATCTGGCATCACCTCTTGATAATTAGATTTCCTAAAGCTATACATTTATCTGGCATCACCTCTTGATAATTAGATTTCCTAAAGCTATACATTTATCTGGCATCACCTCTTGATAATTAGATTTCCTAAAGCTATACATTTATCTGGCATCACCTCTTGATAATTAGATTTCCTAAAGCTATACATTTATCTGGCATCACCTCTTGATAATTAGATTTCCTAAAGCTATACATTTATCTGGCATCACCTCTTGATAATTAGATTTCCTAAAGCTATACATTTATCTGGCATCACCTCTTGATAATTAGATTTCCTAAAGCTATACATTTATCTGGCATCACCTCTTGATAATTAGATTTCCTAAAGCTATACATTTATCTGGCATCACCTCTTGATAATTAGATTTCCTAAAGCTATACATTTATCTGGCATCACCTCTTGATAATTAGATTTCCTAAAGCTATACATTTATCTGGCATCACCTCTTGATAATTAGATTTCCTAAAGCTATACATTTATCTGGCATCACCTCTTGATAATTAGATTTCCTAAAGCTATACATTTATCTGGCATCACCTCTTGATAATTAGATTTCCTAAAGCTATACATTTATCTGGCATCACCTCTTGATAATTAGATTTCCTAAAGCTATACATTTATCTGGCATCACCTCTTGATAATTAGATTTCCTAAAGCTATACATTTATCTGGCATCACCTCTTGATAATTAGATTTCCTAAAGCTATACATTTATCTGGCATCACCTCTTGATAATTAGATTTCCTAAAGCTATACATTTATCTGGCATCACCTCTTGATAATTAGATTTCCTAAAGCTATACATTTATCTGGCATCACCTCTTGATAATTAGATTTCCTAAAGCTATACATTTATCTGGCATCACCTCTTGATAATTAGATTTCCTAAAGCTATACATTTATCTGGCATCACCTCTTGATAATTAGATTTCCTAAAGCTATACATTTATCTGGCATCACCTCTTGATAATTAGATTTCCTAAAGCTATACATTTATCTGGCATCACCTCTTGATAATTAGATTTCCTAAAGCTATACATTTATCTGGCATCACCTCTTGATAATTAGATTTCCTAAAGCTATACATTTATCTGGCATCACCTCTTGATAATTAGATTTCCTAAAGCTATACATTTATCTGGCATCACCTCTTGATAATTAGATTTCCTAAAGCTATACATTTATCTGGCATCACCTCTTGATAATTAGATTTCCTAAAGCTATACATTTATCTGGCATCACCTCTTGATAATTAGATTTCCTAAAGCTATACATTTATCTGGCATCACCTCTTGATAATTAGATTTCCTAAAGCTATACATTTATCTGGCATCACCTCTTGATAGTTAGATTTCCTAAAGCTATACATTTATCTGGCATCACCTCTTGATAGTTAGATTTCCTAAAGCTATACATTTATCTGGCATCACCTCTTGATAGTTAGATTTCCTAAAGCTATACATTTATCTGGCATCACCTCTTGATAATTAGATTTCCTAAAGCTATACATTTATCTGGCATCACCTCTTGATAATTAGATTTCCTAAAGCTATACATTTATCTGGCATCACCTCTTGATAGTTAGATTTCCTAAAGCTATACATTTATCTGGCATCACCTCTTGATAATTAGATTTCCTAAAGCTATACATTTATCTGGCATCACCTCTTGATAATTAGATTTCCTAAAGCTATACATTTATCAACAAGCAATTAAAAAACACTGAACAGATTCACTTCCACTAAACACCAAACACACAATCACATATCTTTATTGTCAAACGACGTATAACATCGGTACAGAGATAACTATTTACATAAAATAACATAAACAGACAACATATCACATGCATGCAAACAACCAATCACTTACATACAATACAGAAACAAACAGAAGAAAAATCATACAACATATAATACGAAGTCAATTAAATTTGTATTTAGCTGGAAAGGTAAATTTGCATTTATATTTCTAATAAATTTACATAGTTTTTGTTTTAATCGGTATCGCATCTCTGTCCATTGAAACTTATCTGTCATATTAAAGACGTATTTGTAGACATATGCACTTCTCGACCGCTACCCATGATTTCGGATACCGTCTAAGTACTGACGACAAATAGGTTATTTTGCAATAAATGCATTTACAGTCTCATAATCTTACAGTCAAAAATGCCGTTCTGAAGCTATGTAGACAAACAAACAAAAGGACTGATGGGATTCGAACCACCTTCTAGAACTATCCATTCCATCACAAGGCGGCGCCAATGCGATCATGACTACTGTGCTCCCGCATTTAGTCAAGTAAATTTATTACTTAATACAGTAGTGATGGGGTAAAATGAGAATTAGTAAACATAGCAGACGATTTGATTTCTCAACTGCAGATTTAAGAAAATAACTACTAAGCACCAAAAAAAAAAAAAAAAAAAAGAAGAAGCTCTGATGGTTTGCTTACGATAAAAACGACATGTGCTAAATTGCATTATTTTTATTGATTATGACAGTTTACGTGATGCTTGAAAAAAAAAAAAAAAAAAAAAAAAACCGACAAAATAGATAATATTGATAAAGAAAAATATGAAATTAACAGCTTGCATTCGTGTTATGATTTCATATGTAAGGTAATATTCGTTGTATGGCTTTCGAAAAATCAATACAAATCTACTGTACAATCACAATTCTTATATTAATATGCATAAAAAAAAAATTTTAAAAAAAATTAATATAAATATAGCCTCCATTTTTATCACTTTAACCGAAATTAATAACGAAACACATTATGTTCCTAAAAAAAACCAAAACAAAACAAAACAAAACAAAAAAACAAAAAAAAACAAGACAAAACTGCTCCGATAGGATTCGCACTCTCAGTGTAAATCTGCAGGGGTCGTGAAGCAGCGACTAAACGATCACGGCTATGGTACAATGATCACATTTGTAAGTTTTCTTTTCTTTTTTGTGGTATATAAGGTGTACCTGATGTAAATTGGTGCAACTCTATAATAAAGCAGACGATGCCTATATTTCATAAAATCATATTCCATAAAAGGGAAAGTCTATATGTTTTCTCCTTTACACCAGCATTGAAAGCACTTGTATCTGCAAAATTTTCCATTTTTTCCCCCTTAAAATCAGTAAAATCTTCGTTTTTCCCCATCCAGTTTTTGGAAGGAGCGGATGCCGGTGTCCTATAGTAGTTTTTCCCCCTAGCCATTTTTCCCCCCGGAAAACTGACTATATAGCCATTTTTCTCCCCGGAAAAATGACTATATCATTGAACATAGCCATTTTTCCCCCCAGTTTTTGACAGGGGGAAAAGTGGCTATATAGTAGAATTTCCCCCCGGAAAAATGGCTATATAGTCAATTTTCCCCCTCGTCTTAACATAAACCTGACTTCAACGTAAACTTACCCAACCAAGACCTTTAAAGTATGCAAACTCTAGGCTAGACATTACCCTACCCTTAGGCCTAATCCTCACCGAATCCCTCGGTCCAACACTATCCCTAAACCTAGGCCTTAACTTAATCCTAATTTTAAACCTTACCTTAAACCTAGCCTAATCGTAGGTCGAACTCACAACGCGAATGTGAAGGTATGGTAAACTTAAAGGCAAGTTTTCCGACGGCGAAATGAACGACCGTTTTACAGATATGGGGTTCTCGCAAGGTCACCAGTCTTGTGAGGGGAGCCCGATATTTCAATCTGGAAAATCGGCGAAACCCTGAGCTAGAGAAGGTGCCTTGAAACCTTGACACACATGAGGATCGAACCCACAACGGTGTCGACATCCTGATTGTAATGTCCAGCGCCTTGACCACTCGGCCACCTTCCTGCTTGCGAAGATGCAAAAAAAAAAGACGCGAATAAGCGAGAGCCGAAAACCTGAAAAGGTTGAAACGCAAAATGGAGAAATGATTTCGATTTCGCCTCTTCGCTGTTGCAATTTAGAATTTTTGCTTTTTCGATTGTGCGTTTTCGCTTTCACAATTTCGCGTTTTAATTTCGTCTTTCAAAATCCAAAGGCAAAGTCTAACATACTATAGTCACTCTAGTTAATCTTATTTCAGTCCGTGACAAATATGCACATTTAGGTACTAATTTTCTAACTGCATAAATTTGGGTATAGTTAAAAATAAAATAAAACTGATATATAAAAGAAATATACGTATGTCTGGAGAATATATATTTGATGAGTCAGCATGGGCATTTTAACCATCGATTGAGGTGCAGAATTTCCAAAAAAAATCTTGAAATCAAATACAAAGTGTGAATCTAGCTCACAATAACATTGATTATTTGTTTATTACGCTAAATCATCGAGCGCACTCAATTTATTGTGGGCTATTATTAGGGGCCAACTTCCCACTAGTGAGATATGGACATAAAATGGGTACCCAGAGGCGGATTTAGAGGGGGCGTGCGGGGCGTGCGCCCCCCCCCCCCCCCTAAAATTTGAAAAGCATATGTTATACAATGTTAATTAAGCAGTTCAACAAACAACTTTTTGTTAAATTTGTCAAGATAAAAAGCTTGTGTTATTTTGACCACAATGAATCCCTATTATTACTGTGGCAGGCCAGCAATCTTATCTGAAACTGTTCAAAAGTCAAAATGAATAGTAATGATATTAGGAGTAAATTTGGAATATCATTCTAAAAAGCTCTACCCATTGATAAATGATCAGTATACTGTCCGTTCGGATGAAGCTTTTCGTTTCGCTGTTGGTTCCTTCATTGAAAACGTATGATTCGTTCTTGTTTATAGACAAACAAAGGCGAATATGTTAACATTAATGCTGCATGAAACGATTCTGATCATCTAATTTAGTTACTGTACGTAAGCTAATCAGAAATCAACAACAAGTTCATGTATTGACAATTTCGCTTTTGTTTGTCTATAAACAAGAACGGTCGAATCATACGTTTTCAATGAATGAATCAAACGACGAAAAGAAAAGCTCCATCCGGACGGGCAGTATTAACTAGAACCACCCGAAAGGACAAGCATCGAAAGTACAGACCAATTAATGAAATGAGGAATGCGTTAACACTAAACCAAGTTCTTTGAAGGGTTAAATTATCGTGATCGATCAGTCATAAGTTGAACAATTCGTATCACGGTTGTTCAAAAAAAGTTTTACTTTAGGTTCTTATAATCTGACAAAAACATACTGTTAACAATTATCCGACAAAATTAAAACTCAAAGTCAAGTTTTTTTGGTCTGATAAAAATGGTGTGGTTGATTCAAAATTGTCGTTCTAATAAATGTCTGTAATTCCTCAAACCCTCAGAGCTTCAGGGGGGCTTTGTCCCCCTGTGTCCCTTACCAGGGCTCTGCCCTGGACCCACTGGGGACCTTAAGACCCCTCGCCTACTCACGCCCCCCCCCCCCCTGACCACAAATCCTGGATCCGCCCCTGGTACCCCTTAAGAATAGTAACAGATGTCCATGTTTTGCTTTTTATATGTATTATGTGATGGCCTCTGAAAAATTCTGCAGTTGAGTGTCCGTCCGTCCGTCCCCCGATGGTTTCCAGATGATACCTTTAGAACGTGTTGAATGCTTTTCTACATTTGTTTAGTACCATTAAATACAGATCAAGTTCAAATTTTAGTTTGATCGGATAATTGGTTCAAAAGTTATGGCCGTTTCAAGACTGAAAATATGCAAAACGTGGTGGGGTATCATATAATGTTCCATTAGATGCCCTATTTTTTGCTTTTGGGAAAGCCCATTCAAAGTCATTTGGATCATCCATGTACAAGCTACTTGGCTAGTAAACCCATCGACACTAATAGTCGACCAAAAGTGGCACTGGGAAGTGGTAGTAAAATTTAACAGAACAATTAAGTTGAATATTCAAGCCATTTTCAGAGGGGGACTACTATGTAGTCATTCTTTCGGGGGGAAATCCTACTATATAGCCATTCTTCCGGGGGGGGGGAAATCGCACTATATAGCCATTCTTCCGGGGGGAAATCCTACTTTATAGCCATTTTTCCGGGGGGGGGGGGGGGGGGGGAAACTGGCTATGGGGGAAAAATGGCTCTATAACGCTCCTATAGTAGTTTTTCCCCCTAGCCATTTTTCCGGGGGGAAAACTGACTATGGGGGAAAAATGGCTCTATAACACCGGCTGTCTAACTCTACGGTCATATTTCTACCTGACGTCTCTGACGTTTGGAGATGGCCAAATCCGGTAAAAACCCTAAATGTTCCTTTTTTATTACAAAATCCGCAGTGGAACCAAAGAATGAATAGTCATGAACCATGTATATAACTAAAGGTAAAATATTCAATTTCTTTATCCTGAATGGAGCCTGTCGGAATTTTTATGGGAATCTGCATTGATCTCTTGAAAAAAAAGAAAACAAAAACTAAATATCATGCAAAAATAGACATCTTTTTAATAGACTCCGAGCAGATAAAATATCTTGAACATTTCAAGATTAAGGGAAATAAAACAAATGATTCCACTGCGTAAATCGGAATGAATTTTGCATACATCGCTATTAACGTCCGTAATTTTAACAGCTAAGCCGATTTTCGAGAAAATGCTACATCTTTGAATATAAAACACTGAATTTATTAATTATTACGGTCATTAAGGATATGAAATGAAAATTCAGATCTCATAGAATCTACCGATATAAAAAGCTAAATAAAATAATTCCAATAAATCGGATTTTATTTGAATAAGAATACATAGTTTTTTCAATTTTTTTTTTAAACTTTTTGTGACGTTCCTAAGTTATGTAACCGGATGTGTACATACCCTCTGTCAGGAAAAGATAACTCGATTCAAGAACAATAACTCTAGTTATCGCAAATCGAGAATTACGAAGTCAATTAAATTTGTATTTAGCTGGAAGGTAAATTTGCATTTATATTTCTAATATGAAACCGGCACAACCATGAATGCTCGCGCATCTGAAAATTATCTGGCAGTTTCAGTGGTATCTGACGTACGAGAGAGGGTACGAGACTTCAGGATCACCTTTGCGCTTTATGTTAAGAAGATCTTCATTAATTGAGTGTGTTAGTGTGTTACACGGAAACCGGTGTTTACAAAGCGTCGAATTTTGTTTTCTTCGATAGTATGTTCAGCCATGTTTGTTAAAAAATCCTAAGTACACATTTTATACCATAAAGAGCTCGCTTAAGATCGCATAATAAATTTACAGTTTTCTTTTAAATCGGTTTACTTCTGGTATGGCATAAGTTCTGAAAATATTAATGTATTATGTCTTGTAACAAAATATTTTGGTAAACATTCTTTTCTCTTCTGAGCAAACAAATTGGCATTCAAGCAAATAGTGATATTCATCTCCTATGTGTCTATTGTTACATAGGATATATACTCTATCATGTCTAGGAATATTTAACCAGCGGCCTGTTTCAATGGGTAACTTTGTATTGCAAGTTCGAAATCTACATAATAAAACGGCATTTGTATATTCTAAAGCATTTAAATATTCTTCAAATTCAAATTTGGTTTTAAATATTCTATAGTTAATGGCTTTTGGTGAATCAATGATCTTTGAAAATCAGTTCTGAATAAATTGATCCATTAACCTCTGCTTAATGACTGCCTTTAACCAATCTTCGTGCAGGAAATTTTTACCATCCCATATATATGAAAAGCCACATTCGTGAAATATATTCTCTGTAAATTTTATCCATTTTAACGGAAGATTTTCTGTCATATATGTATGATATGATAAATGATACATAATAGTAGAGAGTTTGGACTCCTTCCGGGAAGGTGTACCTTTATCAATTTTGTCCAATATGAAATAATCCTCAATTTAATATCACAAAAAGAACTACAACATATCAACATGGACAGTACAATAGTAGCTAGAGTCAGTTAATGCTCGCAGTTAACGGACTAGTGTTGCTAAGATGTAGAATTTGTTTGCTAAAGACAAACACTCCTAAGACAACTTGTGACTGATAGTTGTCATAGATTTAATATCAATTAGTCATATCATTTTAAAGTAATTAACGGTCCTCGTGGTAAATCAGAATAAATAAGTCGTCAAATTGTTAGAAATAAAATATTGGATATAAAATAGGAATGTACTACATGTATATGCAATGAAATATAATTATACTAGTGTGTTGATTTAATTACTAGTTGGATCTTTTAGTTTTATCTTCTGAAAATATTACAATACAAAAATAGAGAAGAAAAAAAATCAAGAATTACTCATAAAATCTGGTTTACCAACTTTAAAAATAATAAGTCTGTTGAGGATATTTTAGGTTATTATATGGCCTACGTACATTATATTTACAAGAATTTGTTAATGTTTCCATTCTTTAAGGAAAGAAAATACTGTAAAGATACCCCAGGTGACTACAACAGGGGGTTAGGGTTAGGGTTAGGGTTGTGACGTTTAACGCAACTTTCAACAATATTTCGGTTATATCACAGTCATATAGATATTAAGAATATAGATACAATTACAAAAAAGTTTTATTTTAAGTCGGGCATATATAACAATAACATAAACATATAACAATAACATATATAATAATAACATAAACATATAACAATAACATATATAACAATAACATAAACATATAACAATAACATATATAACAATAACATAAACATATAACAATAACATATATAACAATAACATAAACATATAACAATAACATATATAATAATAACATAAACATATAACAATAACATATATAACAATAACATAAACATATAACAATAACATATATAACAATAACATAAACATATAACAATAACATATATAACAATAGCATAAACATATAACAATAACATATATAACAATAACATAAACATATAACAATAACATATATAACAATAACATAAACATATAACAATAACATATATAACAATAACATAAACATATAACAATAACATATATAACAATAACATAAACATATAACAATAACATATATAACAATAACATAAACATATAACAATAACATATATAACAATAACATAAACATATAACAATAACATAAACATATAACAATAACATATATAACAATAACATAAGCTCTAATGAGCTTTTTACCAATCTTGATGTTGAATGGTATATAACATTTTCATATTGATATGTGCATTTGCAGCACTTTCTCTTAAATAATAATTTTCGACATATTACCATTGAATGTGGTCGGAATTGAAAGACATAATCTATGTATACTTTCAGTTTCGGTTTGTGTACATCACGTGATTGACGGCGGCAGTCCAAAATGGCTGAATACTACCGAAGTTGTTAGAACTTGTTTGTCCCTCAACATAACAACTTCTTACAACGATGGCATCAAAAACAGCACCCAAAAGCCAGCTTCGCTTAGAGTGGGTGTACGGATATCGTGGACATCAATGCAGAAATAATTTATTCTACAATGTTGGAAAAGATATTGTGTATTTTGTTGCCGGTGTTGGGATTGTGTACAATCAAACGGAACACAAACAAAGATTTTATTTAGGTCATGATGATGATATTCTATGGTGAGAATTATGATTTACTGTATTTCATATTCTTAACTTTTATAATTTAATCATTATGCATCAGGTTTCTATTAAAAATATACAAATAAAATATTAAAGTGACATGTTTGGGCATGTTCAATGTTGTTTAATAATCTGTTTTCTCTCTATTTACTTATACAGGCCTACATTAACATTTTTTTTAACTTGTCCCTTCGGACAACTAACTAAAAAAAGTACTTGTCTGACTCTATCTTTTAGTTGTCCAAAAAAAATTAATGAAAATTATTAAAACCAGAGAATAATTATCAGCAATTTGTGTAAAATGTTTTGGTTAATGCTAACAGATATTATGATTATGACATCTTTAATCGACAAATGAACGTACACTTAGACATAAAGTCATTGGTATGATATCAAACGATGCCATATATGCATCATGGTAGGAGTGTCTCATCATCAATTTCTAATGTTGGTTCTCGAATAGCAGGCCCATCTAAGTGTAATCGTATAATGTGGACTGAATCCAGGATGTTTTGAACGTCCTTGTTCACCATCTATTGAATACAGATTGTGTATCAGAGCTCCAGATAAGCTGCGTATTTGCATTTTTTACGCTATGAAAACGAGTAAAAACGCATGTTTTATCAGATCACAGTGTACACATTACGCATGCATATTGCTGTGTAAGCAAACTTTCCAAATTCGGAGCGTACTTGTACGCTGATAATACAGTCGTGTACATTAACAATACATTTTTGACTTTGAGAAATTCCCTGTAATTACTTTCCTTTATACTTTTCGAAGGAGAGAGCGTATACATCCGAGGGGTACCGAATGTTTGCCTTTCTCAGCATCGATGTCAAAAGAGATCTGATTGGATGTTTATGATAAATTATCCAATCGCGGTCAATATTACAAATAAATGCGGTGCTCCTGATAAGGAGTGGTTTACGTAATAAGTAAGAACTAAAACGAAGTATTTGGGAACACGTTGTTCATTGAAAATGAGCAAGAACATGAATAAGCGCACTACCAAGCGCAAAAGCACTCCGGAAAATTCTATACTTAAGTTCCTGAGTTTCATCTGTGTCTAGTGACAGTATAGTTAAAGGAATCATTGATGACATTATCAAAACGGCTGTGAAAACTGCCGAAGTCGACGAGCAAAAAACGAAAAGAAAACATGAAAAAGTTATCATTCAATTATATAAAGTAAACACAGAACAAAATATTTACAACATTTTATTAATAAACATGACACAATCGTGTCAAATTAAACAGAGATATACATTTCACTTGCATCCTGCGTTTATTGAATAACACTTGTGTCAAACATTATTTTAAAAGTGTACATGTAAGCAATCTTTTCTGAAATGGAGAGTACAACAGTGCAAAGGAAATATGCAAATACCCATCATTTTCAAAAGTAGGGGGTAATTACCCTTTGGACTTGAAAATTATCTGGAGCTCTGTGTATCAAAATCAGCTACTGTATGTTCCTCAATGGAAATTAACATCAGACGCCTTAACATTTCTGGTTGAATTGAGCTCCTCCGCTTGTTGTAAATCCGTACTTTCTAAGATCAGGGAATATCATAGATCCATGTCGATGGGCATGGTATTTACGTTTCCAGGGAATTATTGTGTAGGGGAAGGAAACACTATAAGTAAATCTA
The DNA here is from genome assembly GCA_963680875.1 of Bathymodiolus brooksi. Classification (NCBI taxonomy): domain Eukaryota; kingdom Metazoa; phylum Mollusca; class Bivalvia; order Mytilida; family Modiolidae; genus Bathymodiolus; species Bathymodiolus brooksi. The sequence continues at coordinate 87,309,145 of OY804576.1, read as the reverse complement.
TTTCTATTTCATTATAATGACTTAATGCAAGTTGTCGTTTAATCAAATCGCTGAAAAGATATGGATCAAGTATATATTCGGAAAATCTCTTGGTTCACCGTTGTAATAAGCGATAATGTACTTCAATGGAAACCAATATTTTTAAAGTGTTTAAAACACATTAAAATAATTATTTACGAAGTTGAAGTCTGTAAGAATAAATATACTTTTAGACTGATATTTGCTTTTAATGCTAAGTAAAAATATATACATATTCATTTATAGTCCATGTCACACAGAGCTCCAGATAAGCTGCGTTTTTGCGTGATTATGCAAATAAAATTAACAAAAACCCAATTTTTCTATTTCCTTTGCATTGTTGAACCCAATTCCATCCAGATATAACCCAATTCTTCGTTTAATGAGTGCTTACTTCACTCATTCATTTTTATGTACAAATGTAGTTGCGTAATTAAACCATATCGTATGATTTCTGTTGCCTGACATTTTAGTTTCTCTTTCACTCGTCAACACTCGTAAGATTACAAATCTCCCGAGCTTTGCCAATGTATAGTTCTGATGGGATCCGTTACTTCTATCTAAGGGTGCGAGGAGTTCCAAATATTCACTCCACTTAAGGTGCTCTGCAGAATTCAGAGGCAAATTTTAACAACGAAATAAATTCCGGTTCCCTTGAAATTAATTTTGTAGCGGTTTCAGTCTATTATTATGAATCGTCGAGGGAGGAAGAAAGTCCCTTTACGGGCAAATTATTCTATCGCTAATTATTTAAAGACAGATTCAAAAGCCATGGTTACACGAATTTTAGATACGCTGATTGAAAATGCTGTAAATCATAGTAAAATTGTTGCAACAGAAATCATTGACAATATTTTGAAAGGGGCAGTAAAGACTGACAATAATTCAACGAAACGGAAACATTCAGTCACAGACAAAACTTTTGTCACTTGGAAAGAAAAATTTCCATGGCTATGTAAAGTAGAGAAAAACAGTATTCCATATTTGCAATGCACAGAATGCATATCAGCTGCTTCCAAGGGTATTAAAATCAGTAGAGTGTGGGGACATGAGGGTACCCCCAACTTCCAGTTTCCTGCAGTAACTCGACATAACGGGATAGTCTATTTATTTTAACGGGAATGCGGGACAAGACCCCCTCTCTTTTCAATACATGTATGTATCATCTACGCCAATGAAAAATATTTAAAGAATACAGTATAATGTACATCAGGAGAATAAAACTGGATCTATACATTTTCAATGCCTGATATACCTGCAACAAAAAAGCAATGCATGTCATGTACAGAGAGTAAAAGACCCAATTCAATTTATTCATGGTGGGTAAAAAACTCAATTGAATCTTATTCTGGTGAGTGAAAAATTTGAAGTAAAGCATTTAAAAAATAGATCACCCAATGGAAATGCTAAACTAATGAGTTAAAAACCCAATTTAAGAAACCTCTGCACATGATCCAATTTTCCAAAATATGTTACTTAAATTTGCCCGTTCCTTACTGCTTTTGCATTGAAAATTAAATGCTATACTCCATCACAAGCTAAATGTTTTATATTCTCATCTGACAATTGGAATGAATGAATACATCCTTGACTTTCTGTACGGAGATTTAACATTACATTTTTATTTCTAATGGTATGCTGAGTTGTTTACTGTGATTCTTTAATTTTGTCTTTACATTTTCAATAAAAAAACCTATCTGGTTATGTTTAGCCATACCTGAGTACAATATGAAAACAATGTTGTCTTGCATCGTCAGTCAATATTTCGTATATATGTTTTTCACAACGACTAACATTAAGAAAAATTCTGAGGACAACCAACCAAATGCACCAAAGTTTCACTTCCAGTAATGGCAGTATAGAACCCTGCATACATTCATAATGATTGAAATGAAGGATATGTCATTGTGGAATTTATTTTTCACAAAGAATGATCTCTCAGATGCACATGCCATGGTAAATAGTTTTCATTTTTTACCGCTTTAACAGATGAGTGAACCCACTGATACAGAGTATGAATATACATACATCATCGGAAGATATAAAATTTATTTGTATGAGCTTTAGAAACAGGTAGAAAAGGGAGTCTTTGGCAAGCTTTTCTAGCCTGTTTCGCAGCGAGTGCAAATTAATTTTATATTTAACGACAATGTACATCTATTGTGTTTATCCTGCAATATCAAAAAGTCCAAAACAACTGACAAATTGTCTGAAAATAGCTGCAACAAGCGTCGTTCTAAACATTTCAAAGGCGTCATCTGTGACATCAGCGGTTATACTGTTACCGTTTCTTTCTATTGCTCAACAAGAATGAGGTACCAGAAAAGCTATATTTTGGTCAGTGACCATAACAAATATTTATCCAGGCAATGCAATTTGACTGTTCAAATAGAACCAGTGCACGATAAATACTATGAAAGGGTGCACAGGCACTATTGACTATGATATCAATAAATGTATATAGGAATTCATAATCATGCATTTCAATTCCCTTGTCACATGCTAAAAAATATAATGACCTAATGCTTTTCATTTTATTTAAAGAACATGGTGTTTTGAAAAAATAGTGCCTGATAAATTGTGGTGATTCATGATTGTTTCACATCAGGTTTTGTATTTTTTAAACTTGGATGTTTAAGAGATCTTCTGGATCAATAATATATTTTTAGATATGTGAAATGTCCTTTCCAAGTGGTCACTTGATTTCTTTTTTATTAAATAGGATGAAAATACCCACTACAAACATTTTTCTATAACCTGTTCGTACTATTAGATATAAAAGATTCTTATTGCATTCTTATATCATTGACTATCAACTCTACAGTTTATCCATGCATCCTGAGAGGAACATTGTCGCCACAGGACAGACAGGAAAGAATCCATTCATCTGTGTATGGGATACAAATAATATGGAAACTGTATCCATGTTGAAAGATGGCCACCAGAATGGTGTTGCTGCCCTCAGTTTTGATAAAGATGGTGGGGTATGTTCCATAGATTAAAATGTTTATACACACCTATCCCTACTGATGCCTCAGATACCAAGGATGAGAATTAAAGTAGATTATTTATTTATTACTTTGTTTTGATGCCTATGCATTCTTTCAAAAATTTTGGTAATTGTCTTTGCAGACCATATATAAATACCACAAATGGTGGGAAATTGAAAAATTTCAATATACTTTTTTTTATCATTTTGAAATTCACTATAACAATGATATATAGTGTGAAAGATATAAATGACAGTCAAACAGTGTGGAATCTCAAATGAATTTGAAATGGTTACAGAGATCCTTGTAGGATAAAATTTTGATGAGTCCCAATCAAAGACTCATGAATCCCAGAATTGAAGTGCATTCTTTGTTACTTATTTAAAAAAAAATGGTGATTCCCAAACACAAGAGATGAGTCCATGACTCTCTCAGAAAAGTTGCTAATTTTACCTTTGATAACTTGAATGTTGCACTTTATATTTGAAGTAAGATTGTAATTCAGCAGATCAGAGTTTAACACAAGATTACTGAAGAAATAAAATTAACCAAAAGGATCGTACTTTCATTATATACTTTTATATACATGGACACTTTTCATCAGTCTGTGTATCTATGTTCAAATGTAAATAGTTGTAGTTTTCTACAATAAAATAGATAAAATCTTTGACTGTTTTTTTACTGTCTGTTAAAGTATTATGTGTATTATGACCTATGTAAAAATATAAAAAATATATAAAGTTTTGCCTACCTACATGTACCTAGACTACCCTATTTTTTTTTCAAGAATGTTACTGAAAACATGTGTATTTTTTATCTTTGGTCTGATTTAATATGTTATCATTTTTTCTGTTGATCTTTATATTTTTCAGAGAGTTGTGTCTGTAGGATTAGATCAGCATTCTACAATAAATGTATGGGATTGGAGGAAGGGAAAGATCTTAGCTTCTGTTAGGGGACATTCAGATAGGGTAAGGGCAGTTAATGTTACCTTCTAATCGTTTGGTAGTTGGATTTACAACTCCCTGTGCAATCGGTGCCTATCGCCACTAAGGTTGTGAGTTCGAACCCTGTTCATGGCGATGTGTACTCGATACAACATTATGTGATAAAGTTTGTCAGTGACTTGTGACAGGTTGGTGCTTTTCTCAGGGCACTCTGGTTTCCTCCACCAATAAAACTGACCGCCACGATATAACTGAAATATTGTTGAAAGTGGCATTAAACACTATAAACCAACCAACCAAATCTGAATCAAGAATTTGATTCAGACCAATAAATTCAAATTTTCATTTCAAGCACTGGACAGTTAATGTCGATACATTAAAAAGGGATTAACAATAAATTTGGAATTAAAGGTAGATTTATGATCTTTGAATCTCTATTAAGTTTAATGATCAATGTTGGTGTAGTAGTAGTACATATTTGTTACACACTCATTGTAGTTAAGGTAATATTCACTTTATTTATACAGTTAAGCATACCTCAGCAACTGCCTCTCATTTGTAAATACTTGTCATATATATATAGCTTTATTTCATTTCATTATATAACTTACCTAGTACATTTTGTATATCATAACATCACCCATTTTCGACAGTTAGCTTCACATCAACTGGTTTCAATGTCTGCTTTGTCATTAATCATTAATAATGTCAATGTTGACTTCATACTCAATGAATAACAAACGCTTCATGTTTTATTTAGCTTTACTGTCGAGAACTGGTGACATAGTACACATGGTTTATGAATAAACATGATGATTTCAATGCCCCCTTTTTGAAAGGGAAAGAAAATAAGGATTTAAATTTAGTAAATTAAACACAAATGACAAATTTTTCGGGTAATATATGGTAAGCTTTGATTGTTATCTCTCTATTGAGATATTAAAATTTATGTGTCAGTCCAAAAATGGTAATACCAGAATAGACACGATCAAAAGCCATAAATCATTAATAAGTGACAAAACCATTGTGAAAAGAAAAAGACATGACAAACACAAATCATAATAACTGAATGCAAAAAACTATGAAACAGGAAATTGGCTTTAGTCAGTTTTCATGAATTTCATGGATACTAGAATCAAACCACAAAATTAAGAAATCAACGATTATTTGTCACCATATAGATAATTACTGACTATAACTGCCGATCCATGAATTTGTGTATCCACGAAAATATAATTTTTTCATAAACCACGAAAATTAGTATCAACAAATTTAAATGATTTCACATTATCTTGCTTTAGATAAATTCTTCGATAATTTGAGAGTTGGATATTTTATGTATAATAATTTTTCTACCCCTAGATATTTTTGTATACAAAATTTGTAAAAAAATATCCTTAGTTTACACAATATTTTTATTGTAGGTGTTTGATGTGCAGTTTCACTTGTTTAAAGACAATACAATCGTTAGCTGTGGTGTCAAACACATCAAATTTTGGTCTTTGTGTGGTAATGCACTAACCCCAAAGAAAGGTGTGTTTGGTAAAGTTGGGGAGATACAGACCATGTTGTGTCTAGCCTTTGGTCCTGATGACACTACATATGCTGGTACATTGAGTGGTGACATATATGTTTGGAAAGGCAGTAATCTGGACAATGTGGTTTCAGGGGCACATCAGGTAACATGATACTGTAAAAAACGTTAATGTTATTAATTATTTAGCAAATAATGTACAAGAAATAAATGTTTTCCTAAGAAATAAAACGAAATGATTTGTCATCAGATGTGTGTCAAAACTTCACAACATATAATGAGAAACAAAAACAAATGACCAAATTTCACCTTAACCCAAGTGTCCTATTAGCTATTCAAGTGTATAGAAAACATTATTGACTTTGATGGTAAATATACCACTTCAGTGGCGTAATGGCTAACGTGTGCACCTTGAGTGCAGTAGATCGTGGGTTCGAGCCCTGATCGGGTCAAACCAAAGACTATAAAATTGGTATTTGTTGCTTCTCCACTAAGCACACAGCGTTCGTTGGTTCGGAATCAGGATAATGTGTCCGAGTGGGGCGACTTGTCTATATGCGGACTGTAGTTTCAGTGAGCTAGCACTATAAAAATCCAACTTAGCATGTTGGTCTAGTACAAAGCAGACCTCATCATCTCATTGAAAATTAACTTGTTCTGGTCATGATATAGCTGAAAGATTGCAGAGTTGACGTTAAACACCAATCACACACTCGATGGAGGTTATGATTATCTAGTAATTTGTGAACTATGATAATAAAATGTATGGTTCATAACACATGTTTAGAAGCAGACATATTTTATTTAATATATTAGTTTTTATTTATCCTTGAAAATACAGTGAAACCTGAATAAACCTAAAACCTGTGTAAAACAAGCATCAAATCTACTGTGTAAAACAAGCATCAAATCTACTGTGTAAAACAAGCATCAAATCTACTGTGTAAAACAAGCATCAAATCTAGTGTGTAAAACAAGCATCAAATCTACTGTGTAAAACAAGCATCAAATCTACTGTGTAAAACAAGCATCAAATCTACTGTGTAAAACAAGCATCAAATCTACTGTGTAAAACGAGCATCAAATCTACTGTGTAAAACAAGCATCAAATCTACTGTGTAAAACAAGCATCAAATCTACTGTGTAAAACAAGCATCAAATCTACTGTGTAAAACAAGCATCAAATCTACTGTGTAAAACAAGCATCAAATCTACTGTGTAAAACAAGCATCAAATCTACTGTGTAAAACAAGCATCAACTCTACTGTGTAAAACAAGCATCAGTTATTTTACTGTGTAAAACAAGCATGAAATCTACTGTGTAAAACAAGCATCAAATCTACTGTGTAAAACAAGCATCAAATCTACTGTGTAAAACAAGCATCAAATCAACTGTGTAAAACAAGCATCAAATCTACTGTGTAAAACAAGCATCAAATCTACTGTGTAAAACAAGCATCAAATCTACTGTGTAAAACAAGCATCAAATCTACTGTGTAAAACAAGCATCAAATCTAGTGTGTAAAACGAGCATCAAATCTAGTCACAATATTTGAACACCTTTATACACCTGTTTTAACCTGAACACCTGTCATTTTGGAAAAAATATTTGGTATCATTAATGTTTTATATTTATTGTAAGTACAATATAGGGTAAGGGCTATGGTGTTTAGTGCCACTGTCAACACTATTTTACTTATATCGTGGCAGTCAGTTTTATTGGTGGAGGAAACCGGAGTACCCGGAGAAAACCACCAACCTGCCACCAGTAACTGACAAACTTTATCACATAACGTTGTATCGAGTACACCTCGCCATGAGTGGGTTTCGAACTGACAACTTTAATGGTGATAGGCACTGATTGCACAGGTAGTTGGGAATCCACGACAGCCCCCCAGAACAATATACAATATTTTTTTGTTTTGATGAATTATGAGATGTCTCCTAATACTAATGAAAAACAAGTTTAAATTAATAGAAAAATATTGAAATATGATTATGTTAATTTGTATTCTTTAAGTGTATTTGTTTGTTGTAGGGGGCTGTGTATACCTTAGACATTGGTGAGAATGGCTATGCTTCAGGAAGTAAAGATGGCTGCGTTAGACTGTGGGACCCAGATTTTAAAAGTATCACCTCTGTCAATATAAGTAATAGCCCAGAAGGATACAAAGGTAAACCCATTTCACTGATCTTGATAAGGTTAACATAGTTATCCTATAGAATACACATCAAAGGTTAAAATATACATAAATGTACAACAGTGTCATTACAATTTATAAAGGAATGACTTCAAAATAATAGACTGTAAGTTTTATTTGATAGTATATACAGAGTTATTGCCCTTGATTCTATAGGGTAGGATGAGAGGACATTGTTAAATTGTTATGAACCTCCACAACAGTGCACTTCAATACCCAGTCAAGTCAAACCAAATTCTAAAAAATTTGTATTTTCTGCTACTTGGCTAAGAATGCAGCATTAAGTAGTAAGATCAAAGATTAGTTGGCTCAGAGTTTAGATAATGTTTCTGGATGGAGCCACATACCTACCGTAAGATTGGGGTTTTTTTCAGTTAGTTAACACTTTGTAAAAATTCATCTCAGAGTATAGGTCCAGTTCAAAACAGACATCGCCATCTCAACAAATAGAAACTTGTTGTTGCCATGATTTAAAGCTGAATAAATATTATTCATTTGACAACAAATACTCACTCCTTCACTCAATTCTTGATACATTTGTATTCAGATTTATAAATAAAGAGGAAATAACAGCCTTGTTTGTACAAGGGATTATGAAAGAATGAATGAATTTTCAATTTTAATCTGACTCTCAGTAATTTTCACTGTTATAGTCAGGAAACTTTTTAGATATGAGTTTCGTAGCAATACTCCAAAATTATCCAACCAGAGCACTGGATTTAGGTGTACATGTAGCACTGAAGTTGAGCCTCAAGATATTTGCAAAGAAAATTTCCATAATATATTTATGATGAAATAGATGTGTCTCTTATTGAATCTAATGAAATAATGTGTCCATTTTCAAGTACAGGTACAGAAATCATATGCAAAAAGTTTTATTACAGGGACAGGGTCAAGGTAATGTTTATTGTGAGCCTGACACAAGCTTGTCTGTTCATAAAGGAGTCATATTGATGTTTTATAGGTTTATGTATAAGAAGTGTATGCTGGAGAGGAGATAAAGTTTTAGTAGGTACACAGGACAGTGAAATATTTGAAATCGGTGTAAGAAATCGTGACAAACCTTCATGTCTTGTACAAGGTCATGCCGAAGGAGAGTTATGGGCCTTAGCTGTGCATCCAAGGAAACCAATATTTGCTACCGGTAGTGATGATCAAACTGTCAGGTAAATAAAAGTTACATCAAACCATCGATTTAAACCACAATCTTTTATCGATAATAATCTTAGAAATTTTGGCAACATGTAATTGGGGTGGTGTAAACAGTGACTAAGCAATTTGTCTTCACATGTACTGTAGATTACTACAGAGTAAGGTATGTTAGTGAAACATGTATAAAGTCTAAATGTAGGATATGTTTATTAATTTAACTGGTATAAACCCAACACAAAAGTTGGTCGTAAGAAGGTTCAGTTTAGATTGCTTTATTTGTACTAAAATTACTATAAGTTTTATCAAGGTATTGTTATTCTTACATATGAGTAACTAATTTATGCACAAAATAGATGATGTTGTAATTGATGGAAAGATATATATAATATAAGTACAACTATAGTGGTGATTTTAGCTTGCTAGATACTGTTAATAATTGAGATACTTTTTTAGTCCTACTGGATTTCTTTTTTGTTTGACAGGAATAAATTATAGTTGCAAAAAATGGTTAAAAAAATTGAAATCCGCTGGCGCCAAAAACAATTTTATCCAAGATATTAGATACATGGGTTCTTAATAAAGTAAAAATATATACTTGGTAGATTGTCAGAATTTTACAAGTAGTGCAATAATTAATACTGATAGTATTTGATTTTGATACCATCATACCATTAACTTTTTTTTTTTCAGACTGTGGAATATAAATAAATTTGAAATTTTATCAAAGACAACACTTGAACAGAAGATCAGATCATGTGCTTTTGATAATGAAGGAAATAACCTGGCTGTGGGGTTTACAGATGGATCGTTCATGGTTCTCAAAACAAGGTTTGTCCAATAAAGGTTTCACAACAAATGTTTAATAGAATTGTCAGTATTGATACTATGCATTTAATTATTGTATCTAACTTTGTTTCTTTGCTCTACTCACCTTGTGTGTCGTAGACCTTGGATTCTAGCCCTGATTGGGTCAAACCAAAGACTACAAATTGGTATTTGCTGCTTGCTAATCATGCAGCATTAAGTAGAAAGAGCAGAGATTGATTGTCAAGGAATGAGGATATTGTATCAAGAGTGGAACTACATGTTTACCGGGAAACTGTTGTTGCAGTGAGTTAGCACTATAAAATTCCAACTATGCGTATCGCCGTGGGGAAAACAGACATCATCATCATCTCATCGTAGCGATATAATTAAATGAATAATTGATCACTTAGTATTAAACAACAATCACTCCATATTTCTATGGTGTGTGTTGTGGAAATAGAATTTCACATATATTCATAACCTCCTTCAAAAGAATGAACTTGTAGTTATTGTACAAAGTAATGAAAACAAATTGTTATATATAGTCTGCCAAAAATAATTTGATATACAGATATCATCATCTGTCTTTTTTTCTGGTCACAAATCTTTCCTATGTCATGGATGTGAGGGTTCTTTGATGGTTAAATTTTAAAAAGCATTGTAACATTTTGTATGGACAAAAACACATTAAAATTAACTTAGTTTAATCACAATGTACTTTATTACAGTGGAGGGGAATTCATATTATTTGAAGCTGTTGTTTTGGATTCAAACCCGAAAATATATATACCGGTATACATGTATTGTTATTATAAGCTCTTTAAATTTGTGTGGACTCATTTAAAAAAAAAAAATTCTGTAAATCACACACAAATTTAAAAGTTTATAGGTAAGTCATATATCTATTTTCTCTTCAAACAGCCAAAAAGAATATTTTAAAATAGAAAATTGTTTTTTAAACCTTTGTTGTGCTGTACTATGTTATGTATCTGCAAGAAAAGGGGAATTAACTCTTGTTGTGCTGTACTATATTATGTATCTGCAAGAAAAGGGGAATTAACTCTTGTTGTGCTGTACTATGTTATGTATCTGCAAGAAAAGGGGAATTAACTCTTGTTGTGCTGTACTGTGTTATGTATCTGCAAGAAAAGGGGAATTAACTCTTGTTGTGCTGTACTATGTTATGTATCTGCAAGAAAAGGGGAATTAACTCTTGTTGTGCTGTACTATGTTATGTATCTGCAAGAAAAAGGGAATTAACTCTTGTTGTGCTGTACTATGGTATGTATCTGCAAGAAAAGGGGAATTAACTCTTGTTGTGCTGTTCTATGGTATGTATCTGCAAGGAAAGGGGAATTAACTCTTGTTGTGCTGTACTATGTTATGTATCTGCAAGAAAAGGGGAATTAACTCTTGTTGTGCTGTACTATGTTATGTATCTGCAAGAAAAGGGGAATTAACTCTTGTTGTGCTGTACTATGTTATGTATCTGCAAGGAAAGGGGAATTAACTCTTGTTGTGCTGTACTATGTTATGTATCTGCAAGAAAAGGGGAATTAACTCTTGTTGTGCTGTACTATGTTATGTATCTGCAAGAAAAGGGAAATTAACTCTTGTTGTGCTGTTCTATGGTATGTATCTGCAAGGAAAGGGGAATTAACTCTTGTTGTGCTGTACTATGTTATGTATCTGCAAGAAAAGGGGAATTAACTCTTGTTTTGCCGCAAGGCTTTCATTAGAAGCCGGTTTCCGCAGAAATTTGACGTCTACACTTTACTCTGCCCCCGGCTACTTTTTATGTATCAAGGATAAAAAATGCGTAATATATTCCCAAAGCCGTTATCATGACAACGACTGCGGTTTTTTTCCATTACCAATCGCTTATTATCGTCACAACTATTGACCTCTCAATTGTAAACAATGCAAGCCAAACAGGCAGAAGAGTCACCATTTTTCATTGGCCAGCGAAATTCTGGTACCCATGAAGAGATTTCCAAACATGCCGGTCCGACGGACAAATCCGGTAAAAATCAATTCGGTCCGGAAGAACATTGGTTTCCACCAGACCGACTGTCCGGTATAAAATACTGGGTTTGTTGTATAAAAGAGCCCTGTTTGATCTCCAATTTGTCCAAATTTAAACTAAAGTGAAACGCCAGATCAAAACTATGCTGTGATGAAGTTCAAGGACATTGACAAAATTAAAGTCGCAATCTCAGAAACGCTTTAATAAACGAAAATAGCAATATTTGAAATATAAGAACAAGAATCACTCTGGACCGGACACGTAAAAATTATCGGATATCAATTTGGCACCAAATTTAAACAAAATACGAAAGAGGATTTAAGTTTTTGGGAAATATTGAAACCTTTGAAATGGACAAATATTACAAGCTTTTTGCCTGATTAAGACAAATGGTTAAAAAAATCCACTACATTTTTGTGTATTTTTAAATTTTTATTTCTCTGTGAATTTAAATAAAATACTTTGCTTTATTTATATAAAAAAAAAAAATCTACAAAATGTTTACTTCAAAGCAGACTTGTTTTAGCAAACAATGTTCAGAAAAATATATATACAGTTAATTTGCATTACTATAACGAGAAATGGAAAATTGGTAGCTCTTGATTGAAAGCAACCACTGCAGGAAAAGCTTGATATTTTTTCAGTCCTGTGAAATTCTGTTCGGTCTGGTGAAAAGGGAGTCTTTACCAGACCGAATGTCTTGTAAAGTGAGACAGACTTTGGTAATCTCTGCCCGTGTATGGCATGAACACATTTAGACCGACCAAAAACCAGTCGACCTTGACTTTATTTAACCAAGCACCACAAAATGTTGAAATGAAAATTGAGTTTCCCCGACCACCGGCCTAAATTTTTTCGCCTTGCTTCGCTCGCAGTTCTCCACCTACTTTTTCAAAATAGCCTCCTACTTTTGAAAGTGTTGAAAGCCCTGGTGCTGTACTATGGTATGTATCTGTAAGAAAAGGGGAATTAACTCTTGTGCTGTACTATGTTATGTTTCTGCAAGAAAAGGGGAATTAACTCTTGTGCTGTACTATGTTATGTTTCTGCAAGGAAAGGGGAATTAACTCTTGTTGTGCTGCACTATGTTATGTTTCTGCAAGGAAAGAGGAGTTAACTCTGGATATAATTTTTTTTTACATTCTTACAGGGATCTCTCTGAAGTTTTCCAAACAAAAGACAGAAAAGAAGTAATACATGAAATGAAATATTCTCCATGTGGTAAATTCTTGGCAGTGGCATCCAATGACAATTTTGTAGACATATATTCTACAGATCAGAGGTACAAACATGTCGGTACCTGTAGTGGAAGTTCTAGTTTTATAACACACATTGACTGGTCAGAAGATAGTAAATATTTACAAACAAACAGCGGAGCAGCTGAAAGACTCATTCATAAAATACCAAGTAAGTGTCTAAACCTTTTCATAGTTACAACATACAAAATAACAGAACAATCTGGATTGCAAAAATTTAAAACACATTTCTTTCTCATGAAATATCGATGAATTTTTACATCTTTCAAACAGACAATTAATTCAAATTATTCAAATTATTACCCAAGTATTTGTTGTATGGATTTCTATGTACTGTGAAAGAACTTGAATTGGTGGATTCCAATTTTTGTGGATTGACTCTAAAATGGAAATAAAATAGTGCTGTTTATTTGTTTTGTTCCCATGAATGGAAAGAAAATATTACATTTGTTTCATTGATTGACACCCGAAATCCAAAAGAATTGGATTCCAAAAAATAATAAGTATTTCACAGAACTTTAAATCTGGAAATTCTATCATTTATGTTTAAGATAATCAGTAACATTTGTGTGTCAACCTTTGATTATGTTTTTCAGATGGAAAACAAGTTACAAACAAGGAAGAGAAAGTCAACATAAGATGGAGTACATTTACAGGAGTACTAGGGTCAGAGGTCAATGGTATTTGGGAGAAATATACAGACACCAATGATGTAAACGCCACCGACTGTAACTTTACCTCAGAGGTTGTTGTTACTGGTGATGACTTTGGATTGGTTAAACTTTTTAGATTCCCATCACTTAAGAAAGGTAATATTTTGTTGTCTCCCCTTAACTTTATAATGTCTACAGTGATTGATTGTTGTTTAATGCCAATTCAACAATTATTCAGCTATGTTATGGCAAGAACAAGTAAATTTTCAATGAGATGATGAGGTCCGCTTTGTTCTAGACACTCGGACACATTATTCTGATTCCGTGCCAACCAGTCTTTGCTCTTTCTTCCTTAATGCTGTGTGTTAACGGAGAAGCAACAAATACCAATTTTATAGTCTTTGGATTGACTGGAACTCGAAGCCACAATCTACTGCACTTGAGGCGAGCATGCTTACCATTACGCCACCGATGCGGTTATATAATGCCTACAGTCATACAAATTAATACCAGTAATAGTTTGTTACCCACCCTTAGCTTTATAATGTTTACAGTAATACATATTAGTTATGTAACTGGACATGCTAGAAGTATCAAATGGCATCCATCATCTTGTGGAAGAAATTGAAAAAGTGTCCTTTTCTTGGAGCAAATGAATTCACGTTATAATTTATTTTAAATATATTTTCCTTAGTAAACACATGTATTATTATCTGAAATCTTGAGTGATTGGATACATTTTCAAACTTTTGTAGTTGTCATCAGTAACTGTGTAGTTTCCTAAGAAGATCCTACAAGTAATAAGTCTGATTGGCTCTGGACCATTCAAAAAGTTCTGGAGTTTAATATTACACTTCTTGAGGTTAGGGCATACATATTGTCAAAGAAAAGTATTTAAGATCTACAAATAGTTGTTATTGTCCCCATACTTTCTATTGTATGGTTAGTATTTTGTTTCATTCCCTGTCAAACTACAATTTTTTACTTTATATATTTTATCTTTTAAAGAAACCTTATATGATTAAAGTGTTGATCCAAGCTACTGTTTAGGTAACCTTCTATCTTATATTTATTCAGATAAAATTCATATATTTATGTTTATGTTTTTATTACACAGGTGCCAAATTCAGAAAGTATATAGGACATTCAGCTCATGTGACCAATGTAAGATTTTCTCATGATAAAAATCGTGTGATTTCAACAGGAGGTGCAGATCATGCTGTATTTCAGTGGCGTTTTCTTCCAGAGGGATCAACAGATATCAGTGATTTACAAGACCCTCAATCAGGTATGGGTTATTTTTTTTAAAAAATGTAAAGAGAGGTGGAAGGTATTTTTTCTTCCAAGACGCTCCATCTATGGAATTTTAAAAAGATACTGAATTGTTTTACATTGTGAAAAGATGTAACAAACCAATCACCTAAGTATTTAATGTATAATGTGCCTTCCAAATCCTCCCCATATATCTTTCCTGGAATAGCCCTAATTTCAAATGCAGGAGTTAACTTGAAACAGAAGTGACAATATGGTACTTGTACACAAAACTCAGAGAAAATAAATAGAATTTAGGACAAGCAAGACAGGGTTAGGGTCATGGTGTTTAATGCCATAGAAGAACAGACAATACACTGGCTAAAAGAAAAAAAAGACAAAAGGACATGCAATAACAAAACACTACACAAACTAAAGATCAAGCAACATGAACCCCACTAAAAACCAGGGGTGAACTCAGGTGCTCCAGAAGGTATTAGTTTTTGATTTTGCTCTTTAGAAAGTTTCTGTGTTCTATTAATTTCTTACACAAGGTATTTTTTTTTATCAAAAGAAGCTTCATTTCTTGTGAAATGTTTGTAGATTTAATGGATGATATTTACATGTAACTAACATCACATGTGTTTGTTACAGGTTTCCTTGACTCCAATAGTGAAGATAGTGACACTGACATATCAGATGTTGGTGACATAGATTCTGACCTTGAACAAGAGAAACAAGTTAGATATGATAGAGAAGTGTATCGTGAGGATGCTGCTGAATTACGAAAATTAGAAAAAGGAGTGACAGGTGGACGGAAGAGGAAACATGGTCCTTCATCAAGTCTTAAACTGGAATATGTTCATGGGTATGATTTTTAGACTTTTTTTCAATGTACAGTGCTCCCTCGGTCTATCGCCCCCCGTTTTATCGCCAACCTCGCCTATCGCCAAAATTCTCGTCTGTCCCGATTTCCCCCATTAAAAATACCCTGTTATACTGCCAAACTCAGCTACTGCCATCCGTCACAGGTTTTCAGACACAAAAGTCGTAAAACCAATTTTAATTCCCCTGTTAGTACCGCCCACAACTACCTTTTGACAGCTGTGTATTGATCGGTAATTATGGAATGTCAAGACTGGTCATCGGACATGGTCATTGATCTCATAGTTGAGGGTCGGAACAGGTGAGTTGTTTTGATTAGAATAATTACCTGTATTTACTTTTCTAGTGATTACTTTTAATCCTGAGTAAAAATTGTAATTTAATTAGTTGTCATAAAAATGTCGTCCTTAGATCGTTTTCAGAAACCATGTAGCTTGATTTGGGATATGATGCAATAATGTCATATTATATCTACGTTTTTATTATATGTATTTAGAGACATAATAATACAGTTACACTTTTTATACAACAATACAAGATGATTCAATCTTTGGTTCATAAAGGAGTGTCATCATTCGTTGCATAACGAGCATTTTCCATCTTTTCTTCGTAATCCATTTTGACAGTACCAGACGCCAGAAGTAAACAACGATACATTAATAACGAAAACTGATCGGACCTATTCTAATTTATTTATTTATTACACATGTATTATTTATACTTATGTCTTTGTACAAGTGCAAAATGTATGTCAGTCGAGTTGAAACAATTTGAGAAAGTTTATCTTTTCATTTGATTACATGACTTCCGGTTTTCAATGTCCCTCAGTTTATCGCCAAACTCGTTATACCGCCAAACTACCGACTGCACAGAAGGTGGCGGTTTAACGAGGGAGCACTGTACATGTATATATGAAGTATGATATAAGGTTTCTATAAGACAAGTAACCAGTAAGAGTATAAGAAAAGCTTGAAGATACCAAAGGGGTAATCAGAAGCCATAAATCAAAGACGAAGAGACCAAAGGGGTAATCAGAAGCCATAAATCAAAGACGAAGAGACCAAAGGGGTAATCAGAAGCCTTAAATCAAAGACGAAGAGACCAAAGGGGTAATCAGAAGCCATAAATCAAAGACGAAGAGACCAAAGGGGTAATCAGAAGCCATAAATCAAAGACGAAGAGACCAAAGGGGTAATCAGAAGCCTTAAATCAAGGACGAAGAGACCAAAGGGGTAATCAGAAGCCTTAAATCAAAGATGAAGAGACCAAAGGGGTAATCAGAAGCCTTAAAATCAAAGACGAAGAGACCAAAGGGGTAATCAGAAGCCTTAAATCAAAGACGAAGAGACCAAAGGGGTAATCAGAAGCCTTAAATCAAAGACGAAGAGACCAAAGGGGTAATCAGAAGCCATAAATCAAAGACAAAGAGACCAAAGGGGTAATCAGAAGCCATAAATCAAAGACGAAGAGACCAAAGGGGTAATCAGAAGCCTTAAATCAAAGACGAAGAGACCAAAGGGGTAATCAGAAGCCATAAATCAAAGACGAAGAGACCAAAGGGGTAATCAGAAGCCTTAAATCAAAGACGAAGAGACCAAAGGGGTAATCAGAAGCCATAAATCAAAGACGAAGAGACCAAAGGGGTAATCAGAAGCCTTAAATCAAGGACGAAGAGACCAAAGGGGTAATCAGAAGCCTTAAATCAAAGACGAAGAGACCAAAGGGGTAATCAGAAGCCATAAATCAAAGACGAAGAGACCAAAGGGGTAATCAGAAGCCATAAATCAAAGACGAAGAGACCAAATGGGTAATCAGAAGCCTTAAATCAAGGACGAAGAGACCAAAGGGGTAATCAGAAGCCTTAAATCAAGGACGAAGAGACCAAAGGGGTAATCAGAAGCCTTAAATCAAAGACGAAGAGACCAAAGGGGTAATCAGAAGCCATAAATCAAGGACGAAGAGACCAAAGGGGTAATCAGAAGCCTTAAATCAAAGACGAAGAGACCAAATGGGTAATCAGAAGCCTTAAATCAAGGACGAAGAGACCAAAGGGGTAATCAGAAGCCTTAAATCAAGGACGAAGAGACCAAAGGGGTAATCAGAAGCCTTAAATCAAAGACGAAGAGACCAAAGGGGTAATCAGAAGCCATAAATCAAAGACGAAGAGACCAAAGGGGTAATCAGAAGCCTTAAATCAAGGACGAAGAGACCAAAGGGGTAATCAGAAGCCTTAAATCAAGGACGAAGAGACCAAAGGGGTAATCAGAAGCCTTAAATCAAAGACGAAGAGACCAAAGGGGTAATCAGAAGCCATAAATCAAAGACGAAGAGACCAAAGGGGTAATCAGAAGCCTTAAATCAAGGACGAAGAGACCAAAGGGGTAATCAGAAGCCTTAAATCAAAGACGAAGAGACCAAAGGGGTAATCAGAAGCCATAAATCAAAGACGAAGAGACCAAAGGGGTAATCAGAAGCCATAAATCAAAGACGAAGAGACCAAAGGGGTAATCAGAAGCCTTAAATCAAAGACGAAGAGACCAAAGGGGTAATCAGAAGCCATATAAATCAAAGACGAAGAGACCAAAGGGGTAATCAGAAGCCATAAATCAAAGACGAAGAGACCAAAGGGGTAATCAGAAGCCTTAAATCAAAGACGAAGAGACCAAAGGGGTAATCAGAAGCCATAAATCAAAGACGAAGAGACCAAAGGGGTAATCAGAAGCCATAGATCAAAGACGAAGAGACCAAAGGGGTAATCAGAAGCCTTAAATCAAGGACGAAGAGACCAAAGGGGTAATCAGAAGCCTTAAATCAAAGACGAAGAGACCAAAGGGGTAATCAGAAGCCATAAATCAAAGACGAAGAGACCAAAGGGGTAATCAGAAGCCATAAATCAAAGACGAAGAGACCAAATGGGTAATCAGAAGCCTTAAATCAAGGACGAAGAGACCAAAGGGGTAATCAGAAGCCTTAAATCAAGGACGAAGAGACCAAAGGGGTAATCAGAAGCCTTAAATCAAAGACGAAGAGACCAAAGGGGTAATCAGAAGCCTTAAATCAAGGACGAAGAGACCAAAGGGGTAATCAGAAGCCTTAAATCAAGGACGAAGAGACCAAAGGGGTAATCAGAAGCCTTAAATCAAAGACGAAGAGACCAAAGGGGTAATCAGAAGCCTTAAATCAAAGACGAAGAGACCAAAGGGGTAATCAGAAGCCTTAAATCAAGGACGAAGAGACCAAAGGGGTAATCAGAAGCCATAAATCAAGGACGAAGAGACCAAAGGGGTAATCAGAAGCCATATATCAAGGACGAAGAGATCAAAGGGGTAATCAGAAGCCTTAAATCAAAGACGAAGAGACCAAAGGGGTAATCAGAAGCCATAAATCAAAGACGAAGAGACCAAAGGGGTAATCAGAAGCCTTAAATCAAGGACGAAGAGACCAAAGGGGTAATCAGAAGCCTTAAATCAAAGACGAAGAGACCAAAGGGGTAATCAGAAGCCATAAATGAAAGACGAAGAGACCAAAGGGGTAATCAGAAGCCATAAATCAAAGACGAAGAGACCAAAGGGGTAATCAGAAGCCTTAAATCAAGGACGAAGAGACCAAAGGGGTAATCAGAAGCCTTAAATCAAAGACGAAGAGACCAAAGGGGTTATCAGAAGCCTTAAATCAAAGACGAAGAGACCAAAGGGGTTATCAGAAGCCATAAATCAAAGACGAAGAGACCAAAGGGGTAATCAGAAGCCTTAAATCAAAGACGAAGAGACCAAAGGGGTTATCAGAAGCCTTAAATCAAAGACGAAGAGACCAAAGGGGTAATCAGAAGCCATAGATCAAAGACGAAGAGACCAAAGGGGTAATCAGAAGCCATAGATCAAAGACGAAGAGACCAAAGGGGTAATCAGAAGCCTTAAATCAAGGACGAAGAGACCAAAGGGGTAATCAGAAGCCTTAAATCAAGGACGAAGAGACCAAAGGGGTAATCAGAAGCCATAGATCAAAGACGAAGAGACCAAAGGGGTTATCAGAAGCCTTAAATCAAAGACGAAGAGACCAAAGGGGTTATCAGAAGCCATAAATCAAAGACGAAGAGACCAAAGGGGTAATCAGAAGCCTTAAATCAAAGACGAAGAGACCAAAGGGGTTATCAGAAGCCTTAAATCAAAGACGAAGAGACCAAAGGGGTAATCAGAAGCCATAGATCAAAGACGAAGAGACCAAAGGGGTAATCAGAAGCCATAGATCAAAGACGAAGAGACCAAAGGGGTAATCAGAAGCCTTAAATCAAAGACGAAGAGACCAAAGGGGTAATCAGAAGCCTTAAATCAAAGACGAAGAGACCAAAGGGGTAATCAGAAGCCTTAAATCAAGGACGAAGAGACCAAAGGGGTAATCAGAAGCCTTAAATCAAGGACGAAGAGACCAAAGGGGTAATCAGAAGCCATAGATCAAAGACGAAGAGACCAAAGGGGTTATCAGAAGCCTTAAATCAAAGACGAAGAGACCAAAGGGGTTATCAGAAGCCATAAATCAAAGACGAAGAGACCAAAGGGGTAATCAGAAGCCTTAAATCAAAGACGAAGAGACCAAAGGGGTTATCAGAAGCCTTAAATCAAAGACGAAGAGACCAAAGGGGTAATCAGAAGCCATAGATCAAAGACGAAGAGACCAAAGGGGTAATCAGAAGCCATAGATCAAAGACGAAGAGACCAAAGGGGTAATCAGAAGCCTTAAATCAAAGACGAAGAGACCAAAGGGGTAATCAGAAGCCTTAAATCAAAGACGAAGAGACCAAAGGGGTAATCAGAAGCCTTAAATCAAAGACGAAGAGACCAAAGGGGTAATCAGAAGCCTTAAATCAAAGACGAAGAGACCAAAGGGGTAATCAGAAGCCATAGATCAAAGACGAAGAGACCAAAGGGGTAATCAGAAGCCTTAAATCAAAGACGAAGAGACCAAAGGGGTAATCAGAAGCCATAGATCAAAGACGAAGAGACAATGCAATGGCCATAAAACAAATTAGATTTTAAGCTTTGACTTGTGTTTCTATATAAGTCTATATTCATGAGATTTAGTTATTTATAGTCCAACCTATATTAAGAGGTCACCTTTGGGACAAAGAAAAAGTGGTTTTACAAGACAGGTGACCTCTTAAATGAGGTTCAATGCATATGAAATGTTCTATGACAGTACAAGAAAAAGATGTTCTTTTAATACAGGTCAGTGCTTGATAGAGGTGACTGCATGAATAGGTTTGACTGTTTTAATACAGGTCAGTGTTTGATAGAGGTGACTGCATGAGCAGGTTTGACTGTTTTAATACAGGTCAGTGTTTGATAGAGGTGACTGCATGAGCAGGTTTGACTGTTTTAATACAGGTCAGTACTTGATAGAGGTGACTGCATGAACAGGTTTGACTGTTTTAATACAGGTCAGTACTTGATAGAGGTGACTGCATGAGCAGGTTTTACTGTTTTAATACAGGTCAGTACTTGATAGAGGTGACTGCATGAACAGGTTTGACTGTTTTAATACAGGTCAGTACTTGATAGAGGTGACTGCATGAGCAGGTTTGACTGTTTTAATACAGGTCAGTACTTGATAGAGGTGACTGCATGAGCAGGTTTGACTGTTTTAATTCAGGTCAGTACTTGATAGAGGTGACTGCATGAGCAGGTTTGACTGTTTTAATACAGGTCAGTACTTGATAGAGGTGACTGCATGAACAGGTTTGACTGTTTTAATACAGGTCAGTACTTGATAGAGGTGACTGCATGAGCAGGTTTGACTGTTTTAATACAGGTCAGTACTTGATAGAGGTGACTGCATGAGCAGGTTTGACTGTTTTAATACAGGTCAGTGTTTGATAGAGGTGACGGCATGAGCAGGTTTGACTGTTTTAATACAGGTCAGTACTTGATAGAGGTGATGGCATGAGCAGGTTTGACTGTTTTAATACAGGTCAGTACTTGATAGAGGTGACTGCATGAGCAGGTTTGACTGTTTTAATACAGGTCAGTACTTGATAGAGGTGACTGCATGAGCAGGTTTGACTGTTTTAATACAGGTCAGTACTTGATAGAGGTGACTGCATGAACAGGTTTGACTGTTTTAATACAGGTCAGTGTTTGATAGAGGTGACTGCATGAGCAGGTTTGACTGTTTTAATACAGGTCAGTACTTGATAGAGGTGACTGCATGAACAGGTTTGACTGTTTTAATACAGGTCAGTACTTGATAGAGGTGACTGCATGAACAGGTTTGACTGTTTTAATACAGGTCAGTACTTGATAGAGGTGACTGCATGAGCAGGTTTGACTGTTTTAATACAGGTCAGTACTTGATAGAGGTGACTGCATGAACAGGTTTGACTGTTTTAATACAGGTCAGTACTTGATAGAGGTGACTGCATGAGCAGGTTTTACTGTTTTAATACAGGTCAGTACTTGATAGAGGTGACTGCATGAGCAGGTTTGACTGTTTTAATACAGGTCAGTACTTGATAGAGGTGACTGCATGAGCAGGTTTGACTGTTTTAATACAGATCAGTACTTGATAGAGGTGACTGCATGAGCACGTTTGACTGTATATTCTTTTTATTTATAAGGAATTAAATTGTATTTGCAAATGAAAATGACATAAATTATAATTTGTTTATATTTACAGATATAGAGGGTATGACTGTAGGAACAACTTATTTTATCTCCAGAATGGAGAGATTGTATATCATGTGGCTGCTACTGGTATCGTGTATGACAGACAGAAAACCCAGAAATTTTACTTGGGGCATACTGATGACGTATTATGTTTGTGTCTTCATCCAATCAAAGATATTGTAGCTACAGGACAGGTATATATTTTGTTTCAGTATAAGGTGTGTGTTGTTTCAATATAGGGTGTCTACTTGGTTCAATGTAGGGTGTCTATTTGTTTCAATGTAGGGTGTCTATTTGTTTCAATTTCAAGGTGTATATTGTTTCAATGGTGGGTGCCTATTGTTTCAAAATGGGGTATTTATTCTGATGTAGTAGTCCTCTCTGATAATGCCACCCCTTCTGTAATGAAAAAGTGGCCCTAATAGATGGAAGACCTCTCTTGACAGGGACACAAGTAGTATTTTACTGTCTCAGAGCATATGAAATTTTGCCTGATAAGAGGGTGGCCTTTGATGGGAATGGCCTTATAAGAGGGTGGCCTTATAAGAGGGTGGCCTTTGATGGGAATGGCCTTATAAAGAGGGTGGCCTTTGATGGGAATGGCCTTATAAGAGGGTGGCCTTTGATGGAATGGCCTTATAAGAGGGTGGCCTTTGATGGGAATGGCCTTATAAAGAGGGTGGCCTTTGATGGAATGGCCTTATAAGAGGGTGGCCTTTGATAGGAGTGGCCTTATAAGAGGGTGGCCTTTGATGGGAATGGCCTTATAAGAGGGTGGCCTTTGATGGGAATGGCCTTATAAGAGGGTGGCCTTATAAGAGGGTGGCCTTTGATGGAATGGCCTTATAAGAGGGTGGCCTTTGATGGGAGTGGCCTTATAAGAGGGTGGCCTTTGATGGGAGTGGCCTTATAAGAGGGGGACTATTGTAATTTGATAAATTGAAATATTTTTTTATATAATTTTTCATGAACAAGTTTGTGGTAGGATAGGAATATAGTTCAAATATTGACCCATAACAAACGTTTTTTTTACCTGATTTTGGATATTATTTAGTGGACATAAAACCAATAACGGGAAAGAACCCTATGATATAATAAATGAAAATTGCTTCCTATCCCTCCATATTAACCCCAGAAAATGTTGATGTTAATAAACATGTGCCATGACAATAACACTCTTAATTGTTTTTCTTTAAAATAACAGTAGTATTGATTTTAAATGCTGCTGAACTTGTATGTTTAAATGTTTTCATGTCTATTCAGAAAAGCGGGACAGTCGTGGTCATGATCGTATGGTAATTGGATTTACAACTACCTAAGCAATCAGTGCCTATCACCACTAATGTTGTGAGTTCGAATCCCACTCAGGTAAGGTGTACTTGATACAACATTATGTGATAAAGTTTTCTCCGGGTACTCTGATTTCCTCCAGCAATAAAACTGTCCGCTACGATATTACTGAAATATTGTTGAAATGGCGTTTAACACCATACCCCTATTGAGAGAAGCATGATAATTGTCGACTAAGATGTTAATATTTAGTACCGTTTTAATATATTGAATTAAAAATGTATATATATCTTACAAATTATAGACATAATGTATGTTTTAAGTTATCATTGATGGTAAATATTAATAGTTATGACTTATAACTGACAGGTTGGTCGTGATGGGACTATACATGTCTGGGACACTGATACAATGAAGACTTTGTCAGTTTTAAAAGGACAACATCAAAGAGGAGTATGTGCTGTAGATTTCTCAGGTAATAATATATTTTTTGCTTATTTTCATTCATTTACTTTATCCACATTTTTGAAATTCAGATTCATCTTCACATTAATAGTCCATTTGTTGTTGAGAATGAATATCTAGACATTAATAGGCCTCATCATATTTGAGTGAGTTAATGATTGTACTTTAACACCAACTCAGCAATTTTTCAGCTAAATCATGGCGAGAACAAGTTAATTTTCAATGAGATGATGATGAGGTCCGCTTTTTACTAGACCAACACGCTTAGTTAGATTTTTATAGTACTAGCTCACTGGAACAACAGTCCACAGATAGACACGGTGCTCCACTTGGACACATTATCCTGATTTCGAGCCAACCAGTCTTTGCCCTTTCTCCATATTCCTACGTGCTTAGCGGAGAAGCAATAAATACCAATTTCATGGTCTTTGGTTTGACCTGATCAGGGTTCAAACCCATGATCTACCACAATCGAGGGGAGCATGCTAACCCTTACACTACTGCTGTGGTTGTTTGAAAATATATAGACATATATAAAATTTAAAAATGAAAAAAAAACATTTATTAATTGTAGGTGATGGCAAGAAATTAGCATCAGTTGGTTTAGATGATAACCATCTTATTGTTGTCTGGGACTGGAAAAAAGGAGAAAAACTAGCATCCACCAGGTAAACTTATTGTTAGGAAAGTTTGTTCTTATTTGTTATTACAGGATTTCTTGGTGGAATATAAATAATTAAAAACTATAATGCTGTTTTGAGCTTTCGATGGCGCTACCCATCTTTATCAGCATGTTTTTACTGGTGACCAAAAAACATACATATATAAATAACAATAGATAACGTAACAATGCAATTCTCATTGTGTAACATCAACTTTTCACGGTTTATCAATCCTATGGAAGACACATAAAAACGATTTTGTGAGTACATGTACAGTGGAACTTGTGCGATCTGACACCTGAGTATTCCGACATCCAGGGTATAAATTGTCATGTCTTGTGATATATGAATCAGAAGCAGGAAATGTGACATAATATACTCTGTCTACCACCTAAATAACATATGATGTAATAGGGTTAGGGCTATGGGTATTTGACACAATATTTCAGTTATGACCATCAGTCTTATTTTACATAGCAGGATCATGTTTGTTTTGTTTTGCTTTTTAATAATCATACATTCTAATTATATTATAAATATTTATTTTTAATTTTTAGAGGGCATAAAGATAAAATATTTGTTATTAAGTGGAATCCATTTGAACACAATAAACTGGTGACAGTTGGAGTTAAACATATCAAGTTCTGGACTCAAACAGGTACATGTAATTTGTTGTAAGTTTTAACAGTATTTATAAGATTGCTTTACATGTATTTGATTATCTTTCTAATACAATGTAAGCCTGAATCTGTGAGTGAAAATGTAACCAATATGTAGTGTTTATTGATCAGATGCTGCTATAATTGCTAATCTGTAAAATTAGTATTATAAAAATGGCTGCTTCTCCACTTGACATGCATCATTAAGTAGTACACCAGAACATCACTGACGTGACTAATTCCAATTGAAAAACACAAAACCTGAGTTTTAACAGCATAACAGATATTTACTATCATAAATATTATTGGAGGAATTATTAAGGAAATATGCATTTAACTTAGAAAATTATTATTATGTGTTGCTTGTTTTACTTGTCCCAGGACAATCTATCCAGGCAAATTTACTTGGCCGACAGGTTCTGTGTATGAGTTGAACAAGTCGGACATCTACACCTCTGGCCATGATTTGTTAAAAACCAATCTGCTGACTTGATAGTTACAATAAAAGTATGCCATTGGTAAGTAAACAATTGGTATTTTTTTGCATATTACTTTTTATTTATATATTATTTAGGTGTCATTTTATTTTTAGGTGGAGGATTTACATCTACTAGAGGTACTTTTGGTAATGTGGCAAAGTTGTGTGACATGCTGTGTATTTCCTACGGGAAATCAGCTGACATTTGTTACTCAGGTGGTAGTGATGGCAACGTGTTTGTTTGGAACAACAATACATTACAAAAAACAGTTAAAGCTCATGAAGGACCTTTGTTTGCCATGCATTCTTTAGATAAGGTCTGTATTTCTTAATACTATAGTGTTGAAATAGATTTATCCAAGAAAGAAAAAAGAAACTTTTAATCACCATCTTTGCCCCTTCATTACTCCTTTGTTTAACAATTGAAAAAGCAGTATGAATGTCAATTTTGTCACAAAAGTTCTATTTCTTCTCAAATGCTGTCATAAGAATAAGATTAAGAATTTTGTTATTGCCAATTAAGGGCCCACAAGGGGCAAACAATTTAATACAATGATTGAAATGATTGGAGACATACAAAGATACATGTAAACACACACAAAAACCAGGAAAACATATTTATGTTCAGTGACTGCACGGCCAGATCAGAACCTATCAAATACCACCATAAATCAATTCACATTTAATATAATATAACATGTATAATAACTATGATAATTCACCTAACCTAATGATATCTATAGGATCAGTTGTGTTCTCGCAGCAAAAAAAATTCTTCTATAAAGCTACCTAATTTTTTCAAAACTTGTTCATGTTCATTGGTAAATAGCCAGACAAATTTTGATGATGTGTCCATGTATCTAAAATTTGGACATTAGTCAATAACTTTATCAAAAAAATTTACTCTAATATTTTCATATAAGGGACAGTCGACAATAAAATGTTTCTCATCTTCAATATCTTCCTTAGAACAATTTATGCATTTTCTTTCTGATCTTATAATGTTCTTATATCTGCCAGTTTCAATATTTAATGAATGAGCACTGACTCTTATCTTACATATAGACTGTTGTCATATGAAATGCTGCAATAGATTTGGTTTTGATGTATTATAAACTGTATATTGCTTTATTACTATTAAGCTTTGTTTACTATTGTAATGTTGATTTATACTACATACTTATTTGAATAATGGTTATGATCTTTAAAATGATTTATTTTTGTAGGGTTTTGTAACTGGAGGTAAAGATGGTATTGTAGGTTTATGGAATGACCTGTTTGAACAATGTTTAAAGACTTACTCAGTGAAGAAAGATGTAGTATCTCCTGAATCTAGAGGTGTGCTACTGACAGATTCTCCTACAGTCAGAGCTATAGTTCTAGGCCATGGGAAAATACTGGTGGGAACAAAGAATGGAGAGATCATTGAAATAGATAAAGCTGGACCATTATCTATATTAACACAGGTATGTATGTGTATCTATGTTCACAACATCATAATTAAGTTATTCTTAGAGGAAGAATGGGATGTCCAACTCACAACAGTTCATGCAGAAAAAAATTGAAATATCCACCTATTGGAATATATTGTTTTATCTTTGTTGAAAACACAGAAAACACAGAAATGTGTAAAAGTATAATAGTTTTTTCTGTTATAACAAAGCATATGGTTATGTTTTTGTGTTTTAAGAAAGACAGAAGATATATCAAGATGTGATAAAAAATCATAAATCAATATACATGTAGAAAGACAAAAAATGAAAAAAGAAAAAATGTAGAGACGAAGACAAAGAATAATCAAGATGAACAAACACAGAAAGCTAAGGATGAGCAACATGAATCCCATCATAAATAAGGGGTGAACTAATATTTACAATTAAAACAAATATTTATTGCTCTTTTTTACATCATTTTTTTCTTAAGTCAATGTGGAAACAATTTTGTTTAATGTTTTGAATTGCAAAAACACAGTTGAAAATTATAAAAAGGGTTGTAATAAAATTAAAAATGAAGGAATACTATTGCACTTGTCAATGTAACTGTCCTGATATCTATGGATGGTACAAGGAAATTTTTGTCATGACCTGCATAAATGCCACTTTACCCCCAATTAAATACAAAATTACTTTAAGAAAAGTTGTCACATACTATGTTCTGATTTGTTTTAGTCTAGAGCCTGCATTTTAACTTTCAACTCTCTGTGGTTGATATGTAGGATAAAATGAGGGTTGATAGATACAGAAGGATGAGGATTAGGGGGTGGGGAAGCATTATGTGGTTATGCCTTTATATAATTATTATTACTTGATATACAGGGACATATGGAAGGTGAATTATGGGGTTTAGCTGTTCACCCAACACAAGATGTTTGTGCATCTGTTAGTGACGATAAAACTCTACGATTATGGAGTACATCAGACGATCATAAAATGTTAAATGTAAAGAGATTGAAACAAGCGGGACGATGTGTTACTTTCTCTCCCGATGGTAAACATGTGGCTGTTGGCTTAAAAGATGGTAAGTCCAACACAGTGAATGTCATTTGTGAAGACACGGTTAAAAGTTAAAAATTTCAAAACGATGAATACATAAACAAAAAAGTAAGAATTGCCTGCAGTTTCGACCTGAAAGACGTTTGTTAACGGAAAGAGAAAAACAGTGCACGTTCTATTAAATAATCTTGTACATATATGTAATGATGGTAGTAAATACGGGTAAACAAAATAAACATATAATTAATAGTTCACTGACTACATGATCATGAACTTGCTTAAATGGAATGATGTATTTTAAAAAGTGTTCAGGATTAAGTTTGGAAAAACTCTGCTATCAAACAGAAACAGGATATACAGATAAAACAAAATTGAAAAATATAAATCAAAACTGAAAGGAATTAATAATCATTGATGATATAATTGTTTGACATTCATTCTGTGTAGTGATCTAATATCTGTTTTTAATGTAGTATTTGTATGATTGGTATATAACATGGACCAAAGTCCTACACAATGTTTTTATGTTGTACATTCATGAATGTGTCTTAAAAGCAATAGGTCAAAGATAAATCTGTTCTTTTTGATAGTAAACCTGTATTATAAATGTCAAGAACACATAAAGGCAATGTTTATGTCATAATAAGACATTATCGGAAGAAATGGTTTCAAAATATGTTATTTTATTTATTTTATTACAAAACTTGGATAAATGATGATATGAATAAATATATTAAATGTTATGGAGAATATTATAATGGTAAACACTATCAGTTTCTTTACATAGTAAGAATGTAAACTACAATATGATTCTGTGATATTTTCAGGAAGTTTTGTGGTTATGAAGACAGATACTATGGAGGATGTCGTATCATTTCATCACAGAAAAGAAGAAATCTCTGACATTAGATGGTCTCCAGGTATTTATTAAAGACGTAATAGACTTGCGCATTGAAATGTCATTATTTATAGTAAAGTGGGCTGGGAGTTACTGATAAACAACAGCTGATAATGGTATACATAAGCACAATGACATGGATGAGGACTCTTACGTGAATATATAAACACAACATCAAACACATAAAACTAGATTTCTAAATGTTCATACTTAAAAAGTTACGTCTTTAACATCTTAATTATATACTGTTCACTGATAACACCTCCGTGAGGATATACAATTAAGACCTGACTTCTATGCTTTGTAGGGTATGATCCCTCTTACAGGACTAGTTTTATCCACAAACTTTTATGGGATTTTAGAAACTTGTCAATCTTCTATTTGTATGTTTCTAATTTAATTAAACTGCATCGATGATGTAATGGTTTACATGCTTGCCTGAATTGCAGTAAATCGTGAGTTCAACCAAAGTCGGGTCTAACCAAAGACTATAAAGATAGTATTTGCTGCTTCTCCACTAAGCACCCAGTATTAAGGAGTAAGATCAAAGACTGTTTGACTTGGAATCAGGAAAATGTGTCTGAGTGGAGTGACATGTCTACCTGCAGAATGTTGTTTCAGTGAGCTAGCACTATAGAATCAGGATAACATGTCTGAGTGGGTAACATGTCTACCTGCTGATTGTTGTTTCAGTGAGCTAGCACTATAAAATCAGGATACCATGTCTGAGTGGAGCGACATGTCTACCTGCTGATTGTTGTTTCAGTGAGCTAGCACTATAAAATCAGGATAACATGTCTGAATGGGTAACATGTCTACCAGCTGATTGTTGTTTCAGTGAGCTAGCACTATAGAATCAGGATAACATGTCTGAGTGGGTAACATGTCTACCTGCTGATTGTTGTTTCAGTGAGCTAGCACTATAAAATCAGGATAACATGTCTGAGTGGAGTGACATGTCTACCAGCTGATTGTTGTTTCAGTGAGCTAGCACTATAAAATCAGGATAACATGTCTGAGTGGGTAACATGTCTACCTGCTGATTGTTGTTTCAGTGAGCTAGCACTATAAAATCAGGATAATATGTCTGAGTGGAGTGACATGTCTACCTGCTGATTGTTGTTTCAGTGAGCTAGCACTATAAAATCAGGATAACATGTCTGAGTGGGTAACATGTCTACCTGCTGATTGTTGTTTCAGTGAGCTAGCACTATAAAATCAGGATAACATGTCTGAGTGGGGCGACATGTCTACCAGCTGATTGTTGTTTCAGTGAGCTAGCACTATAAAATCAGGATAACATGTCTGAGTGGGTAACATGTCTACCTGCTGATTGTTGTTTCAGTGAGCTAGCACTATAAAATCAGGATAACATGTCTGAGTGGAGTGACATGTCTACCTGCTGATTGTTGTTTCAGTGAGCTAGCACTATAAAATCAGGATAACATGTCTGAGGGGGTAACATGTCTACCTGCTGATTGTTGTTTCAGTGAGCTAGCACTATAAAATCAGGATAACATGTCTGAGTGGAGTGACATGTCTACCAGCTGATTGTTGTTTCAGTGAGCTAGCACTATAAAATCAGGATAACATGTCTGAGTGGGTAACATGTCTACCAGCTGATTGTTGTTTCAGTGAGCTAGCACTATAAAATCAGGATAACATGTCTGAGTGGAGTGACATGTCTACCTGCTGATTGTTGTTTCAGTGAGCTAGCACTATAAAATCAGGATAACATGTCTGAGTGGGTAACATGTCTACCTGCTGATTGTTGTTTCAGTGAGCTAGCACTATAAAATCAGGATAACATGTCTGAGTGGGTAACATGTCTACCTGCTGATTGTTGTTTCAGTGAGCTAGCACTATAAAATCAGGATAACATGTCGGAGTGGGTAACATGTCTACCTGCTGATTGTTGTTTCAGTGAGCTAGCACTATAAAATCAGGATAATATGTCTGAGTGGGTAACATGTCTACCTGCTGATTGTTGTTTCAGTGAGCTAGCACTATAAAATCAGGATAATATGTCTGAGTGGGTAACATGTCTACCTGCTGATTGTTGTTTCAGTGAGCTAGCACTATAAAATCAGGATAACATGTCTGAGTGGGTAACATGTCTACCTGCTGATTGTTGTTTCAGTGAGCTAGCACTATAAAATCAGGATAACATGTCTGAGTGGAGTGACATGTCTACCAGCTGATTGTTGTTTCAGTGAGCTAGCACTATAAAATCAGGATAACATGTCTGAGTGGGTAACATGTCTACCTGCTGATTGTTGTTTCAGTGAGCTAGCACTATAAAATCAGGATAACATGTCTGAGTGGGTAACATGTCTATCTGCTGATTGTTGTTTCAGTGAGCTAGCACTATAAAATCAGGATAACATGTCTGAGTGGGTAACATGTCTACCAGCTGATTGTTGTTTCAGTGAGCTAGCACTATAAAATCAGGATAACATGTCTGAGTGGGTAACATGTCTACCAGCTGATTGTTGTTTCAGTGAGCTAGCACTATAAAATCAGGATAACATGTCTGAGTGGGTAACATGTCTACCTGCTGATTGTTGTTTCAGTGAGCTAGCACTATAAAATCAGGATAACATGTCTGAGTGGGTAACATGTCTACCAGCTGATTGTTGTTTCAGTGAGCTAGCACTATAGAATCAGGATAACATGTCTGAGTGGGTAACATGTCTACCTGCTGATTGTTGTTTCAGTGAGCTAGCACTATAAAATCAGGATAACATGTCTGAGTGGGTAACATGTCTACCAGCTGATTGTTGTTTCAGTGAGCTAGCACTATAAAATCAGGATAACATGTCTGAGTGGGTAACATGTCTACCTGCTGATTGTTGTTTCAGTGAGCTAGCACTATAAAATCAGGATAACATGTCTGAGTGGGTAACATGTCTACCAGCTGATTGTTGTTTCAGTGAGCTAGCACTATAAAATCAGGATAACATGTCTACCTGCTGATTGTTGTTTCAGTGAGCTAGCACTATAAAATCAGGATAATATGTCTGAGTGGGTAACATGTCTACCTGCTGATTGTTGTTTCAGTGAGCTAGCACTATAAAATCAGGATAATATGTCTGAGTGGGTAACATGTCTACCTGCTGATTGTTGTTTCAGTGAGCTAGCACTATAAAATCAGGATAACATGTCTGAGTGGGTAACATGTCTACCTGCTGATTGTTGTTTCAGTGAGCTAGCACTATAAAATCAGGATAACATGTCTGAGTGGGTAACATGTCTACCTGCTGATTGTTGTTTCAGTGAGCTAGCACTATAAAATCAGGATAACATGTCTGAGTGGGTAACATGTCTACCAGCTGATTGTTGTTTCAGTGAGCTAACATTATAAAATCAGGATAACATGTCTGAGTGGGTAACATGTCTACCAGCTGATTGTTGTTTCAGTGAGCTAGCACTATAAAATCAGGATAACATGTCTGAGTGGGTAACATGTCTACCTGCTGATTGTTGTTTCAGTGAGCTAGCACTATAAAATCAGGATAACATGTCTGAGTGGGTAACATGTCTACCTGCTGATTGTTGTTTCAGTGAGCTAGCACTATAAAATCAGGATAACATGTCTGAGTGGGTAACATGTCTACCTGCTGATTGTTGTTTCAGTGAACTAGCACTATAAAATCAGGATAACATGTCTGAGTGGGTAACATGTCTACCTGCTGATTGTTGTTTCAGTGAGCTAGCACTATAAAATCAGGATAACATGTCTGAGTGGGTAACATGTCTACCAGCTGATTGTTGTTTCAGTGAGCTAGCACTATAAAATCAGGATAACATGTCTGAGTGGGTAACATGTCTACCAGCTGATTGTTGTTTCAGTGAGCTAGCACTATAAAATCAGGATAACATGTCTGAGTGGGTAACATGTCTACCAGCTGATTGTTGTTTCAGTGAGCTAGCACTATAAAATCAGGATAACATGTCTGAGTGGGTAACATGTCTACCTGCTGATTGTTGTTTCAGTGAGCTAGCACTATAAAATCAGGATAATATGTCTGAGTGGGTAACATGTCTACCAGCTGATTGTTGTTTCAGTGAGCTAGCACTATAGAATCAGGATAACATGTCTGAGTGGGTAACATGTCTACCTGCTGATTGTTGTTTCAGTGAGCTAGCACTAAAAAATCAGGATAAAATGTCTGAGTGGGTAACATGTCTACCTGCTGATTGTTGTTTCAGTGAGCTAGCACTATTAAATCAGGATAACATGTCTGAGTGGGTAACATGTCTACCAGCTGATTGTTGTTTCAGTGAGCTAGCACTATAAAATCAGGATAACATGTCTGAGTGGGTAACATGTCTACCTGCTGATTGTTGTTTCAGTGAGCTAGCACTATAAAATCAGGATAACATGTCTGAGTGGGTAACGTGTCTACCTGCTGATTGTTGTTTCAGTGAGCTAGCACTATAAAATCAGGATAACATGTCTGAGTAGGTAACATGTCTACCTGCTGATTGTTGTTTCAGTGAGCTAGCACTATAAAATCAGGATAACATGTCTGAGTGGGTAACATGTCTACCAGCTGATTGTTGTTTCAGTGAGCTAGCACTATAAAATCAGGATAACATGTCTGAGTGGGTAACATGTCTACCTGCTGATTGTTGTTTCAGTGAGCTAGCACTATAAAATCAGGATAACATGTCTGAGTGGGGCGACATGTCTACCAGCTGATTGTTGTTTCAGTGAGCTAGCACTATAAAATCAGGATAACATGTCTGAGTGGGTAACATGTCTACCTGCTGATTGTTGTTTCAGTGAGCTAGCACTATAAAATCAGGATAACATGTCTGAGTGGAGTGACATGTCTACCTGCTGATTGTTGTTTCAGTGAGCTAGCACTATAAAATCAGGATAACATGTCTGAGGGGGTAACATGTCTACCTGCTGATTGTTGTTTCAGTGAGCTAGCACTATAAAATCAGGATAACATGTCTGAGTGGAGTGACATGTCTACCACCTGATTGTTGTTTCAGTGAGCTAGCACTATAAAATCAGGATAACATGTCTGAGTGGGTAACATGTCTACCAGCTGATTGTTGTTTCAGTGAGCTAGCACTATAAAATCAGGATAACATGTCTGAGTGGAGTGACATGTCTACCTGCTGATTGTTGTTTCAGTGAGCTAGCACTATAAAATCAGGATAACATGTCTGAGTGGGTAACATGTCTACCTGCTGATTGTTGTTTCAGTGAGCTAGCACTATAAAATCAGGATAACATGTCTGAGTGGGTAACATGTCTACCTGCTGATTGTTGTTTCAGTGAGCTAGCACTATAAAATCAGGATAACATGTCGGAGTGGGTAACATGTCTACCTGCTGATTGTTGTTTCAGTGAGCTAGCACTATAAAATCAGGATAATATGTCTGAGTGGGTAACATGTCTACCTGCTGATTGTTGTTTCAGTGAGCTAGCACTATAAAATCAGGATAATATGTCTGAGTGGGTAACATGTCTACCTGCTGATTGTTGTTTCAGTGAGCTAGCACTATAAAATCAGGATAACATGTCTGAGTGGGTAACATGTCTACCTGCTGATTGTTGTTTCAGTGAGCTAGCACTATAAAATCAGGATAACATGTCTGAGTGGAGTGACATGTCTACCAGCTGATTGTTGTTTCAGTGAGCTAGCACTATAAAATCAGGATAACATGTCTGAGTGGGTAACATGTCTACCTGCTGATTGTTGTTTCAGTGAGCTAGCACTATAAAATCAGGATAACATGTCTGAGTGGGTAACATGTCTATCTGCTGATTGTTGTTTCAGTGAGCTAGCACTATAAAATCAGGATAACATGTCTGAGTGGGTAACATGTCTACCAGCTGATTGTTGTTTCAGTGAGCTAGCACTATAAAATCAGGATAACATGTCTGAGTGGGTAACATGTCTACCAGCTGATTGTTGTTTCAGTGAGCTAGCACTATAAAATCAGGATAACATGTCTGAGTGGGTAACATGTCTACCTGCTGATTGTTGTTTCAGTGAGCTAGCACTATAAAATCAGGATAACATGTCTGAGTGGGTAACATGTCTACCAGCTGATTGTTGTTTCAGTGAGCTAGCACTATAGAATCAGGATAACATGTCTGAGTGGGTAACATGTCTACCTGCTGATTGTTGTTTCAGTGAGCTAGCACTATAAAATCAGGATAACATGTCTGAGTGGGTAACATGTCTACCAGCTGATTGTTGTTTCAGTGAGCTAGCACTATAAAATCAGGATAACATGTCTGAGTGGGTAACATGTCTACCTGCTGATTGTTGTTTCAGTGAGCTAGCACTATAAAATCAGGATAACATGTCTGAGTGGGTAACATGTCTACCAGCTGATTGTTGTTTCAGTGAGCTAGCACTATAAAATCAGGATAACATGTCTACCTGCTGATTGTTGTTTCAGTGAGCTAGCACTATAAAATCAGGATAATATGTCTGAGTGGGTAACATGTCTACCTGCTGATTGTTGTTTCAGTGAGCTAGCACTATAAAATCAGGATAATATGTCTGAGTGGGTAACATGTCTACCTGCTGATTGTTGTTTCAGTGAGCTAGCACTATAAAATCAGGATAACATGTCTGAGTGGGTAACATGTCTACCTGCTGATTGTTGTTTCAGTGAGCTAGCACTATAAAATCAGGATAACATGTCTGAGTGGGTAACATGTCTACCTGCTGATTGTTGTTTCAGTGAGCTAGCACTATAAAATCAGGATAACATGTCTGAGTGGGTAACATGTCTACCAGCTGATTGTTGTTTCAGTGAGCTAACATTATAAAATCAGGATAACATGTCTGAGTGGGTAACATGTCTACCAGCTGATTGTTGTTTCAGTGAGCTAGCACTATAAAATCAGGATAACATGTCTGAGTGGGTAACATGTCTACCTGCTGATTGTTGTTTCAGTGAGCTAGCACTATAAAATCAGGATAACATGTCTGAGTGGGTAACATGTCTACCTGCTGATTGTTGTTTCAGTGAGCTAGCACTATAAAATCAGGATAACATGTCTGAGTGGGTAACATGTCTACCTGCTGATTGTTGTTTCAGTGAACTAGCACTATAAAATCAGGATAACATGTCTGAGTGGGTAACATGTCTACCTGCTGATTGTTGTTTCAGTGAGCTAGCACTATAAAATCAGGATAACATGTCTGAGTGGGTAACATGTCTACCAGCTGATTGTTGTTTCAGTGAGCTAGCACTATAAAATCAGGATAACATGTCTGAGTGGGTAACATGTCTACCAGCTGATTGTTGTTTCAGTGAGCTAGCACTATAAAATCAGGATAACATGTCTGAGTGGGTAACATGTCTACCAGCTGATTGTTGTTTCAGTGAGCTAGCACTATAAAATCAGGATAACATGTCTGAGTGGGTAACATGTCTACCTGCTGATTGTTGTTTCAGTGAGCTAGCACTATAAAATCAGGATAATATGTCTGAGTGGGTAACATGTCTACCAGCTGATTGTTGTTTCAGTGAGCTAGCACTATAGAATCAGGATAACATGTCTGAGTGGGTAACATGTCTACCTGCTGATTGTTGTTTCAGTGAGCTAGCACTATAAAATCAGGATAAAATGTCTGAGTGGGTAACATGTCTACCTGCTGATTGTTGTTTCAGTGAGCTAGCACTATTAAATCAGGATAACATGTCTGAGTGGGTAACATGTCTACCAGCTGATTGTTGTTTCAGTGAGCTAGCACTATAAAATCAGGATAACATGTCTGAGTGGGTAACATGTCTACCTGCTGATTGTTGTTTCAGTGAGCTAGCACTATAAAATCAGGATAACATGTCTGAGTGGGTAACGTGTCTACCTGCTGATTGTTGTTTCAGTGAGCTAGCACTATAAAATCAGGATAACATGTCTGAGTAGGTAACATGTCTACCTGCTGATTGTTGTTTCAGTGAGCTAGCACTATAAAATCAGGATAACATGTCTGAGTGGGTAACATGTCTACCAGCTGATTGTTGTTTCAGTGAGCTAGCACTATAAAATCAGGATAACATGTCTGAGTGGGTAACATGTCTACCTGCTGATTGTTGTTTCAGTGAGCTAGCACTATAAAATCAGGATAACATGTCTGAGTGGAGCGACATGTCTACCAGCTGATTGTTGTTTCAGTGAGCTAGCACTATTAAATCAGGATAACATGTCTGAGTGGGTAACATGTCTACCTGCTGATTGTTGTTTCAGTGAGCTAGCACTATAAAATCAGGAT
This sequence comes from Bathymodiolus brooksi, assembly GCA_963680875.1. Classification (NCBI taxonomy): domain Eukaryota; kingdom Metazoa; phylum Mollusca; class Bivalvia; order Mytilida; family Modiolidae; genus Bathymodiolus; species Bathymodiolus brooksi. Next base: position 87,271,564 of record OY804576.1, on the reverse strand, counting down.
AACATGTCTGAGTGGAGTGACATGTCTACCTGCTGATTGTTGTTTCAGTGAGCTAGCACTATAAAATCAGGATAACATGTCTGAGGGGGTAACATGTCTACCTGCTGATTGTTGTTTCAGTGAGCTAGCACTATAAAATCAGGATAACATGTCTGAGTGGAGTGACATGTCTACCAGCTGATTGTTGTTTCAGTGAGCTAGCACTATAAAATCAGGATAACATGTCTGAGTGGGTAACATGTCTACCAGCTGATTGTTGTTTCAGTGAGCTAGCACTATAAAATCAGGATAACATGTCTGAGTGGAGTGACATGTCTACCTGCTGATTGTTGTTTCAGTGAGCTAGCACTATAAAATCAGGATAACATGTCTGAGTGGGTAACATGTCTACCTGCTGATTGTTGTTTCAGTGAGCTAGCACTATAAAATCAGGATAACATGTCTGAGTGGGTAACATGTCTACCTGCTGATTGTTGTTTCAGTGAGCTAGCACTATAAAATCAGGATAACATGTCGGAGTGGGTAACATGTCTACCTGCTGATTGTTGTTTCAGTGAGCTAGCACTATAAAATCAGGATAATATGTCTGAGTGGGTAACATGTCTACCTGCTGATTGTTGTTTCAGTGAGCTAGCACTATAAAATCAGGATAATATGTCTGAGTGGGTAACATGTCTACCTGCTGATTGTTGTTTCAGTGAGCTAGCACTATAAAATCAGGATAACATGTCTGAGTGGGTAACATGTCTACCTGCTGATTGTTGTTTCAGTGAGCTAGCACTATAAAATCAGGATAACATGTCTGAGTGGAGTGACATGTCTACCAGCTGATTGTTGTTTCAGTGAGCTAGCACTATAAAATCAAGATAACATGTCTGAGTGGGTAACATGTCTACCTGCTGATTGTTGTTTCAGTGAGCTAGCACTATAAAATCAGGATAACATGTCTGAGTGGGTAACATGTCTATCTGCTGATTGTTGTTTCAGTGAGCTAGCACTATAAAATCAGGATAACATGTCTGAGTGGGTAACATGTCTACCAGCTGATTGTTGTTTCAGTGAGCTAGCACTATAAAATCAGGATAACATGTCTGAGTGGGTAACATGTCTACCAGCTGATTGTTGTTTCAGTGAGCTAGCACTATAAAATCAGGATAACATGTCTGAGTGGGTAACATGTCTACCTGCTGATTGTTGTTTCAGTGAGCTAGCACTATAAAATCAGGATAACATGTCTGAGTGGGTAACATGTCTACCAGCTGATTGTTGTTTCAGTGAGCTAGCACTATAGAATCAGGATAACATGTCTGAGTGGGTAACATGTCTACCTGCTGATTGTTGTTTCAGTGAGCTAGCACTATAAAATCAGGATAACATGTCTGAGTGGGTAACATGTCTACCAGCTGATTGTTGTTTCAGTGAGCTAGCACTATAAAATCAGGATAACATGTCTGAGTGGGTAACATGTCTACCTGCTGATTGTTGTTTCAGTGAGCTAGCACTATAAAATCAGGATAACATGTCTGAGTGGGTAACATGTCTACCAGCTGATTGTTGTTTCAGTGAGCTAGCACTATAAAATCAGGATAACATGTCTACCTGCTGATTGTTGTTTCAGTGAGCTAGCACTATAAAATCAGGATAACATGTCTGAGTGGGTAACATGTCTACCAGCTGATTGTTGTTTCAGTGCGCTAGCACTATAAAATCAGGATAACATGTCTGAGTGGGTAACATGTCTACCTGCTGATTGTTGTTTCAGTGAGCTAGCACTATAAAATCAGGATAATATGTCTGAGTGGGTAACATGTCTACCTGCTGATTGTTGTTTCAGTGAGCTAGCACTATAAAATCAGGATAACATGTCTGAGTGGGTAACATGTCTACCTGCTGATTGTTGTTTCAGTGAGCTAGCACTATAAAATCAGGATAACATGTCTGAGTGGGTAACATGTCTACCTGCTGATTGTTGTTTCAGTGAGCTAGCACTATAAAATCAGGATAACATGTCTACCTGCTGATTGTTGTTTCAGTGAGCTAGCACTATAAAATCAGGATAACATGTCTGAGTGGGTAACATGTCTACCAGCTGATTGTTGTTTCAGTGAGCTAGCACTATAAAATCAGGATAACATGTCTGAGTGGGTAACATGTCTACCAGCTGATTGTTGTTTCAGTGAGCTAGCACTATAAAATCAGGATAACATGTCTGAGTGGGTAACATGTCTACCTGCTGATTGTTGTTTCAGTGAGCTAGCACTATAAAATCAGGATAACATGTCTGAGTGGGTAACATGTCTACCAGCTGATTGTTGTTTCAGTGAGCTAGCACTATAGAATCAGGATAACATGTCTGAGTGGGTAACATGTCTACCTGCTGATTGTTGTTTCAGTGAGCTAGCACTATAAAATCAGGATAAAATGTCTGAGTGGGTAACATGTCTACCTGCTGATTGTTGTTTCAGTGAGCTAGCACTATAAAATCAGGATAACATGTCTGAGTGGGTAACATGTCTACCAGCTGATTGTTGTTTCAGTGAGCTAGCACTATAAAATCAGGATAACATGTCTGAGTGGGTAACATGTCTACCTGCTGATTGTTGTTTCAGTGAGCTAGCACTATAAAATCAGGATAACATGTCTGAGTAGGTAACGTGTCTACCTGCTGATTGTTGTTTCAGTGAGCTAGCACTATAAAATCAGGATAACATGTCTGAGTGGGTAACATGTCTACCTGCTGATTGTTGTTTCAGTGAGCTAGCACTATAAAATCAGGATAACATGTCTGAGTGGGTAACATGTCTACCAGCTGATTGTTGTTTCAGTGAGCTAGCACTATAAAATCAGGATAACATGTCTACCTGCTGATTGTTGTTTCAGTGAGCTAGCACTATAAAATCAGGATAACATGTCTGAGTGGGTAACATGTCTACCAGCTGATTGTTGTTTCAGTGAGCTAGCACTATAAAATCAGGATAACATGTCTGAGTGGGTAACATGTCTACCAGCTGATTGTTGTTTCAGTGAGCTAGCACTATAAAATCAGGATAACATGTCTGAGTGGGTAACATGTCTACCAGCTTATTGTTGTTTCAGTGAGCTAGCACTATAAAATCAGGATAACATGTCTGAGTGGGTAACATGTCTACCAGCTGATTGTTGTTTCAGTGAGCTAGCACTATAGAATCAGGATAACATGTCTGAGTGGGTAACATGTCTACCTGCTGATTGTTGTTTCAGTGAGCTAGCACTATAAAATCAGGATAACATGTCTGAGTGGGAAACATGTCTACCTGCTGATTGTTGTTTCAGTGAGCTAGCACTATAAAATCAGGATAACATGTCTGAGTGGGTAACATGTTTACCTGCTGATTGTTGTTTCAGTGAGCTAGCACTATAAAATCAAGATAACATGTCTGAGTGGGTAACATGTCTACCTGCTGATTGTTGTTTCAGTGAGCTAGCACTATAAAATCAGGATAACATGTCTGAGTGGGTAACATGTCTACCAGCTGATTGTTGTTTCAGTGAGCTAGCACTATAAAATCAGGATAACATGTCTGAGTGGGTAACATGTCTACCAGCTGATTGTTGTTTCAGTGAGCTAGCACTATAAAATCAGGATAACATGTCTGAGTGGGTAACATGTCTACCAGCTGATTGTTGTTTCAGTGAGCTAGCACTATAAAATCAGGATAACATGTCTGAGTGGGTAACATGTCTACCTGCTGATTGTTGTTTCAGTGAGCTAGCACTATAAAATCAGGATAATATGTCTGAGTGGGTAACATGTCTACCAGCTGATTGTTGTTTCAGTGAGCTAGCACTATAGAATCAGGATAACATGTCTGAGTGGGTAACATGTCTACCTGCTGATTGTTGTTTCAGTGAGCTAGCACTATAAAATCAGGATAAAATGTCTGAGTGGGTAACATGTCTACCTGCTGATTGTTGTTTCAGTGAGCTAGCACTATTAAATCAGGATAACATGTCTGAGTGGGTAACATGTCTACCAGCTGATTGTTGTTTCAGTGAGCTAGCACTATAAAATCAGGATAACATGTCTGAGTGGGTAACATGTCTACCTGCTGATTGTTGTTTCAGTGAGCTAGCACTATAAAATCAGGATAACATGTCTGAGTGGGTAACGTGTCTACCTGCTGATTGTTGTTTCAGTGAGCTAGCACTATAAAATCAGGATAACATGTCTGAGTAGGTAACATGTCTACCTGCTGATTGTTGTTTCAGTGAGCTAGCACTATAAAATCAGGATAACATGTCTGAGTGGGTAACATGTCTACCAGCTGATTGTTGTTTCAGTGAGCTAGCACTATAAAATCAGGATAACATGTCTGAGTGGGTAACATGTCTACCTGCTGATTGTTGTTTCAGTGAGCTAGCACTATAAAATCAGGATAACATGTCTGAGTGGAGCGACATGTCTACCAGCTGATTGTTGTTTCAGTGAGCTAGCACTATAAAATCAGGATAACATGTCTGAGTGGGTAACATGTCTACCTGCTGATTGTTGTTTCAGTGAGCTAGCACTATAAAATCAGGATAACATGTCTGAGTGGAGTGACATGTCTACCTGCTGATTGTTGTTTCAGTGAGCTAGCACTATAAAATCAGGATAACATGTCTGAGGGGGTAACATGTCTACCTGCTGATTGTTGTTTCAGTGAGCTAGCACTATAAAATCAGGATAACATGTCTGAGTGGAGTGACATGTCTACCAGCTGATTGTTGTTTCAGTGAGCTAGCACTATAAAATCAGGATAACATGTCTGAGTGGGTAACATGTCTACCAGCTGATTGTTGTTTCAGTGAGCTAGCACTATAAAATCAGGATAACATGTCTGAGTGGAGTGACATGTCTACCTGCTGATTGTTGTTTCAGTGAGCTAGCACTATAAAATCAGGATAACATGTCTGAGTGGGTAACATGTCTACCTGCTGATTGTTGTTTCAGTGAGCTAGCACTATAAAATCAGGATAACATGTCTGAGTGGGTAACATGTCTACCTGCTGATTGTTGTTTCAGTGAGCTAGCACTATAAAATCAGGATAACATGTCGGAGTGGGTAACATGTCTACCTGCTGATTGTTGTTTCAGTGAGCTAGCACTATAAAATCAGGATAATATGTCTGAGTGGGTAACATGTCTACCTGCTGATTGTTGTTTCAGTGAGCTAGCACTATAAAATCAGGATAATATGTCTGAGTGGGTAACATGTCTACCTGCTGATTGTTGTTTCAGTGAGCTAGCACTATAAAATCAGGATAACATGTCTGAGTGGGTAACATGTCTACCTGCTGATTGTTGTTTCAGTGAGCTAGCACTATAAAATCAGGATAACATGTCTGAGTGGAGTGACATGTCTACCAGCTGATTGTTGTTTCAGTGAGCTAGCACTATAAAATCAAGATAACATGTCTGAGTGGGTAACATGTCTACCTGCTGATTGTTGTTTCAGTGAGCTAGCACTATAAAATCAGGATAACATGTCTGAGTGGGTAACATGTCTATCTGCTGATTGTTGTTTCAGTGAGCTAGCACTATAAAATCAGGATAACATGTCTGAGTGGGTAACATGTCTACCAGCTGATTGTTGTTTCAGTGAGCTAGCACTATAAAATCAGGATAACATGTCTGAGTGGGTAACATGTCTACCAGCTGATTGTTGTTTCAGTGAGCTAGCACTATAAAATCAGGATAACATGTCTGAGTGGGTAACATGTCTACCTGCTGATTGTTGTTTCAGTGAGCTAGCACTATAAAATCAGGATAACATGTCTGAGTGGGTAACATGTCTACCAGCTGATTGTTGTTTCAGTGAGCTAGCACTATAGAATCAGGATAACATGTCTGAGTGGGTAACATGTCTACCTGCTGATTGTTGTTTCAGTGAGCTAGCACTATAAAATCAGGATAACATGTCTGAGTGGGTAACATGTCTACCAGCTGATTGTTGTTTCAGTGAGCTAGCACTATAAAATCAGGATAACATGTCTGAGTGGGTAACATGTCTACCTGCTGATTGTTGTTTCAGTGAGCTAGCACTATAAAATCAGGATAACATGTCTGAGTGGGTAACATGTCTACCAGCTGATTGTTGTTTCAGTGAGCTAGCACTATAAAATCAGGATAACATGTCTACCTGCTGATTGTTGTTTCAGTGAGCTAGCACTATAAAATCAGGATAACATGTCTGAGTGGGTAACATGTCTACCAGCTGATTGTTGTTTCAGTGAGCTAGCACTATAAAATCAGGATAACATGTCTGAGTGGGTAACATGTCTACCTGCTGATTGTTGTTTCAGTGAGCTAGCACTATAAAATCAGGATAATATGTCTGAGTGGGTAACATGTCTACCTGCTGATTGTTGTTTCAGTGAGCTAGCACTATAAAATCAGGATAACATGTCTGAGTGGGTAACATGTCTACCTGCTGATTGTTGTTTCAGTGAGCTAGCACTATAAAATCAGGATAACATGTCTGAGTGGGTAACATGTCTACCTGCTGATTGTTGTTTCAGTGAGCTAGCACTATAAAATCAGGATAGCATGTCTGAGTGGGTAACATGTCTACCTGCTGATTGTTGTTTCAGTGAGCTAGCACTATGAAATCAGGATAACATGTCTGAGTGGGTAACATGTCTACCAGCTGATTGTTGTTTCAGTGAGCTAACATTATAAAATCAGGATAACATGTCTGAGTGGGTAACATGTCTACCAGCTGATTGTTGTTTCAGTGAGCTAGCACTATAAAATCAGGATAACATGTCTGAGTGGGTAACATGTCTACCTGCTGATTGTTGTTTCAGTGAGCTAGCACTATAAAATCAGGATAACATGTCTGAGTGGGTAACATGTCTACCTGCTGATTGTTGTTTCAGTGAGCTAGCACTATAAAATCAGGATAACATGTCTGAGTGGGTAACATGTCTACCTGCTGATTGTTGTTTCAGTGAACTAGCACTATAAAATCAGGATAACATGTCTGAGTGGGTAACATGTCTACCTGCTGATTGTTGTTTCAGTGAGCTAGCACTATAAAATCAGGATAACATGTCTGAGTGGGTAACATGTCTACCTGCTGATTGTTGTTTCAGTGAGCTAGCACTATAAAATCAGGATAACATGTCTGAGTGGGTAACATGTCTACCAGCTGATTGTTGTTTCAGTGAGCTAGCACTATAAAATCAGGATAACATGTCTGAGTGGGTAACATGTCTACCAGCTGATTGTTGTTTCAGTAAGCTAGCACTATAAAATCAGGATAACATGTCTGAGTGGGTAACATGTCTACCTGCTGATTGTTGTTTCAGTGAGCTAGCACTATAAAATCAGGATAATATGTCTGAGTGGGTAACATGTCTACCAGCTGATTGTTGTTTCAGTGAGCTAGCACTATAGAATCAGGATAACATGTCTGAGTGGGTAACATGTCTACCTGCTGATTGTTGTTTCAGTGAGCTAGCACTATAAAATCAGGATAAAATGTCTGAGTGGGTAACATGTCTACCTGCTGATTGTTGTTTCAGTGAGCTAGCACTATAAAATCAGGATAACATGTCTGAGTGGGTAACATGTCTACCAGCTGATTGTTGTTTCAGTGAGCTAGCACTATAAAATCAGGATAACATGTCTGAGTGGGTAACATGTCTACCTGCTGATTGTTGTTTCAGTGAGCTAGCACTATAAAATCAGGATAACATGTCTGAGTGGGTAACGTGTCTACCTGCTGATTGTTGTTTCAGTGAGCTAGCACTATAAAATCAGGATAACATGTCTACCTGCTGATTGTTGTTTCAGTGAGCTAGCACTATAAAATCAGGATAACATGTCTGAGTGGGTAACATGTCTACCAGCTGATTGTTGTTTCAGTGAGCTAGCACTATAAAATCAGGATAACATGTCTGAGTGGGTAACATGTCTACCAGCTGATTGTTGTTTCAGTGAGCTAGCACTATAAAATCAGGATAACATGTCTGAGTGGGTAACATGTCTACCTGCTGATTGTTGTTTCAGTGAGCTAGCACTATAAAATCAGGATAACATGTCTGAGTGGGTAACATGTCTACCAGCTGATTGTTGTTTCAGTGAGCTAGCACTATAGAATCAGGATAACATGTCTGAGTGGGTAACATGTCTACCTGCTGATTGTTGTTTCAGTGAGCTAGCACTATAAAATCAGGATAAAATGTCTGAGTGGGTAACATGTCTACCTGCTGATTGTTGTTTCAGTGAGCTAGCACTATAAAATCAGGATAACATGTCTGAGTGGGTAACATGTCTACCAGCTGATTGTTGTTTCAGTGAGCTAGCACTATAAAATCAGGATAACATGTCTGAGTGGGTAACATGTCTACCTGCTGATTGTTGTTTCAGTGAGCTAGCACTATAAAATCAGGATAACATGTCTGAGTAGGTAACGTGTCTACCTGCTGATTGTTGTTTCAGTGAGCTAGCACTATAAAATCAGGATAACATGTCTGAGTGGGTAACATGTCTACCTGCTGATTGTTGTTTCAGTGAGCTAGCACTATAAAATCAGGATAACATGTCTGAGTGGGTAACATGTCTACCAGCTGATTGTTGTTTCAGTGAGCTAGCACTATAAAATCAGGATAACATGTCTACCTGCTGATTGTTGTTTCAGTGAGCTAGCACTATAAAATCAGGATAACATGTCTGAGTGGGTAACATGTCTACCAGCTGATTGTTGTTTCAGTGAGCTAGCACTATAAAATCAGGATAACATGTCTGAGTGGGTAACATGTCTACCAGCTGATTGTTGTTTCAGTGAGCTAGCACTATAAAATCAGGATAACATGTCTGAGTGGGTAACATGTCTACCAGCTTATTGTTGTTTCAGTGAGCTAGCACTATAAAATCAGGATAACATGTCTGAGTGGGTAACATGTCTACCAGCTGATTGTTGTTTCAGTGAGCTAGCACTATAGAATCAGGATAACATGTCTGAGTGGGTAACATGTCTACCTGCTGATTGTTGTTTCAGTGAGCTAGCACTATAAAATCAGGATAACATGTCTGAGTGGGAAACATGTCTACCTGCTGATTGTTGTTTCAGTGAGCTAGCACTATAAAATCAGGATAACATGTCTGAGTGGGTAACATGTTTACCTGCTGATTGTTGTTTCAGTGAGCTAGCACTATAAAATCAAGATAACATGTCTGAGTGGGTAACATGTCTACCAGCTGATTGTTGTTTCAGTGAGCTAGCACTATAAAATCAGGATAACATGTCTGAGTGGGTAACATGTCTACCAGCTGATTGTTGTTTCAGTGAACTAGCACTATAAAATCAGGATAACATGTCTGAGTGGGTAACATGTCTACCAGCTGATTGTTGTTTCAGTGAGCTAGCACTATAAAATCGGGATAACATGTCTGAGTGGGTAACATGTCTACCAGCTGATTGTTGTTTCAGTGAGCTAGCACTATAAAATCAGGATAAAATGTCTGAGTGGGTAACATGTCTACCTGCTGATTGTTGTTTCAGTGAGCTAGCACTATAAAATCAGGATAACATGTCTGAGTGGGTAACATGTCTACCAGCTGATTGTTGTTTCAGTGAGCTAGCACTATAAAATCAGGATAACATGTCTGAGTGGGTAACATGTCTACCTGCTGATTGTTGTTTCAGTGAGCTAGCACTATAAAATCAGGATAACATGTCTGAGTGGGTAACATGTCTACCTGCTGATTGTTGTTTCAGTGAGCTAGCACTATAAAATCAGGATAACATGTCTGAGTGGGTAACATGTCTACCAGCTGATTGTTGTTTCAGTGAGCTAGCACTATAAAATCAGGAGAACATGTCTACCTGCTGATTGTTGTTTCAGTGAGCTAGCACTATAAAATCAGGATAACATGTCTGAGTGGGTAACATGTCTACCAGCTGATTGTTGTTTCAGTGAGCTAGCACTATAAAATCAGGATAACATGTCTGAGTGGGTAACATGTCTACCTGCTGATTGTTGTTTCAGTGAGCTAGCACTATAAAATCAGGATAACATGTCTACCTGCTGATTGTTGTTTCAGTGAGCTAGCACTATAAAATCAGGATAACATGTCTGAGTGGGTAACATGTCTACCAGCTGATTGTTGTTTCAGTGAGCTAGCACTATAAAATCAGGATAACATGTCTGAGTGGGTAACATGTCTACCAGCTGATTGTTGTTTCAGTGAGCTAGCACTATAAAATCAGGATAACATGTCTGAGTGGGTAACATGTCTACCATCTGATTGTTGTTTCAGTGAGCTAGCACTATAAAATCAGGATAACATGTCTGAGTGGGTAAAATGTCTACCTGCTGATTGTTGTTTTAGTGAGCTAGCACTATAAAATCAGGATAACATGTCTGAGTGGGTAACATGTCTACCAGCTGATTGTTGTTTCAGTGAGCTAGCACTATAAAATCAGGATAACATGTCTGAGTGGGTAACATGTCTACCTGCTGATTGTTGTTTCAGTGAGCTAGCACTATAGAATCAGGATAACATGTCTGAGTGGGTAACATGTCTACCTGCTGATTGTTGTTTCAGTGAGCTAGCACTATAGAATTAGGATAACATGTCTGAGTGGGTAACATGTCTACCTGCTGATTGTTGTTTCAGTGAGCTAGCACTATAAAATCAGGATAACATGTCTGAGTGGGTAACATGTCTACCTGCTGATTGTTGTTTCAGTGAGCTAGCACTATAAAATCAGGATAACATGTCTGAGTGGGTAACATGTCTACCAGCTGATTGTTGTTTCAGTGAGCTAGCACTATAAAATCAGGATAACATGTCTACCTGCTAATTGTTGTTTCAGTGAGCTAGCACTATAAAATCAGGATAACATGTCTGAGTGGGTAACATGTCTACCAGCTGATTGTTGTTTCAGTGAGCTAGCACTATAAAATCAGGATAACATGTCTGAGTGGGTAACATGTCTACCTGCTGATTGTTGTTTCAGTGAGCTAGCACTATAAAATCAGGATAATATGTCTGAGTGGGTAACATGTCTACCTGCTGATTGTTGTTTCAGTGAGCTAGCACTATAAAATCAGGATAATATGTCTGAGTGGGTAACATGTCTACCTGCTGATTGTTGTTTCAGTGAGCTAGCACTATAAAATCAGGATAACATGTCTGAGTGGGTAACATGTCTACCTGCTGATTGTTGTTTCAGTGAGCTAGCACTATAAAATCAGGATAACATGTCTGAGTGGGTAACATGTCTACCAGCTGATTGTTGTTTCAGTGAGCTAGCACTATAAAATCAGGATAACATGTCTGAGTGGGTAACATGTCTACCAGCTGATTGTTGTTTCAGTGAGCTAGCACTATAAAATCAGGATAACATGTCTGAGTGGGTAACATGTCTACCAGCTGATTGTTGTTTCAGTGAGCTAGCACTATAAAATCAGGATAACATGTCTGAGTGGGTAACATGTCTACCTGCTGATTGTTGTTTCAGTGAGCTAGCACTATAAAATCAGGATAACATGTCTGAGTGGGTAACATGTCTACCAGCTGATTGTTGTTTCAGTGAGCTAGCACTATAGAATCAGGATAACATGTCTGAGTGGGTAACATGTCTACCAGCTGATTGTTGTTTCAGTGAGCTAGCACTATAAAATCAGGATAACATGTCTGAGTGGGTAACATGTCTACCAGCTGATTGTTGTTTCAGTGAGCTAGCACTATAAAATCAAGATAACATGTCTGAGGGGGTAACATGTCTACCAGCTGATTGTTGTTTCAGTGAGCTAGCACTATAAAATCAAGGCAAGAGTGTTGCTGTAGTGCAAAGCAGACATCATCATCATAATATCATCGAAATGTAACTTTTTCTCGTCATTATATGGCTGACTAATTGCCCAGTTGGCACCAAACAACAATCACTCACCCACTCTACTCTTTGTAGGGTATTTCTCCTCAAACAGGATGGATGTTTAGCCAAGAAATTGTATGGGAACTTGTCAATTTTCTAATTGGTATGTTTCTTGTTTAAATAACACGCTTTACAAAACAACAAAGTACGGTTAAAACAGCTGTAGGTTCAAATATAGATAAAGGATTTATGTCGTAGTAAAACATTGCTCTTAAAGACTTATTTTAAATCTGATGTTATCTTAACAATACTATGATGAAATATTGTACCTAACTTTTTTCAGATGCTGGGAAATACCTAGCAGTAGCCTCACATGACAACTTTGTAGATATATATAATGTTATTGCTCAAAAGAGAGTAGGAACTTGTAAAGGGGCATCAAGCTATATCACACATATTGACTGGGACAAAAATGGTAAGGTTTTACATGTAAAGGAGCATCAAGCTATATCACACATATTGACTGGGACAAACATGATAAGGTTTACATGTAAAGGAGCATCAAGCTATATCACACATATTGACTGGGACAAAAATGGTAAGGTTTTACATGTAAAGGAGCATCAAGCTATATCACACATATTGACTGGGACAGAAATGGTAAGGTTTTACATGTAAAGGGGCATCAAGCTATATCACACATTGACTGGGACAAAAATGGTAAGGTTTTACATGTAAAGGAGCATCAAGCTATATCACACATATTGACTGGGACAAAAATGGTAAGGTTTTACATGTAAAGGGGCATCAAGCTATATCACACATATTGACTGGGACAAAAATGATAAGGTTTTACATGTAAAAGAGCATCAAGCTATATCACACATATTGACTGAGACAAAAATGGTAAGGTTTTACATGTAAAGGGGCATCAAGCTATATCACACATATTGACTGGGACAAAAATGGTAAGGTTTTACATGTAAAGGAGAATCAAGCTATATCACACATATTGACTGGGACAAAAATGATAAGGTTTTACATGTAAAGGAGCATCAAGCTATATCACACATATTGACTGGGACAAAAATGATAAGGTTTTACATGTAAAGGAGCATCAAGCTATATCACACATATTGACTGGGACAAAAATGATAAGGTTTTACATGTAAAGGAGCATCAAGCTATATCACACATATTGACTGGGACAAAAATGATAAGGTTTTACATGTAAAGGAACATCAAGCTATATCACACATATTGACTGGGACAAAAATGGTAAGGTTTTACATGTAAAGGAACATCAAGCTATATCACACATATTGACTGGGACAAAAATGATAAGGTTTTACATGTAAAGGAGCATCAAGCTATATCACACATATTGACTGGGACAAAAATGGTAAGGTTTTACATATAAAGGAGCATCAAGCTATATCACACATATTGACTGGGACAAAAATGATAAGGTTTTACATGTAAAGGGGCATCAAGCTATATCACACATATTGACTGAGACAAAAATGGTAAGGTTTTACATGTAAAGGAGCATCAAGCTATATCACACATATTGACTGGGACAAAAATGGTAAGGTTTTACATGTAAAGGAGCATGAAGCTATATCACACATATTGACTGGGACAAAAATGGTAAGGTTTTACATGTAAAGGGGCATCAAGCTATATCATACATATTGACTGGGACAAAAATGATAAGGTTTTACATGTAAAGGAGCATCAAGCTATATCACACATATTGCCTGGGACAAAAATGGTAAGGTTTTACATGTAAAGGAACATCAAGCTATATCACGCATATTGACTGGGACAAAAATGGTAAGGTTTTACATGTAAAGGAACATCAAGCTATATCACACATATTGACTGGGACAAAAATGGTAAGGTTTTACATGTAAAGGAGCATCAAGCTATATCACACATATTGACTGGGACAAACATGATAAGGTTTACATGTAAAGGAGCATCAAGCTATATCACACATATTGACTGGGACAAACATGATAAGGTTTACATGTAAAGGAGCATCAAGCTATATCACACATATTGACTGGGACAAAAATGGTAAGGTTTTACATGTAAAGGAGCATGAAGCTATATCACACATATTGACTGGGACAAAAATGGTAAGGTTTTACATGTAAAGGGGCATCAAGCTATATCACACATTGACTGGGACAAAAATGGTAAGGTTTTACATGTAAAGGAGCATCAAGCTATATCACACATATTGACTGGGACAAACATGATAAGGTTTACATGTAAAGGAGCATCAAGCTATATCACACATATTGACTGGGACAAACATGATAAGGTTTACATGTAAAGGAGCATCAAGCTATATCACACATATTGACTGGGACAAAAATGGTAAGGTTTTACATGTAAAGGGGATCAAGCTATATCACACATATTGACTGGGACAAAAATGATAAGGTTTTACATGTAAAGGAGCATCAAGCTATATCACACATATTGAATGGGACAAAATTGGTAAGGTTTTACATGTAAAGGAGCATCAAGCTATATCACACATATTGACTGTGACAAAAATGGTAAGGTTTTACATGTAAAGGGGCATCAAGCTATATCACACATATTGACTGAGACAAAAATGGTAAGGTTTTACATGTAAAGGAGCATCAAGCTATATCACACATATTGACTGGGACAAAATTGGTAAGGTTTTACATGTAAAGGAGCATCAAGCTATATCACACATATTGACTGGGACAAAAATGGTAAGGTTTTACATGTAAAGGAGCATCAAGCTATATCACACATATTGACTGGGACAAAAATGATAAGGTTTTACATGTAAAGGAGCATCAAGCTATATCACACATATTGACTGGGACAAAAATGGTAAGGTTTACATGTAAAGGAGCATCAAGCTATATCACACATATTGACTGGGACAAAAATGATAAGGTTTTACATGTAAAGGAGCATCAAGCTATATCACACATATTGACTGGGACAAAAATGGTAAGGTTTACATGTAAAGGAGCATCAAGCTATATCACATATATTGACTGGGACAAAAATGATCAGGTTTTACATGTAAAGGAGCATCAAGCTATATCACACATATTGACTGGGACAAAAATGGTAAGGTTTTACATGTAAAGGGCATCAAGCTATATCACACATATTGACTGGGACAAAAATGATAAGGTTTTACATGTAAAGGAACATCAAGCTATATCACACATATTGACTGGGACAAAAATGGTAAGGTTTTACATGTAAAGGAGCATCAAGCTATATCACACATATTGACTGGGACAAACATGATAAGGTTTACATGTAAAGGAGCATCAAGCTATATCACACATATTGACTGGGACAAACATGATAAGGTTTACATGTAAAGGAGCATCAAGCTATATCACACATATTGACTGGGACAAAAATGGTAAGGTTTTACATGTAAAGGAGCATGAAGCTATATCACACATATTGACTGGGACAGAAATGGTAAGGTTTTACATGTAAAGGGGCATCAAGCTATATCACACATTGACTGGGACAAAAATGGTAAGGTTTTACATGTAAAGGAGCATCAAGCTATATCACACATATTGACTGGGACAAACATGATAAGGTTTACATGTAAAGGAGCATCAAGCTATATCACACATATTGACTGGGACAAACATGATAAGGTTTACAATGTAAAGGAGCATCAAGCTATATCACACATATTGACTGGGACAAAAATGGTAAGGTTTTACATGTAAAGGGGCATCAAGCTATATCACACATATTGACTGGGACAAAAATGATAAGGTTTTACATGTAAAGGAGCATCAAGCTATATCACACATATTGAATGGGACAAAATTGGTAAGGTTTTACATGTAAAGGAGCATCAAGCTATATCACACATATTGACTGTGACAAAAATGGTAAGGTTTTACATGTAAAGGGGCATCAAGCTATATCACACATATTGACTGAGACAAAAATGGTAAGGTTTTACATGTAAAGGAGCATCAAGCTATATCACACATATTGACTGGGACAAAATTGGTAAGGTTTTACATGTAAAGGAGCATCAAGCTATATCACACATATTGACTGGGACAAAAATGGTAAGGTTTTACATGTAAAGGAGCATCAAGCTATATCACACATATTGACTGGGACAAAAATGATAAGGTTTTACATGTAAAGGAGCATCAAGCTATATCACACATATTGACTGGGACAAAAATGGTAAGGTTTACATGTAAAGGAGCATCAAGCTATATCACACATATTGACTGGGACAAAAATGATAAGGTTTTACATGTAAAGGAGCATCAAGCTATATCACACATATTGACTGGGACAAAAATGGTAAGGTTTACATGTAAAGGAGCATCAAGCTATATCACATATATTGACTGGGACAAAAATGATCAGGTTTTACATGTAAAGGAGCATCAAGCTATATCACACATATTGACTGGGACAAAAATGGTAAGGTTTTACATGTAAAGGGCATCAAGCTATATCACACATATTGACTGGGACAAAAATGATAATCTTTTACATGTAAAGGAACATCAAGCTATATCACACATATTGACTGGGACAAAAATGGTAAGGTTTTACATGTAAAGGAACATCAAGCTATATCACACATATTGACTGGGACAAAAATGATAAGGTTTTACATGTAAAGGAGCATCAAGCTATATCACACATATTGACTGGGACAAAAATGGTAAGGTTTACATGTAAAGGAGCATCAAGCTATATCACACATATTGACTGGGACAAAAATGATCAGGTTTTACATGTAAAGGAGCATCAAGCTATATCACACATATTGACTGGGACAAAAATGGTAAGGTTTTACATGTAAAGGGCATCAAGCTATATCACACATATTGACTGGGACAAAAATGATAAGGTTTTACATGTAAAGGAACATCAAGCTATATCACACATATTGACTGGGACAAAAATGGTAAGGTTTTACATGTAAAGGAACATCAAGCTATATCACACATATTGACTGGGACAAAAATGATAAGGTTTTACATGTAAAGGAGCATCAAGCTATATCACACATATTGACTGGGACAAAAATGGTAAGGTTTTACATATAAAGGAGCATCAAGCTATATCACACATATTGACTGGGACAAAAATGATAAGGTTTTACATGTAAAGGGGCATCAAGCTATATCACACATATTGACTGAGACAAAAATGGTAAGGTTTTACATGTAAAGGAGCATCAAGCTATATCACACATATTGACTGGGGCAAAAATGATAAGGTTTTACATGTAAAGGGGCATCAAGCTATATCACACATATTGACTGGGACAAAAATGATAAGGTTTTACATGTAAAGGAGCATCAAGCTATATCACACATATTGACTGGGACAAAAATGGTAAGGTTTTACATGTAAAGGAGCATCAAGCTATATCACACATATTGACTGGGACAAAAATGGTAAGGTTTTACATGTAAAGGGGCATCAAGCTATATCACACATATTGACTGGGACAAAAATGATAAGGTTTTACATGTAAAGGAGCATCAAAGCTATATCACACATATTGACTGGGACAAAAATTATAAGGTTTTACATGTAAAGGAGCATCAAGCTATATCACACATATAGACTGGGACAAAAATGGTAAGGTTTTACATGTAAAGGAGCATCAAGCTATATCACACATATTGACTGGGACAAAAATGGTAAGGTTTTACATGTAAAGGAACATCAAGCTATATCACACATATTGACTGGGACAAAAATGATAAGGTTTTACATGTAAAGGAGCATCAAGCTATATCACACATATAGACTGGCACAAAAATGGTAAGGTTTTACATGTAAAGGAGCATCAAGCTATATCACACATATTGACTGGGACAAAAATGATAAGGTTTTACATGTAAAGGAACATCAAGCTATATCACACATATTGACTGGGACAAAAATGATAAGGTTTTACATGTAAAGGAGCATCAAGCTATATCACACATATTGACTGGGACAAAAATGGTAAGGTTTTACATGTAAAGGAACATCAAGCTATATCACACATATTGACTGGGACAGAAATGGTAAGGTTTTACATGTAAAGGAGCATCAAGCTATATCACACATATTGACTGGGACAAAAATGATAAGGTTTTACATGTAAAGGAACATCAAGCTATATCACACATATTGAATGGGACAGAAATGGTAAGGTTTTACATGTAAAGGAGCATCAAGCTATATCACACATATTGACTGGGACAAAAATGATAAGGTTTTACATGTAAAGGAACATCAAGCTATATCACACATATTGACTGGGACAAAAATGGTAAGGTTTTACATGTAAAGGAACATCAAGCTATATCACACAGATTGACTGGGACAAAAATGATAAGGTTTTACATGTAAAGGAACATCAAGCTATATCACACATATTGACTGGGACAAAAATGATAAGGTTTTACATGTAAAGGAGCATCAAGCTATATCACACATATTGACTGGGACAAAAATGGTAAGGTTTTACATGTAAAGGAACATCAAGCTATATCACACATATTGACTGGGACAAAAATGATAAGGTTTTACATGTAAAGGAACATCAAGCTAAATCACACATATTGACTGGGACAAACATGATAAGGTTTACATGTAAAGGAGCATCAAGCTATATCACACATATTGACTGGGACAAAAATGGTAAGGTTTTACATGTAAAGGAGCATCAAGCTATATCACACATATTGACTGGGACCAACATGATATGGTTTTACATGTAAAGGAGCATCAAGCTATATCACACATATTGACTGGGACAAACATGATAAGGTTTACATGTAAAGGAGCATCAAGCTATATCACACATATTAGCTGGGACAAAAATGGTAAGGTTTTACATGTAAAGGAACATCAAGCTATATCACACATATTGACTGGGACAAACATGATAAGGTTTTACATGTAAAGGAACATCAAGCTATATCACACATATTGACTGGGACAAAAATGATAAGGTTTTACATGTAAAGGAGCATCAAGCTATATCACACATATTGACTGGGACAAAAATGGTAAGGTTTTACATGTAAAGGAACATCAAGCTATATCACACATATTGACTGGGACAAAAATGATAAGGTTTTACATGTAAAGGAACATCAAGCTATATCACACATATTGACTGGGACAAACATGATAAGGTTTACATGTAAAGGAGCATCAAGCTATATCACACATATTGACTGGGACAAAATGATAAGGTTTTACATGTAAAGGAACATCAAGCTATATCACACATATTGACTGGGACAAAAATGATAAGGTTTTACATGTAAAGGAACATCAAGCTATATCACACATATTGACTGGGACAAACATGATAAGGTTTACAATGTAAAGGAGCATCAAGCTATATCACACATATTGACTGGGACAAAAATGGTAAGGTTTTACATGTAAAGGAACATCAAGCTATATCACACATATTGACTGGGACAAAAATGGTAGATAGTAAAAAAATCTCCTTAGATCATCGAAATGTATAATGATTTTAAAACAAACAAACAAATATGGAACATTAAAAATTAAAGTACAAAGAGTCTATCCAGCATGTGAGTCAAGCCTAAGAAATATATCTTCTTTTTTTTCGCCTAAAGAGTTGCATCATACATTTAGATATTTGTTGCATATTTTTTCACAACATGCACATGTACATTTTGTAGAAATGGTACAAAGTTGAAATACATGCAAACAAATAGCTCACAACTCAAATATAATACATCTGAACATCTGACAAAATTTCATATGGGACAGTTTGAATATCAGGTTGGTTAATCTGATGCTTAATAGAAACAAATTGTTATTGTTATTTGTTCGCTATTGTTTTGAAATGATACATATGAGTTTAACCATAATTGATACAATATATAACATCATATTGTTAGTGTTTGAGTTTCATGACTCTTTACTACAAAGAGCAGAATTAGTCACAGTTTATTTGAAGCAATGCATTGCAATGATATGTTATTTTTGTAGGGAAAGTTCTTATGGTAAATTCAGGGGCCAAGGAACAGCTGTTCTTTGAAGCACCAAGAGGGACTCGTATCACTCTACGTAAAGAGGAAATAGAGAAATTTGATTGGGTATCATGGACAGGCGTTCTAGGTCAAACTTGTGAAGGAGTATGGCCACCTAAAAGTGATATAACAGATGTTAATGCCACTTGTCTTACAAAGGACAGACAACTCTTAGCTACAGGAGATGACTTTGGATTTGTTAAACTGTTTGTTTATCCTGTAAAGGTAAATATTTTACATTATTGTATGAAATTGTGAAAAGAAAGTTTAAACAGTGATGGCCAATAATTCTACCAATACCAACAAAACGAACAAACCATCTCTAAAGAAAGTTTAAACGATGATGGCCGACAATTCTACCAATACCAACAAAGCAAAAGAAATCACCTCTCGCCTCAAATCATTGAACACAAAAAAGACAATGACATATGACATTGAAAATCCAGGTTCTGGATTGTTTGTGCAGGGTTGTTGCCTTTCCAAAATATTTCAGTCACAGTATTTACAAGGTTTGGATTCAGCATTTTCTCAAACGCAGAACAGTCTATACTTTTTAGATTTCATTTTAATAGGTCTTTCAAAATGAGAAATGTTTTCAAAATATGACTCTTACTTGCTCACTTATTGATTAATGGTGATGGGACATAATATTGGTGTATACTCTGATGTGTAAGACATTGGTGATGGGACATAATATTGGTGTATACTCTGATGTGTAAGACATTGGTGATGGGACATAATATTGGTGTATACTCTGATGTGTAAGACATTGGTGATGGGACATAATATTGGTGTATACTCTGATGTGTAAGACATTGGTAATGGGACATAATATTGGTGTATACTCTGATGTGTAAGACATTGGTGATGGGACATAATATTGGTGTATACTCTGATGTGTAAGACATTGGTGATGGGACATAATATTGGTGTATACTCTGATGTGTAAGACATTGGTGATGGGACATAATATTGGTGTATACTCTGATGTGTAAGACATGGGTGATGCGACATAATATTGGTGTATACTCTGATGTGTAAGACATGGGTGATGGGACATAATATTGGTGTATACTCTGATGTGTAAGACATGGGTGATGGGACATAATATTGGTGTATACTCTGATGTGTAAGACATGGGTGATGGGACATAATATTGGTGTATACTCTGATGTGTAAGACATTGGTGATGGGACATAATATTGGTGTATACTCTGATGTGTAAGACATTGGTGATGGGACATAATATTGGTGTATACTCTGATGTGTAAGACATTGGTGATGGGACATAATATTGGTGTATACTCTGATGTGTAAGACATTGGTGATGGGACATAATATTGGTGTATACTCTGATGTGTAAGACATTGGTGATGGGACATAATATTGGTGTATACTCTGATGTGTAAGACATTGGTGATGGGACATAATATTGGTGTATACTCTGATGTGTAAGACATTGGTGATGGGACATAATATTGGTGTATACTCTGATGTGTAAGACATTGGTGATGGGACATAATATTGGTGTATACTCTGATGTGTAAGACATTGGTGATGGGACATAATATTGGTGTATACTCTGATGTGTAAGACATTGGTGATGGGACATAATATTGGTGTATACTCTGATGTGTAAGACATTGGTGATGGGACATAATATTGGTGTATACTCTGATGTGTAAGACATGGGCGATGCGACATAATATTGGTGTATACTCTGATGTGTAAGACATGGGTGATGGGACATAATATTGGTGTATACTCTGACGTGTAAGACATGGGTGATGCGACATAATATTGTTGTATACTCTGATGTGTAAGACATTGGTGATGGGACATAATATTGGTGTATACTCTGATGTGTAAGACATTGGTGATGGGACATAATATTGGTGTATACTCTGATGTGTAAGACATTGGTGATGGGACATAATATTGGTGTATACTCTGATGTGTAAGACATTGGTGATGGGACATAATATTGGTGTATACTCTGATGTGTAAGACATTGGTGATGGGACATAATATTGGTGTATACTCTGATGTGTAAGACATTGGTGATGGGACATAATATTGGTGTATACTCTGATGTGTAAGACATTGGTGATCCTTATGATTAACATGTGATAGGATGAATTCCATTATTTGATAATTGAAACCGTTTTTGTCTTTAGGGAAAATTTGCCAAACACAAGAAATATGTTGGACATAGTGCACATGTGACTAATGTTAGATGGACATCTAGTGACAGGAAGTTGATATCTACAGGAGGGGCAGACACAGCCTTGCTGGTGTGGAACTGTTCTTCTCCAGAAGATAAACATTTTGTGCATGGAGAAAGTGATGACTCAGATACTGACTCTGAAGAAGAGGGAGGTATGATATTCTTGAAGAGATCTTGATTCATTTTACAATTAATCCTGTCAAAACTGATTGATTGATTTGTTTGTTGCTTAACGTCCTGCTACAAATATGTCATGCATATTCAGGATGATGTCTAAAATGAATACAGGTGTTTGGATTTACAAAGATTTCAGATATTGCGAATAAATTCAAAAAGTTCAATTAGGTTGAATAGTTATTTAATTTTCAGTCTGAATTATAAACATACCAGAGTGGCATGTGTGACAGATTTTAATTTGAACTAGTAGACATTTTATTTGGTAAATTTCTCTTTAAACTTGCTATAGTGCTCTCCTTACATTGGCAGTCACCTGCTGTATACAGCCAGTTAAAAAACCTTCTGATGGTATTTATGATACTTTAACTTACATAAGCGGTCACCTCATTATAAAGCGACCACTATTTCTTCAGATAAATTACCATCTAGTAACAGTAATACCTGAATCATTAGAGACCAGAACTGACAATGCGGATTGATCGATCTTATATATGTGGTCACTTGTCTTATCCAGTCATTTTTCCTTTGTCTCAAAGGTGATTGTTGTCTTGAATTCAAGTGTGACTACAGTAATTGAAGATGGAAGCAATCTACGGTAGATTGTAGAATTACATCTTAGTAGAAAACTGAAATAATAAAAGTGATACTTTATTGTTGTCAAACAGGATATGACAGTGATGTAGAAAGAGAAAAGAACATGGATTATGGTACAAAGATATATGCCAACCCTATACGAGAGAAAGAAGGTGTCAAACCACATCTACAGGAAACTGTTCAAGTAGCAAAGTAAGTCAATATTTATTACATCATTACAATGTATTAGAAAAAAAAATTAAATATCAAATGCTGTTTGCTATCAGGGGAGATCATAGATCATAGATAAGGGAGTTTAACATGCACTCGATAGATAGTGATATTCAATATGGTGACTTTAACATGTAGTGTAAGAAATCAAGGCTCAAGTTTGGTGAAGTAAAGAGACCTACCCATTGCCATAGGTTACACCAGTACATGTGTTATAACTGTCCAGGCTTCCTCTCCCATTATGACAGTAACAATATAGTTGCTGAAAATGATGATAAAAACCAATAACCTCATAATTGTTTAACATTAATCATTAAGAAGATATTTTCAGGGACTGGCCAGGCTGGGGGTCAGAACAATGTGTCTTGGTGGGAGTAACATGTCTACTGCAGTCTTCTACTTCAGTGAGCTTGCACTATGACATCAACAGGAATTAAGCAATTTGTCTCACTAATTATTTCATTTAAAATCACTATTTATAGGCTGAAAATGAATTATCCCTATTTTTCACACAAATTTTAGGCAAACATGAAAAAAACCTGTTTTAATTAATATCAATGTTAACTGGATATTACTATAACATTTCATTGTGAAAACATTTTAATAAATATACAATGTCATTTTGGGAGAAAATATTTTATTTTGTGAATTGCAATTTTTGTAGACCAAGTGTAAGCAGAAATGTTCCAGAACCACCCAAAGTAAAGAGAGCAGAACCTCAGTCATCTGGGTCAAAGAGAAAGAAAATGACTCAAGTTACAGTATGTTTACATATATATAATTATCATTCTAACATTAATCTAGTTTTTGTAATTTCAATATGCAAATTACTTTCAAGGTTTTATATAGTACTTTTAATATAGATAACAATTCAATATTATTTAAAGTAGCCTGAAGTGAAAAACATACCAATCAAAATTGTTGGCTGAAATAAATTTACAATAATTTCACACAAATTTTGAAGACATTGGATATAATTGGTTTATTATTGGCGAGGGAAGAGGTGAATATAGTCAAACTAATTAAATTCTAGGTTACGTCTGATGTTATTTCATATGATCTATTAAATTATGGTATACCTTACAGAGTTTTAAATGTCACATATATATTTGACTTTTTATTCTATAATTTGTACTGATATTTTTGACAGGATCTGAAATTAGATTATGTACATGGTTACCGTGGTTTTGATTCCCGTAATAATCTGTATTATGTCAACGATGGTACAGATATTGTCTTCCATGCTGCTGGGGCAGGTATTATACAGAACTTGTCAACAGGTAAAATTATTTTCACTTTCTTACTATGTGTATTTATTCATAGGTTTTAGTAGTTTTTAGCTCACCTTGCCAAAGGCAATGTGAGCTTTTGCCATCACTTGGCATCCGGCGTCTGTCGTCCGTTAACTTTTCACATTTTAATCATCTCCTCTGAAACCCCCTCAGCCAAAGGAAGTGAAACTAGGTAGGAAGCATCTATGGAAGGTCCTCTCTAAAGATTGCTCATTTTGTCCCGATCCATTAACAAACATGGCCACCATAGGCAATTCTTGTTTCTGATTGGCCGATTTTTTTTAAAATCTTCTCCTCTGAAACCGCTTGGCCAAATGAACCGAAACTTGGTAGGAAGCATCTATGTTAGGTTCTCTATAAAGATAGCTCATTTCGTCCCGATCCATTAACAAACATGGCCGCCACAGGCAATTATTTTTTCTGATTGGTTAATTTCTAAAAAAAATCTTCTCTAAAACCGCTTGGTGAGATGAATCGAAACTTGGTAGGAAACATCCTGGGAAGGTTTTCTATAAAGATTGCTCATTTAGTTCCGATCCGTTAACAAACATGGCTGCCACAGACAATTCTTGTTTCTGATTGGTTGATTTCTAAAAAAATTGTCTCCTCTAAAACCACTTTGCCAAATGAATCGAAACTCGGTAGGAGGTATCCTTGGAAGGTCCTCTATAAAGAATGCTCATTTCGTTCCGATCCGTTAACAAACATGGCCACCATAGGCAATTCTTGTTTCTGATTGGCCGATTTTTTAAAAATCTTCTCCTCTATAAAGATTGCTCATTTCGTCCCGATCCGTGAACAAACATGGCCGCCACAGGCAATTCTTGTTTCTGATTGGTTGATTTCTAAAGAATCTTCTCCTCTGTAACCGCTTGGCCAAATGAATTGAAATTTGGTAGGAAGCATCCTTGGAAGGTTCTCAATAAAAATTGCTCATTTATTTCCGATCCGTTAACAAACATGGCTGCCACAGGCAATTCTTGTTTCTGATTGGTTGATTTCTAAAAAAATCATCTCCTCTGAAACCCAGGCCAAATGAATCGAAACTTGGTAGGAAGCATCTATGGAAGGTCCTCTATACAATTTGCTGATATAGTTCCGATCCATTAACAAACATGGCCGCCACAGGCAATTCTTGTTTCTGATTGGTTGATTTCTAAAAAATCTTCTTCTCTGAAACCGCTTTGCCAAATGAATCAAAACGTGGTAGGAAGCATCCTTGGAAGGTCATCTATAAAAATTGTGCATTTAGTTCCCATCCGTTAATAAACATGGCCACCACAGGCCATTCTTGTTTCTGATTGGTCGATTTCTAAAAATCTTCTTCTCTGTAACTGCTTAGCCAAATGAACCGAAACTTGGTGGGAAGCACCTATGGAAGGTTCTGTATTAAGTTTCCTCAAAGCAGAATGAAACTGAGCCTCTAGTTTAATTATAATATAAATACTCTTGTATTCTAAAAAATAGAAAATAAATCTTGAGTAACTGAACAATGCAGTAATTCATGAATGCTTATCAATGCTGTTCCTTTACTTGTATTTATGTCTAAGTGTTATTTTGAATAGTCTCTCGTGTCCATTTACATCCAGATCTTTTCTTACTCTATGAGTGAATTATCATCATTGTTCAGTTATGGGTGATTTATTTGTTATATTTTTTTTCTCACATCTATGTAATAATCAACTTCATATGTCTTTCCTCACTTTACAGTATAGGCTTGAAAATAACTAGCTTCTAATCATGATTCATACTGTTGAAAGAAACATTATTTAAGGAATATTATATTCAGATTATTTGTTATTAACATAAGAACAATGTATTTATTTCAGGGCAGCAAAGTTTTTATCTCAAGCATACAGATGACATAATATGTTTAACAGTAAACCAGTATCCTAAACTACGCAATGTAATAGCTACAGGCCAAATAGGTGATCCGTCATCGATACACGTCTGGGATGCTGTTACCAAGGAAACCAAATCTATTCTGAGAGGATGTCATAACCGAGGAGTGTGTGCCTTAGATTTCTCGTGTTCAGGGAAATTTTTAGTTTCTGTTGGTTTAGATAACAATATTAATGTCTGGAGGTGGCAAGAAGGTTAGTAGAATTATATATATATATATATATATATATATACGTCTGAAAATTAAACCAAACAGTGTTAGAATTAGATTTTAGAGCTGTCAAATTTTTGTTCTTCCCTCGACGGGATTTGAACCCACACCATTGTTACACTGCAGCACCATTCGCTTAGCCTTACGTCCAGCACCCTAGACCACTCGACTACATCCACTCCACTATATAAAGTCTAAGGGAATCTACCAACCAGAGAACTTAATGAGTAACGGAAGGTCATTTGTTGATCGAAAATTTTGTTGATATATTTTTTGTAGCATCTTTATCGGTATCGTTGCACAATCTTCTAGATTTATATATATATATATATATATATATATATATAACATTGGGACTTTCTTGGCTGCGATCCTTTAATAATTGGATTTTCATCCTTCACGCAAAAATGGCTGTCTTGACATTGATTAAGTATTTTTGAATGTAGTGTTAAACACACCGCTAAAAATCTGCTTTAAATATTTCTGTCTGATTCATTTGATATTTTAAAAGCACCAAACGGAGATTTTTAAAATTTCTTTCCAGTTATAAATCCTCATTTGATACAAAGATCATAAGTTGTAATAAAGAAAAAAATATCATAATTTTTATGTCCCCGTCACTAAGTGGCTGGGACATTATATGTTATTCAGCTATCAGACAGGGTATATAATGTGACATTCCCAGCTTAGGATTTATATTCCCTGAGGTGCATCCGAAGGGAATATATAGCATAAGCCGGGAATGTCACATTATATACCCTGTCTAATAGCTGAATAACAGATATATTACGGATTTAACCATATTTTTTTTTAAATACAATATCCAACTGTCTTAAATAAATTTGCCTCTTTTATTTTCATTTTTCGTATCTCTAGATGTCCGTTTCCGTACCTTTGACATCATTCTTCAATGACGTCAAAATATGTGTTGCATCATATTTCATGTATGGGGAGTCTCATGAAGGAAAATTCTGTACTAAATTTCTAAATCAATACAGTTTCATATGTAGTAAATTTTATAAACTTTATAAATATAGCATTAATATATCACATAACAAAACAACGGGTTTGCGAAACAGTTTCAATAATTTAAATGTTAACAACATGTAAATAAAACCATGGTGTGGCCCCATGACGTCGAAAGTTTTCAAGGCTCAACGTTTTGTTTATTTGTTATGGTACAGCCATGGAACATAGGAGTTTGCTGAATCGATCAGGTATTTGTGACGGAATTAACCGTTGTAACATTTTTTTGTTCATGCAGCCGTTTTGAGTATAAAAACAGGATTTAATTTGGTAAAAATACATTTATTATTCCGTATTATACCATTGATTCAGTGAAGCGTAATGTTTTGTCGTCCATGTTTTAATCGTTTTTGGGGACTGAAATATATACCCCGTCTGTTTTCCGAATATATGCTGACATTCAGGGTTGAAGAACCAATGAAAAT
The DNA here is from genome assembly GCA_963680875.1 of Bathymodiolus brooksi. Taxonomy (NCBI): domain Eukaryota; kingdom Metazoa; phylum Mollusca; class Bivalvia; order Mytilida; family Modiolidae; genus Bathymodiolus; species Bathymodiolus brooksi. The sequence goes on along the minus strand of OY804576.1, from coordinate 87,243,558 downwards.
ATGTGTAACAAACTAAATTCGTAATATATAGTGTTACCCATGTCCGTAATTCAGAAATTTAAAAAATTGTCACCACTTTTTTTCGCTATGCTTTGAGATATTGACTTGATATTTGGTATGTGGGTGTATAATGATAGGTTATAGATCAAGTTTACGTTTCTTTACGGTCCAATGATTTTTGGCCGAGTTATGGCCCTTGGACTTTGAAATTTGGCCAAATATTTAGTTGTCACCACTTTTTTTCGCTATGCTTGGAGATATTGACTTGATTTTTGGTATATGAGTGTATAATGATGAGTTACAGATCAAGTTTACATTTCGTTCTGGTCCAATTATTTTTGGCCGAATTATGGCCCTTGGACTTTGAAATTTGGCCAAATATTTAGTTGTCACCACTTTATTTCACAATGATTTGAGATATTGACTTGATTTTTTTGTATTATAGTGTATAATCATAAATTACAGATCAGCTTTGAAATTCGTTCCGGTTGAATGATTTTTGGCCAACTTACAGTCGTTGGGCTTGGAAATATGCCAAATATTTAGTTGTCACCACTTTATTTCACTATGATTTGAGATATTGACTTGATTTTTTGTATGAGAGTGTATAATCTTAAGTTACAGATCAACTTTGAAATTCGTTCCGGTTGAATGATTTTTGGCCAACTTACAGTCATTGGGCTTGGAAATTTGGCCAAATATTTAGTTGTCACCACTTTATTTCACTATGATTTGAGATATTGACTTGATATTTGGTATGAGAGTGTGTAATCATAAGTTACAGATCAACTTTGACATACCATTATTCTTGGAGATTTCAATGTTAATCGCAATACCACTCCATTCTTTATGAAAAGTAGTTCAGCATTTCAAAACAAATGACCTACAACAGTGTGTGACCAACCCCACCACAATCTATGGATCAACATTGGACCTTGTTCACTGGAGGACATTTGCCATCAATAATTTACAATGATTGTTATTACTCAGACCACATGACACTTTTAATTAAAAAAAAAATTCAATGACTATTAAAAGGTAATGTTTTATAGGTATAGGACTTCTTATTCATATGCAAGTGTTGTAGATTCCTGATCATATCAAGATTTGTTCAGGCAATATTGTTTCCTTGAATAAATCTTGTGAATTTAAGGAGGCTTGAGGATACAGATCTTAAACAATAGTTTGTTATTCTTAGCCTATTACTGAGGGAATTAAAAAAGGGTGAAACATTTGCGAGCCTCCTTAATATTCACGGCGGGGACATTCGTGTCATTCCGACACATCTAGTTTTTCTTCTTTTCACAAATGAACTGACAGGTTTTTACTTCAATAAAATAGTTAATTTTCCTTTTCATTTGAATGAAAAACAGATAATATTTATCTACTGAAATAAAACACCATGTTTTGTATGATAATCATGAACTTTTTGTAATGTTAAGAAAAGATTCAGACGAAAGATTGACCACTTCTCGTATAAAAAAAAGGTGTTGAATCTGAAAATGGACATAATCTTGCACAGTTCAATAGAAAATGACTTAAGAGGTTTGAGTCAATTTATTAATCAAATTTTATTAAGAAAAAGAATAATTGGAGTTTTAAGATATAATATGTTTGAATCAACTATGTGTACTTGAGTTTTCAGTTCATTCAAAAATAAATTAATGATGTTCCAGTGAAGGACAGTCTTATCATATTTAAGACATCATTTTCTTCAGGTTCTAAAGTTGCCAGTGTCCTAGGCCACACACAGAGAATATTTAGTGCTGAATTCCGTCCAGATTCTGACAGTCAGTTTGTATCTGTTGGTGTAAAGCATGTTAAATTCTGGACTGTAACTGGAAGTGAACTGACAGGAAAACGTGGAATCTTAACCAGTGCTGGTACAGGAGTTGAGGCCAAAAAGATGCAGACAATGTTATGTGTTGCATTTGGTGCAGTAAGTGTTTAAAGACTAGACTCCTGGATACATAGACATGGTCTACATTAACATCATTTTCTTCATCCTTTACAATACCTGTTTGCTTTTTGTTTTTATGTGACTGCCAACATTTTTCGGTGGTATTATGTTTTGGTGCTGTCATCGTTGTCATTGTCTGTCTGTAAACAGAATGGTTTCCATGTGATAACCTAAGTTGTAGTTGATGGATCCTTCTAAATTTTGAACACAATGATCATTGGCACTGAATAAAGACTGGTGTTTGTTTTGGGTATTGTAACCCTATCTGTTTTCAAACAAGATGCGGAAAATTGATGTTTCTGTTATTTGTACACGGAGAGCTTATTTGTCATCTGATTTTGATGGAGCTTTTTCTAATAATGTATTCCTTAGGAAAATCTCTTTCATGAAAATGCATAGCGTTATAATGTAACTGTTACTGTTTTTAACATAAAAGGAGCCCAAAGGGGGGAATTTTCAAAATTTTATCTTTTTAGCTCACCTGGCCAAAGGCCACGTGAGCTTTTGCCATCACTTGGCGTCCATCGTCGTACGTCGTAAACTTTCACATTTAAATCTTCTCCTCTGAAACCCCTGAACCAAATTAAACCAAACCTGGCAGGGATGATCCTTGGGTGGGTCCCTTTCAAAATTGTGCCCAACAGACCCACCCTCCATTCAAGATGGCTGCTGTTACTAAAAATAGAAATTTCTTCAATTGTCAATTGCTGCTTTATTATAAATCTAAATGAGCTTAAATTTTTATTGCAGCTACATGGAAATGAGTAGTTTAACATGTATTCTGGGTTTTTCTGTGAGATTTTTTCAACCAGTTTATTCCGTTTAGGAATATTATGAGATAAAAATCACATCAAAATCTTTTGCTCAGAAATTTGAGTTGAAATGATCTTTGGGTGGCCCACGTTCAAAATTATGTGTAACACCCCCATTTTCTATCAACTTTAGATGTCAAATTGAAAACCAGGTGAGCGATTACAGGCCTCTAGTTTTATTTTTTCATCCAATAAAAACAATTTGTTATTTTATTTAAAAAAGATGCCCAAATTCCGAAAGTTTGCATATTTAGAAGACATATTTAGAAGACATATTTAGAAGACATATTTAGAAGGCATATTTAGAAGACATATTTAGAAGGCATATTTAGAAGACATATTTAGAAGACATATTTAGAAGGCATATTTAGAAGGCATATTTAGAAGGCATATTTAGAAGGCATATTTAGAAGGCATATTTAGAAGGCATATTTGGAAGGCATATTTAGAAGGCATATTTAGAAGACATATTTAGAAGGCATATTTAGAAGGCATATTTAGAAGACATATTTAGAAGGCATATTTAGAAGGCATATTTAGAAGGCATATTTAGAAGGCATATTTAGAAGGCATATTTAGAAGGCATATTTAGAAGGCATATTTAGAAGACATATTTAGAAGGCATATTTAGAAGACATATTTAGAAGACATATTTAGAAGACATATTTAGAAGGCATATTTAGAAGGCATATTTAGAAGGCATATTTAGAAGGCATATTTAGAAGGCATATTTAGAAGACATATTTAGAAGGCATATTTAGAAGGCATATTTAGAAGACATATTTAGAAGACATATTTAGAAGGCATATTTAGAAGACATATTTAGAAGGCATATTTAGAAGACATATTTAGAAGGCATATTTAGAAGGCATATTTAGAAGGCATATTTAGAAGGCATATTTAGAAGGCATATTTAGAAGACATATTTAGAAGGCATATTTAGAAGGCATATTTAGAAGACATATTTAGAAGGCATATTTAGAAGGCATATTTAACACTTGAAATAGTAAAACAAGACAAATGTGCAAAATACGATGTGTCCAGCATATTTCTGTGTCCAACACATTATTGTGTCAAGCAAAATACAGTGCCCACACTTGCTTCTAATATGCACTTGTTCAACTTTCCCTTGTCGATATGCTGCGGTCGTATCATGCATTGTTCTGCCCTTTATTTGTTTCTTTTGTTGATGAAAATGATATTTAAAAAAAGTAAATATCAAGGAAAAATATTTAGAAATGAAATGTAGTAGTCCCCTCTTATAAGGACACTCCCACTAAGGGGAACCTCTTTTATCAGGCCAGATTTCAGATGCACTAAGATAGTAAAACACTACTGAATTGTCTCCCTCAAGAGGCTATCTTTCTGGCCACTTTTATTTATTGCAAAAGGGTCAGCCTTCTTAGAGGAGGACTACTGTATATGTATTATTAAGCAAAATAAATAGGTTTCCAATAATTAATATCACATTGCTAATATCATGTGTAACACATCACCCTAAAGATGCTAGCTGTTGTGTTACATCTGGTTTCATATTAAATAGATAATTAATTGCTAATTTATTATTGGAAAATGTTACATGCAATTGCATGTAGAAAATATTTTTTGTTATAATGCACATATTTTCCTTTGCAGAACAGTTTGACATACACTGGTGCCATGAGTGGTGATGTCTATGTATGGCAGGAGACAACATTAGTTAGGATTGTACCAAAGGCCCACACTGGTCCTGTTTTTACTATGTTTACCACACTAAGGGATGGTTTCATTGTAACTGGTGGTAAAGATCCCCCGTAAGTATCTGTATTGTTATAATAAGTGTCTTTTCTTTTTAGGGTTAGGATTGTGGACTTGAACATATACATGGATCAAATTTGGGAAGGTGATTTTCTGAAATCCAGAATTGACTTTCAAACCTAAAAGAAATTATGAACATTAACAAAATATGATGTACAATTTTATAATTTTACCATGTATCTTAAAATCCACAAAAAGGAATTGATATTTTAAATCAGGAATATATATTTATGAAGAGTGTGTATCCAGAAAATTTCAATTGAGGGTGACCTATATCAGCACCAATAAATTTGATCGTTGAACAGAATAAGTAAATTTTTTTTAGAAATTGCCAGCCCATACAATTTGTTTTTGTAAGAAAATGCCTGAGATATGGTCTAGTCAAAGGGTTTGCAATCAAAGCATTGTAGAGGACAGTATCTTAAAGTTTGTTTTCCTGTATATATTTCAGTCCATACAGTGCTGTTACAAAGAAAACTGTATATTGTACATTAAACTTTAGTGCATTAAAATAGGATGTAACATTAAGTCTTTCATTCTTTACCAGATCCAAAGACAATGGTCCTGTTAAACTTTGGGACCAGGAAATGAAAAGAAGACGAGCCTTCCCATTACATGAAGCTGGAACTAAAACAGATGTTGTCAAATCAGTCTGTAGAACAAAGGTAAAATTAGGTTCTTGTAGTATCACTGATATGATATCTTGTATTATCACCTATTTTATTGAAATAATGCCGAATTTGCATGTGTTCCCAATAAAAGCATAATTTGTGCGTGTTATTTGCCTCCGGGGCAATAACATTTTACGAGGGCAATAATTATCTGCCCTCTTGTGAAGGGCAATAACATGTTATCTGCCCTGGCAACATATGTGATAAATAAATTAATACATGACCTTTTTCATATTGCCCTTGTCATCAGCCCTCGACTGATATCGTCCCTCGGGGCCGATATCAAGATCTCGTGCTGATAACAAGGGCAATATGAAAAAGGCCATGTATTAATCTATAATTATCACATATTTATAAGTAATAACATCAATTTTGCCCATACGTAAACACCGGAAGTACCACAGCGATATCAGCCCATGGGCAGATATCGGGGCAAAATCTGATAACACGATATTAAGCCTTTCTATAAATAGATCAATGCATGACTTTTTCCACAACAGGACTGTTATCATCCCTCAATGATATCCATATAAGTTTGGTGTCTGTGTGGGAAGTTAATTTTGTTCTTTTTAATTCAATGTAGAAATATGTGATAAATAGATTAATGTATGCCTTTTTCCATTTCAGGGCTGTTATCATCCCTCGGGCTAAAGCCCTCTGGCCGATATCGGTCTCTCGGGATGATAACAGTCCTGATATGGAAAAAGGCATGCATTAATCTATAAGTATCACTGATATGATATCTTGGAGAACACAAAGTTTAACATAGCATAAAAGTACTAAAATCTTACACATAACAATCAATGATAACAGATTTACACTCTCTAAGTATAACAATCAATAATAACAGATTTACACTCTCTAAGCATAACAATCAATGATAACAGATTTACACTCTCTAAGTATAACAATCAATGATAACAGATTTACACTCTCTAAGTATAACAATCAATGATAACAGATTTACACTCTCTAAGCATAGCAATCAATGATAACAGATTTACACTCTCTAAGTATAACAATCAATGATAACAGATTTACACTCTCTAAACATAACAATCAATGATAACAGATTTACACTCTCTAAGCATAACAATCTATGATAACAGATTTACACTCTCTAAGCATAACAATCAATGATAACAGATTTACACTCTCTAAACATAACAATCAATGATAACAGATTTACACTCTCTAAGCTTAACAATGATAACAGATTTACACTCTCTAAGCATAACAATCAATGATAACAGATTTACACTCTCTAAGCATAACAATCAATGATAACAGATTTACACTCTCTAAGTATAACAATCAATGATAACAGATTTACACTCTCTAAGCATAACAATCAATGATAACAGATTTACACTCTCTAAGCATAACAATCAATGATAACAGATTTACACTCTCTAAACGTAACAATCAATGATAACAGATTTACACTCTCTAAGCATAACAATCAATGATAACAGATTTACACTCTAAGCATAACAATCAATGATAACAGACTTACACTCTCTAAGTATAACAATCAATGATAACAGATTTACACTCACTAAGCATAACAATCAATGATAACAGATTTACACTCTCTAAGCATAACAATCAATGATAACAGATTTACACTCTCTAAGCATAACAATCAATGATAACAGATTTACACTCTCTAAGCATAACAATCAATGATAACAGATTTACACTCTCTAAACATAACAATCAATGATAACAGATTTACACTCTCTAAGCATAACAATCAATGATAACAAATTTACACTCTCTAAGCATAACAATCAATGATAACAGATTTACACTCTCTAAACATAACAATCAATGATAACAGATTTACACTCTCTAAGCTTAACAATCAATGATAACATATTTACACTCTCTAAGCATAACAATCAATGATAACAGATTTACACTCTCTAAGCATAACAATCAATGATAACAGATTTACACTCTCTAAGTATAACAATCAATGATAACAGATTTACACTCTCTAAGCATAACAATCAATGATAACAGATTTACACTCTCTAAGCATAACAATCAATGATAACAGATTTACACTCTCTAAGTATAACAATCAATGATAACAGATTTACACTCTCTAAGCATAACAATCAATGATAACAGATTTACACTCTCTAAGCATAACAATCAATGATAACAGATTTACACTCTCTAAGCATAACAATCAATGATAACAGATTTACACTCTCTAAGCATAACAATCAATGCTAACAGATTTACACTCTCCAAGCATAACAATCAATGATAACAGATTTACACTCTCTAAGCATAACAATCAATGATAACAGATTTACACTCTCTAAGCATAACAATCAATGATAACAGATTTACACTCTGTAAGCATAACAATCAATGATAACAGATTTACACTCTCTATGCATAACAATCAATGATAACAGATTTACACTCTCTATGCATAACAATCAATGATAACAGATTTACACTCTCTAAGCATAACAATCAATGATAACAGATTTACACTCTCTAAGCATAACAATCAATGCTAACAGATTTACACTCTCCAAGCATAACAATCAATGATAACAGATTTACACTCTCTAAGCATAACAATCAATGATAACAGATTTACACTCTCTAAGCATAACAATCAATGATAACAGATTTACACTCTCTAAGCATAACAATCAATGATAACAGATTTACACTCTCTAAGCATAACAATCAATGATAACAGATTTACACTCTCTAAGCATAACAATCAATGATAACAGATTTACACTCTCTAAGCATAACAATCAATGATAACAGATTTACACTCTCTAAGCATAACAATCAATGATAACAGATTTACACTCTCTAAGCATAACAATCAATGACAACAGATTTACACTCTCTAAGCATAACAATCAATGATAACAGATTTACACTCTCTAAGCATAACAATCAATGATAACAGATTTACACTCTCTAAGTATAACAATCAATGATAACAGATTTACACTCTCTAAGTATAACAATCAATGATAACAGATTTACACTCTCTAAGCATAACAATCAATGATAACAGATTTACACTCTCTAAGCATAACAATCAATGATAACAGATTTACACTCTCTAAGCATAACAATCAATGATAACAGATTTACACTCTCTAAGCATAACAATCAATGATAACAGATTTACACTCTCCAAGCATAACAATCAATGATAACAGATTTACACTCTCTAAGAATAACAATCAATGATAACAGATTTACACTCTCTATGCATAACAATCAATGATAACAGATTTACACTCTCTAAGCATAACAATCAATGATAACAGATTTACACTCTCTAAGCATAACAATCAATGATAACAGATTTACACTCTCTAAGTATAACAATCAATGATAACAGATTTACACTCTCTAAGTATAACAATCAATGATAACAGATTTACACTCTCTAAGTATAACAATCAATTATAACAGATTTACACTCTCTATGCATAACAATCAATGATAACAGATTTACACTCTCTAAGCATAACAATCAATGATAACAGATTTACACTCTCTAAGCATAACAATTAATGATAACAGATTTACACTCTCTAAGCATAACAATCAATGATAACAGATTTACACTCTCTAAACGTAACAATCAATGATAACAGATTTACACTCTCTAAGCATAACAATCAATGCTAACAGATTTACACTCTCCAAGCATAACAATCAATGATAACAGATTTACACTCTCTAAGCATAACAATCAATGATAACAGATTTACACTCTCTAAGAATAACAATCAATGATAACAGATTTACACTCTGTAAGCATAACAATCAATGATAACAGATTTACACTCTCTATGCATAACAATCAATGATAACAGATTTACACTCTCTAAGTATAACAATCAATGATAACAGATTTACACTCTCTAAGTATAACAATCAATGATAACAGATTTACACTCTCTAAGCATAACAATCAATGATAACAGATTTACACTCTCTAAGCATAACAATCAATGATAACAGATTTACACTCTCTAAGCATAACAATCAATGATAACAGATTTACACTCTCTAAGTATAACAATCAATGATAACAGATTTACACGCTCTAAGCATAACAATCAATGATAACAGATTTACACTCTCTAAGCATAACAATCAATGATAACAGATTTACACTCTCTAAGCATAACAATCAATGATAACAGATTTACACTCACTAAGCATAACAATCAATGATAACAGCTTTACACTCTCTAAGTATAACAATCAACGATAACAGATTTACACTCTCTAAGCATAACAATCAATGATAACAGATTTACACTCTCTAAGTATAACAATCAATGATAACAGATTTACACTCTCTAAACATAACAATCAATGATAACAGATTTACACTATCTAAACATAACAATCAATGATAACAGATTTACACTCTAAGCATAACAATTAATGATAACAGATTTACACTCTCTAAGCATAACAATCAATGCTAACAGATTTACACTCTCCAAGCATAACAATCAATGATAACAGATTTACACTCTCTAAGCATAACAATCAATGATAACAGATTTACACTCTCTAAGCATAACAATCAATGATAACAGATTTACACTCTCTAAGCATAACAATCAATGATAACAGATTTACACTCTCTAAGCATAACAATCAATGATAACAGATTTACACTCTCTAAGCATAACAATCAATGATAACAGATTTACACTCTCTAAGCATAACAATCAATGATAACAGATTTACACTCTCTAAGCATAACAATCAATGATAACAGATTTACACTCTCTAAGCATAACAATCAATGACAACAGATTTACACTCTCTAAGCATAACAATCAATGATAACAGATTTACACTCTCTAAGCATAACAATCAATGATAACAGATTTACACTCTCTAAGTATAACAATCAATGATAACAGATTTACACTCTCTAAGTATAACAATCAATGATAACAGATTTACACTCTCTAAGCATAACAATCAATGATAACAGATTTACACTTTCTAAGCATAACAATCAATGATAACAGATTTACACTCTCTAAGCATAACAATCAATGATAACAGATTTACACTCTCTAAGCATAACAATCAATGATAACAGATTTACACTCTCCAAGCATAACAATCAATAATAACAGATTTACACTCTCTAAGAATAACAATCAATGATAACAGATTTACACTCTCTATGCATAACAATCAATGATAACAGATTTACACTCTCTAAGCATAACAATCAATGATAACAGATTTACACTCTCTAAGCATAACAATCAATGATAACAGATTTACACTCTCTAAGTATAACAATCAATGATAACAGATTTACACTCTCTAAGTATAACAATCAATGATAACAGATTTACACTCTCTAAGTATAACAATCAATTATAACAGATTTACACTCTCTATGCATAACAATCAATGATAACAGATTTACACTCTCTAAGCATAACAATCAATGATAACAGATTTACACTCTCTAAGCATAACAATTAATGATAACAGATTTACACTCTCTAAGCATAACAATCAATGATAACAGATTTACACTCTCTAAACGTAACAATCAATGATAACAGATTTACACTCTCTAAGCATAACAATCAATGATAACAGATTTACACTCTCTAAGCATAACAATCAATGCTAACAGATTTACACTCTCCAAGCATAACAATCAATGATAACAGATTTACACTCTCTAAGCATAACAATCAATGATAACAGATTTACACTCTCTAAGAATAACAATCAATGATAACAGATTTACACTCTGTAAGCATAACAATCAATGATAACAGATTTACACTCTCTATGCATAACAATCAATGATAACAGATTTACACTCTCTAAGTATAACAATCAATGATAACAGATTTACACTCTCTAAGTATAACAATCAATGATAACAGATTTACACTCTCTAAGCATAACAATCAATGATAACAGATTTACACTCTCTAAGCATAACAATCAATGATAACAGATTTACACTCTCTAAGCATAACAATCAATGATAACAGATTTACACTCTCTAAGTATAACAATCAATGATAACAGATTTACACGCTCTAAGCATAACAATCAATGATAACAGATTTACACTCTCTAAGCATAACAATCAATGATAACAGATTTACACTCTCTAAGCATAACAATCAATGATAACAGATTTACACTCACTAAGCATAACAATCAATGATAACAGCTTTACACTCTCTAAGTATAACAATCAACGATAACAGATTTACACTCTCTAAGCATAACAATCAATGATAACAGATTTACACTCTCTAAGTATAACAATCAATGATAACAGATTTACACTCTCTAAACATAACAATCAATGATAACAGATTTACACTATCTAAACATAACAATCAATGATAACAGATTTACACTCTAAGCATAACAATTAATGATAACAGATTTACACTCTCTAAGTATAACAATCAATGATAACAGATTTACACTCTCTAAGCATAACAATCAATGATAACAGATTTACACTCTCTAAGCATAACAATCAATGATAACAGATTTACACTATCTAAGCATAACAATCAATGATAACAGATTTACACTCTCTAAGTATAACAATCAATGATAACAGATTTACACTCTCTAAGCATAACAATCAATGATAACAGATTTACACTCTCTAAGCATAACAATCAATGATAACAGATTTACACTCTCTAAGCATAACAATCAATGATAACAGATTTACACTCTCTAAGTATAACAATCAATGATAACAGATTTACACTCTCTAAGTATAACAATCAATGATAACAGATTTACACTCTCTAAGCATAACAATCAATGATAACAGATTTACACTTTCTAAGCATAACAATCAATGATAACAGATTTACACTCTCTAAGCATAACAATCAATGATAACAGATTTACACTCTCTAAACATAACAATCAATGATAACAGATTTACACTCTCTAAGCATAACAATCAATGATAACAGATTTACACTCTCTAAGCATAACAATCAATGATAACAGATTTACACTCTCTAAACATAACAATCAATGATAACAGATTTACACTCTCTAAGCTTAACAATCAATGATAACATATTTACACTCTCTAAGCATAACAATCAATGATAACAGATTTACACTCTCTAAGCATAACAATCAATGACAACAGATTTACACTCTCTAAGCATAACAATCAATGATAACAGATTTACACTCTCTAAACATAACAATCAATGATAACAGATTTACACTCTCTAAGTATAACAATCAATGATAACAGATTTACACTCTCTAAGTATAACAATCAATGATAACAGATTTACACTCTCTAAGCATAACAATCAATGATAACATATTTACACTCTCTAAGCATAACAATCAATGATAACAGATTTACACTCTCTAAGTATAACAATCAATAATAACAGATTTACACTCTCTAAGTATAACAATCAATGATAACAGATTTACACTCTCTAAGCATAACAATCAATGATAACAGATTTACACTCTCTAAGCATAACAATCAATGATAACAGATTTACACTCTCTAAGTATAACAATCAATGATAACAGATTTACACTCTCTAAGTATAACAATCAATGATAACAGATTTACACTCTCTAAGCATAACAATCAATGATAACAGATTTACACTTTCTAAGCATAACAATCAATGATAACAGATTTACACTCTCTAAACATAACAATCAATGATAACAGATTTACACTCTCTAAGCATAACAATCAATGATAACAGATTTACACTCTCTAAGTATAACAATCAATGATAACAGATTTTCACTCTCTAAACATAACAATCAATGATAACAGATTTACACTCTCTAAGCATAACAATCAATGATAACAGATTTACACTCTCTAAGTATAACAATCAATGATAACAGATTTACACTCTCTAAACATAACAATCAATGATAACAGATTTACACTCTCTAAGCATAACAATCAATGATAACAGATTTACACTCTCTCTAAGTATAACAATCAATGATAACAGATTTACACTCTCTAAGTATAACAATCAATGATAACAGATTTACACTCTCTAAGCATAACAATCAATGATAACAGATTTACACTCTCTAAGTATAACAATCAATGATAACAGATTTACACTCTCTAAGTATAACAATCAATGATAACAGATTTACACTCTCTAAGTATAACAATCAATGATAACAGATTTACACTCTCTAAGTATAACAATCAATGATAACAGATTTACACTCTCTAAGCATAACAATCAATGATAACAGATTTACACTCTCTAAGTATAACAATCAATGATAACAGATTTACACTCTCTAAGTATAACAATCAATGATAACAGATTTACACTATCTAAGTATAACAATTAATGAGAACAGATTTACACTCTCTAAGTATAACAATCAATGATAACAGATTTACACTCTCTAAGTATAACAATTAATGATAACAGATTTACACTCTCTAAGTATAACAATCAATGATAACAGATTTACACTCTCTAAGTATAACAGTCAATGATAACAGATTTACACTCTCTAAACATAACAATCAATGATAACAGATTTACACTCTCTAAGTATAACAATCAATGATAACAGATTTACACTCTCTAAGTATAACAATCAATGATAACAGATTTACACTCTCTAAACATAACAATCAATGATAACAGATTTACACTCTCTAAGCATAACAATCAATGATAACAGATTTACACTCTCTAAGTATAACAATCAATGATAACAGATTTACGCTCTCTAAGCATAACAATCAATGATAACAGATTTACACTCTCTAAGCATAACAATCAATGATAACAGATTTACACTCTCTAAGCATAACAATCAATGATAACAGATTTACACTCTCTAAGTATAACAATCAATGATAACAGATTTACACTCTCTAAGTATAACAATCAATGATAACAGATTTACACTCTCTAACTTAGTCTAAGCATAACATGTGATTCATGTAATGTAAAGTTGATTTATATTCAAATTATCATGATATCTACATTATTTTGAAATATACATTAAATATATATGTAGTTGAAACTCATTATCTCACACTCAGAAAAATTGTTTCCATGGATACCTCAAAGTAAACATTAAGTCCATACATGTACATATAGTACCTTTCAGCTAAATTTATTGCAGATAACTTGAATACTGGAGTATTTTTCTAAGTAAAATAATTTGTTCCTTCCAATTCAACACTACAAGGTTTGTAATTTTATTTTAGGGTAAACTATTGGTTGGAACAAAGATGAATTCCATAATAGAAATAGGAGAAAAGGATGGACATATACATATATTGTTATCTGCTCATGCTGAGGGAGAGTTATGGGGTTTGGATAGTCATCCAACTGTGCCAAGGTTTATAACAGCTAGTTTTGATGGAACTGTCAGATTATGGGACCTTAGTAATAGGGTATGTATACATCTTAAGGGAGATAATCAGGGTATGTATACATCTGAAGGGGGATAATCATCTTTCTGTACTAAGATTCATCACAGTAAAGTCTATTAGAATAGGATGAAACTCTTCAATGGTATTATTAAGATTAGAAAATAATATTCACTGATCATTCTACACAAAATGTTTTCACTATGAGCCAATTAAAGATTATATAATGACATTCACCATGTATTGTTTGTACTATAAAATGCTTCAGTGTGTATATCACAAATATGATGAAACATTGATATACAATATGTGTCACTATGATAAAGTTACCTATTAAAACGTTGAGAAATCACATGACACTTTATTCCATATGCTTTATTCGGTTACTACATATGGAAATATGAAGATAATACATGTATAACTAAAATAGAAGAGTTATTGGCCCTGGAATAGTAGTTAACTGTACCGACAGGGTAATAGGGTTGGGGTTATGGTGTTTAGCGCAACTTTTAACAATATTTAAATTATATTGTGGCGGTCAGTTTTATTGGTGGAGTAAACAGGAGTACCCGGAGAAAA
Organism: Bathymodiolus brooksi; assembly: GCA_963680875.1. Taxonomy (NCBI): domain Eukaryota; kingdom Metazoa; phylum Mollusca; class Bivalvia; order Mytilida; family Modiolidae; genus Bathymodiolus; species Bathymodiolus brooksi. The sequence continues at coordinate 87,228,279 of OY804576.1, read as the reverse complement.
CCACCTACCTGTCGCAAATCACTGACCAACTTTATCACATAATGTTGTAACGAGTACACCTCCAAAAGGGTAGTAGTTTTAATGGAATGGTGAAATAAGTAATGTAGTATACATATAATTTAATAGCTAAGTTGATAGTTGGATTTATTTTTTATTGAACAAATACAGGTTTAAAAGAATATGCTCAATTTATTACTATATCATGAGTCAGTTTTTATTATCACTAGTCAGTTCTTATTATCATTAGTCAGTTTTTATTATCGGTAGTCAGTTTTTATTATCGGTAGTCAGTTTTTATTATCATTAGTCAGTTTTTATTATCACTAATCAGTTTTTATTATCATTAGTCAGTTTTTATTATCATTAGTCAGTTTTTATTATCGGTAGTCAGTTTTTATTATCGGTGGTCAATTTTTATTATCATTAGTCAGTTTTTATTATCTGTAGTCAGTTTTTATTATCGGTAGTCAGTTTTTATTATCCTTAGTCAGTTTTTATTATCATTAGTCAGTTTTTATTATCATTAGTCAGTTTTTATTATCGATAGTCAGTTTTTATTATCATTAGTCAGTTTTTATTATCATTAGTCAGTTTTTAGTATCATTAGTCAGTTTTTATTATCGATAGTCAGTTTTTATTATCATTAGTCAGTTTTTATTATCATTAGTCAGTTTTTAGCTCACCTGACCCAAAGGGTCATGTGAGCTATTCTCATCACTTGGCGTCCGTCGTCGTCGTCCGTCGTCCGTCGTCCGTCGTCCGTCGTCCGTCGTCCGTCGTACGTCGTAAACTTTTTCAAAAATCTTCTCCTCTGAAAGTACTAGACCAATGGAAACCAAACTTGGTCTGAATCATTACTAGGGTATCTAGTTTCAAAATTGTGTCCGGTGATGCCGTGCACCAACCAACATGGCCGCTGTTACTAAAAATAGAACATATGGTAAAATTGCAGGTTTTTGGTAATAACTCAAAAACCGTTGGTAATATCAAAAATCTGACATGGGGTAAAAATGATCAGCACATCAAGATCTACCTACCCTGCAATTTTGAAGTAAATCTGATTACCCATCTTGGAGTTATTGCCCTTTTTTCATCAAATTTGTAAAATTTTAATGCTTTTCGTCTTATATTTCAAAAACTATAAGAGATAAAGGTTAACTTTAAATTGCAAAAATGTGCGGCATATCAAGATCTACATACCCTGCAATTTTGAAGTAAATCCCATTACTCATTTTGGAGTTATTGCCCTTTTTTCATTAAATTTTCAAAATTTTAATACTTTTCGTCCTTTATTTCAAAAACTATAACAGACAGATGGTAAGTTGAAACTGCAAACATGCTCAGCATGTCAAGATCTACCTACCCTGCAATTTTGAAGTAAATTTGATTACCCATCTAGGAGTTATTGCCCTTTTTTCATCAATTTTTTTTTTTCATTTTAATACTTTTCGTCTTATATTTCAAAAACTATTTAGAGATAGATGTTAAGTTTATTGCAAAAATGTGCAGCATATCAAGATCTACCTACCCTGCAATTTTGAAGTAAATCCCATTACCCATTTTGACCGATTATGCAAATTAGAAAAAAGGGGGGATGAAATTAAAAAAAAATCTTCTCCTCTGAAACTACTGAACCAATCTCAACCAAACTTTGCTGAAATGATCCTTAGGTGGTCCCCTTTCAAAATTGTGTCCGTTAGCGCCGTCCTGTATCCAAGATGGCCGCCATTACTAAAAATAGAAATTTCTTCAAATGATCAAAACTGCTCTATTTTAAGCCAGAAAGTGCCCAAATTTGAACTGTATAAGCATGATGAGCTTTTTAACATATATTACGGGATTTTTTATGAACTTTGAACTTTTACCGAGTTTGACCGATTATGAAATTAAAAAAGGGGGGATGAAATTAAAAAAAAATCTTCTCCTCTGAAACTACTGAGCCAATCTCAACCAAACTTTGCTGAAATGATCCTTAGGTGGTCCCCTTTCAAAATTGTGTCCGTCAGCGCCGTCCTGTATCCAAGATGGCCACCATTACTAAAAATAGAAATTTCTTCAAATGGCCAAAACTGCTCTATTTTAAGCCAGAAAGTGCCCAAATTTGAACTGTATAAGCATAATGATGAGCTTTTTAACATATATTACGGGATTTTTTATGAACTTTGAACTTTTACCGATTTTGACCGATTATGAAATTTAAAAAAAGGGGGGATGAAATTAAAAAAAAATCTTCTCCTCTGAAACTACTGAGCCAATTTCAACCAAACTTTGCTGAAATGATCCTTAGGTGGTCCCCTTTTAAAATTGTGTCCGTCAGCGCCGTCCTGTATCCAAGATGGCCGCCATTACTAAAAATAGAAATTTCTTCAAATGGCCAAAACTGCTCTATTTTAAGCCAGAAAGTGCCAAAATTTGAACTGTATAAGCATAATGATGAGCTTTTTAACATGTATTACTGGATTTTTTATGAACTTTGAACTTTTACCGATTTTGACCGATTATGAAATTAAAAAAAGGGGGGATGAAATTTAAAAAAAATCTTCTCCTCTGAAACTACTGAGCCAATCTCAACCAAACTTTGCTGAAATGATCCTTAGGTGGTCCCCTTTCAAAATTGTGTCCGTCAGCGCCGTTCTGTATCCAAGATGGCCACCATTACTAAAAATAGAAATTTCTTCAAATGGCCAAAACTGCTCTATTTTAAGCCAGAAAGTGCCCAAATTTGAACTGTATAAGCATAATGATGAGCTTTTTAACATATATTACGGGATTTTTTATGAACTTTGAACTTTTACCGATTTTGACCGATTATGAAATTAAAAAAAAGGGGGGATGAAATTAAAAAAAAATCTTCTCCTCTGAAACTACTGAGCCAATTTCAACCAAACTTTGCTGAAATGATCCTTAGGTGGTCCCCTTTTAAAATTGTGTCCGTCAGCGCCGTCCTGTATCCAAGATGGCCGCCATTACTAAAAATAGAAATTTCTTCAAATGGCCAAAACTGCTCTATTTTAAGCCAGAAAGTGCCAAAATTTGAACTGTATAAGCATAATGATGAGCTTTTTAACATGTATTACTGGATTTTTTATGAACTTTGAACTTTTACCGATTTTGACCGATTATGAAATTAAAAAAAGGGGGGATGAAATTTAAAAAAAATCTTCTCCTCTGAAACTACTGAGCCAATCTCAACCAAACTTTGCTGAAATGATCCTTAGGTGGTCCCCTTTCAAAATTGTGTCCGTCAGCGCCGTCCTGTATCCAAGATGGCCACCATTACTAAAAATATAAATTTCTTCAAATGGCCAAAACTGCTCTATTTTAAGCCAGAAAGTGCCCAAATTTGAACTGTATAAGCATAATGATGAGCTTTTTAACATATATTACGGGATTTTTTATGAACTTTGAACTTTTACCGATTTTGACCGATTATGAAATTAAAAAAAGGGGGGATGAAATTAAAAAAAAATCTTCTCCTCTGAAACTACTGAGCCAATTTCAACCAAACTTTGCTGAAATGATCCTTAGGTGGTCCCCTTTTAAAATTGTGTCCGTCAGCGCCGTCCTGTATCCAAGATGGCCGCCATTACTAAAAATAGAAATGTCTTCAAATGGCCAAAACTGCTCTATTTTAAGCCAGAAAGTGCCAAAATTTGAACTGTATAAGCATAATGATGAGCTTTTTAACATGTATTACGGGATTTTTTATGAACTTTGAACTTTTACCAATTTTGACCGATTATGAAATTAAAAAAAAGGGGGGATGAAATTAAAAAAAATCTTCTCCTCTGAAACTACTGAGCCAATTTCAACCAAACTTTGCTGAAATGATCCTTAGGTGATCCCCTTTTAAAATTGTGTCCGTCAGCGCCGTCCTGTATCCAAGATGGCCACCATTACTTAAAATAGAAATTTCTTCAAATGGCCAAAACTGCTCTATTTTAAGCCAGAAAGTGCCCAAATTTGAACTGTATAAGCATAATGATGAGCTTTTTAACATATATTACGGGATTTTTTATGAACTTTGAACTTTTACCGATTTTGACCGATTATGAAATTTAAAAAAAGGGGGGATGAAATTTAAAAAAAATCTTCTCCTCTGAAACTACTGAGCCAATTTCAACCAAACTTTGCTGAAATGATCCTTAGGTGGTCCCCTTTTAAAATTGTGTCCGTCAGCGCCGTCCTGTATCCAAGATGGCCGCCATTACTAAAAATAGAAATTTCTTCAAATGGCCAAAACTGCTCTATTTTAAGCCAGAAAGTGCCAAAATTTGAACTGTATAAGCATAATGATGAGCTTTTTAACATGTATTACGGGATTTTTTATGAACTTTGAACTTTTACCGATTTTGACCGATTATGAAATTAAAAAAAGGGGGGATGAAATTTTAAAAAAATCTTCTCCTCTGAAACTACTGAGCCAATCTCAACCAAACTTTGCTGAAATGATCATTAGGTGGTCCCCTTTCAAAATTGTGTCCGTCAGCGCCGTCCTGTATCCAAGATGGCCACCATTACTAAAAATAGAAATTTCTTCAAATGGCCAAAACTGCTCTATTTTAAGCCAGAAAGTGCCCAAATTTGAACTGTATAAGCATAATGATGAGCTTTTTAACATATATTACGGGATTTTTTATGAACTTTGAACTTTTACCGATTTTGACCGATTATGAAATTAAAAAAAAGGGGGGATGAAATTAAAAAAAAATCTTCTCCTCTGAAACTACTGAGCCAATTTCAACCAAACTTTGCTGAAATGATCCTTAGGTGGTCCCCTTTTAAAATTGTGTCCGTCAGCGCCGTCCTGTATCCAAGATGGCCGCCATTACTAAAAATAGAAATGTCTTCAAATGGCCAAAACTGCTCTATTTTAAGCCAGAAAGTGCCAAAATTTGAACTGTATAAGCATAATGATGAGCTTTTTAACATGTATTACGGGATTTTTTATGAACTTTGAACTTTTACCAATTTTGACCGATTATGAAATTAAAAAAAAGGGGGGATGAAATTAAAAAAAATCTTCTCCTCTGAAACTACTGAGCCAATTTCAACCAAACTTTGCTGAAATGATCCTTAGGTGATCCCCTTTTAAAATTGTGTCCGTCAGCGCCGTCCTGTATCCAAGATGGCCACCATTACTTAAAATAGAAATTTCTTCAAATGGCCAAAACTGCTCTATTTTAAGCCAGAAAGTGCCCAAATTTGAACTGTATAAGCATAATGATGAGCTTTTTAACATATATTACGGGATTTTTTATGAACTTTGAACTTTTACCGATTTTGACCGATTATGAAATTTAAAAAAAGGGGGGATGAAATTAAAAAAAAATCTTCTCCTCTGAAACTACTGAGCCAATTTCAACCAAACTTTGCTGAAATGATCCTTAGGTGGTCCCCTTTTAAAATTGTGTCCGTCAGCGCCGTCCTGTATCCAAGATGGCCGCCATTACTAAAAATAGAAATTTCTTCAAATGGCCAAAACTGCTCTATTTTAAGCCAGAAAGTGCTCAAATTTGAACTGTATAAGCATAATGATGAGCTTTTTAACATATATTACGGGATTTTTTATGAACTTTGAACTTTTACCGATTTTGACCGATTATGCAAATTAGAAAAAAGGCGGGATGAAATTAAAAAAATCTTCCCCTCTGAAACTACTGAGCCAATCTCAACAAAACTTTGCTGAAATGATCCTTAGGTGGTCCCCTTTCAAAATTGTGTCCGTCAGCGCCGTCCTGTATCCAAGATGGCCACCATTACTAAAAATAGAAATTTCTTCAAATGGCCAAAACTGCTCTATTTTAAGCCAGAAAGTGCCAAAATTTGAACTGTATAAGCATAATGATGAGCTTTTTAACATATATTACGGAATTTTTTATGAACTTTGAAATTTTGCCGATTTTGACCGATTATGCAAATTAGAAAAAAGGGGGGATGAAATTAAAAAAAATATCTTCTCCTCTGAAACTACTGAGCCAATCTCAACCAAACTTTGCTGAAATGATCCTTAGGTGGTCCCCTTTCAAAATTGTGTCCGTCAGCACCGTCCTGTATCCAAGATGGCCACCATTACTAAAAATAGAAATTTCTTCAAATGGCCAAAACTGCTCTATTTTAAGCCAGAAAGTGCCCAAATTTGAACTGTATAAGCATAATGATGAGCTTTTTAACATATATTACGGGATTTTTAAAGAACTTTGAACTTTTACTGATTTTAACCGATTATGCAAATTAGAAAAAAGGGGGGATGAAATTAAAAAAAAATCTTCTCTGAAACTATTGAGCCAATCTCAACCAAACTTTGCTGAAATGATCCTTAGGTGGTCCCCTTTCAAAATTGTGTCCGTCAGCGCCGTCCTGTATCCAAGATGGCCACCATTACTAAAAATAGAAATGTCTTCAAATGGCCAAAACTGCTCTATTTTAAGCCAGAAAGTGCCAAAATTTGAACTGTATAAGCATAATGATGAGCTTTTTAACATATATTATGGGATTTTTAAAGAACTGAACTTTTACTGATTTTAACCGATTATGCAAATTAGAAAAAAGGGGGGATGAAATTAAAAAAAAATCTTCTCTGAAACTATTGAGCCAATCTCAACCAAACTTTGCTGAAATGATCCTTAGGTGGTCCCCTTTCAAAATTGTGTCCGTCAGCGCCGTACTGTATTCAAGATGGCCACCATTACTAAAAATAGAAATTTCTTCAAATGGCCAAAACTGCTCTATTTTAAGCCAGAAAGTGCCAAAATTTGAACTGTATAAGCATAATGATGAGCTTTTTAACATATATTATGAGATTTTTTTATGAACTTTGAACTTTTGCCGATTTTGACCGATTATGCAAATTAGAAAAAAGGGGGGATGAAATTAAAAAAAAATCTTCTCCTCTGAAACTACTGAGCCAATCTCAACCAAACTTTGCTGAAATGATCCTTAGGTGGTCCCCTTTCAAAATTGTGTCCGTCAGCACCGTCCTGTATCCAAGATGGCCACCATTACTAAAAATAGAAATTTCTTCAAATGGTCAAAACTGCTCTATTTTAAGCCAGAAAGTGCCCAAATTTGAACTGTATAAGCATAATGATGAGCTTTTTAACATATATTACGGGATTTTTTATGAACTTAAAACTTTTACCGAGTTTGACCGATTATGCAAATTAGAAAAAGGGGGGATGAAATTAAAAAAATCTTCCTCTCTGAAACTACAGAGCCAATCTCAACCAAACTTTGCTGAAATGATTCTTGGGTGGTCCTCTTCCAAAATTGTGTCCAGCATTTCAGAACACCGACCAAGATGGCCGCCACAGCCGAACTTAATTTAACATAGGACCCTATGGGAAATTCCCATAAAAATCTTTTTGTCTGAAACCATTTGCTCAATAAGAACAAAATTTTGATGAAATAGTCATTGGATGGTTCTCTTCCAAAAATGTGTCTGGCGGTTCGACCTTTCGATCAAATTTTTTTTTTACCTGCAATTTTGAAGTAAATCTGATTACCCATCTTGGAGTTCTTGCCCTTTTTTCATCAAATTTATAAAAATGACGAAGGCTACAATTGTTAATTTTTTTTACCGAAGTTATCAAGTTTTATTGCTTGATGTTGTTATTATACCCAGGTGAGCTATACAGGCTCCTGGGAGCCTCTAGTTATTATCCTTAGTCAGTTTTTATTATCATTAGTCAGTTTTTATTATCGGTAGTCAGTTTTTATTATCTGTATTCAGTTTTTATTATCTGTAGTCAGTTTTTATTATCGGTAGTCAGTTTTTATTATCATTAGTCAGTTTTTATTATCTGTAGTCAGTTTTTATTATTGGTAGTCAGTTTTTATTATCATTAGTCAGTTTTTATTATCATTAGTCAGTTTTTATTATCGGTAGTCAGTTTTTATTATCGGTAGTCAGTTTTTATTATCCTTAGTCAGTTTTTATTATCATTAGTCAGTTTTTATTATCGGTAGTCAGTTTTTATTATCTGTATTCAGTTTTTATTATCTGTAGTCAGTTTTTATTATCGGTAGTCAGTTTTTATTATCTGTAATCAGTTTTTATTATCATTAGTCAGTTTTTATTATCATTAGTCAGTTTTTATTATCGGTAGTCAGTTTTTATTATCATTAGTCAGTTTTTATTATCTGTAGTCAGTTTTTATTATCATTAGTCAGTTTTTATTATCATTAGTCAGTTTTTATTATCGTTAGTCAGTTTTTATTATCTAGTCATTTTTTATTATCTTTAGTCAGTTTTTATTATCATTAATCAGTTTTTATTATCATTAGTCAGTTTTTATTGTCGGTAGTCAGTTTTTATTATCATTAGTCAGTTTTTATTATCTGTAGTCAGTTTTTATTATCATTAGTCAGTTTTTATTATCATTAGTCAGTTTTTATTATCGGTAGTAAGTTTTTATTATCATTAGTCAGTTTTTATTATCATTAATCAGTTTTTATTATTGGTAGTCAGTTTTTATTATCATTAGTCAGTTTTTATTATCATTAGTAAGTTTTTATTATTGGTAGTCAGTTTTTATTATCATTAGTCAGTTTTTATTATCATTAGTCAGTTTTTATTATCTGTAGTCAGTTTTTATTATCATTAGTAAGTTTTTATTATCGGTAGTCAGTTTTTAGTTCACCTGGACCAAAGGTCTATGTGAACTATTGCCATCACTTGGCGTCCGTCGTCTGTCGTCTGTTGTCTGTCGTCTGTAAACTTTTCACATTTCAAGCTTCTTCTCCGAAACCAATGGGCCGATTGGAACCAAACTTAGCAGGAATGTTCTTTGGATGGTCCTCTACAAAGTTACTCTTTTTCGTTCCAGTCGAATATTCAATATGGCTGCCAGGGCCAATAATATGCTCTGATTGGCTGAAATTTCTAAGATCTTCTTCTCTGAAACTAATGAACTGACTGAACCCAAACTGTAAATGAATGATCATTGGAATGTCCTTTACCAAGTTAATGTTTTTTATGCCGATCGGAAATCCAAGATGGCCACCATCGCAGGACATAGATTAACATTGGACCCTATGGGAAAATGTTCAAATGCCTTCTTCTCAGAAACTACAAATATGATTAAAGCCAAACTGTACATGAATGTTCATTGGATTGTCCTCTACAATCTTAAGGTTTTTTGTTCCGATATGAAATTCAAAATGGTGGCTACGGCAGGACTTAGTTTAACATTGGACCCTATGGGAAAAATGTTTCAAAATGCTTCTTCTCTGAAACCACTTGGACAGTTGAAACCAAACTGCCCAGGAATGATCATTGGAAGGTCCTCTACAATTTTTATATTTTTTATGCCGATCGGAAATCCAAGATGGCCGCCACCGCAGGACATAGATTAACATTGGACCCTATGGGGAAATATTCAAATGCCTTCTTCTCAGAAACTACAAATATGATTAAAGCCAAACTGTACATGAATGTTCATTAGATGGTCCTCTACAAACTTTACGTTTTTTGTTCCGATATGAAATTCAAAATGGCGGCTACGGCAGGACTTACTTTAACATTGCACCCTATGGGAAAAATGTTTCAAAACGTTTCTTCTCTGAAACCACTTGGACAATTGAAACCAAACTGCTCAGGAATGATCATTGGAAGGTCCTCTACAGATTTTTTGTTTTATATGCCGATCGGAAATCCAAGATGGTCGCCACCGCAATACATAGATTAACATTGAACCCTATGGGAAAATGTTCAAATGCCTTCTTCTCAGAAACTACAAATATGATTAAAGCCAAACTGTACATGAATGTTCATTGGATGGTCCTCTACAAACTTTACGTTTTTTGTTCCGATATGAAATTCAAAATGGCGGCTACGGCAGGACTTACTTTAACATTGGACCCTATGGGGAAAATGTTTCAAAACGCTTCTTCTCTGAAACCACTTGGACAATTGAAACCAAACTGCCCAGGAATGATCATTGGAAGGTCCTCTACAAAGTTTCTGTTTTTTTATGCAGATCGAAAATTCAAGATGGCCACCGCCGCAGGACATAGATTAACATTGGACCCTATGGGAAAATATTCAAATGCCCTCTTCTCAGAAACTACAAATATGATTAAAGCCAAACTGTACATGAATGTTCATTGGATGGTCCTCTACAAACTTTACGTTTTTTGTTCCGATATGAAATTCAAAATGGGGGCTACGGCAGGACTTACTTTAACATTGGACCCTATGGGGAAAATGTTTCAAAACGCTTCTTCTCTGAAACCACTAGGACAATTGAAACCAAACTGCCCAGGAATGATCATTGGAAGGTCCTCTACAAATTTTTTATTTTTTATGCCGATCGGAAATCCAAGATGGCCACCACCGCAATACATAGATTAACATTGGATCCTATGGGAAAATGTTCAAATGCCTTCTTCTCAGAAACTACAAATATGATTAAAGCCAAACTGTACATGAATGTTCATTGGATGGTCCTCTACAAAATTAAGTTTTTTGTTCCGATATGAAATTCAAAATGGCGGCTACGGCAGGACTTAGTTTAACATTGGACCCTATGGGGAAAATGTTTCAAAATGTTTCTTCTCTGAAACCACTTGGACAGTTGAAACCAAACTGCCCAGGAATGATCATTGGAAGGTCCTCTACAAATTTTCTGTTTTTTATGCCGATCGGAAATCCAAGATGGCCACCACCGCAATACATAGATTAACATTGAACCCTATGGGAAAATATTCAAATGCCTTCTTCTCAGAAACTACAAATATGATTAAAGCCAAACTGTACCTGAATGTTCATTAGATGGTCCTCTACAAACTCTTGGTTTTTTGTTCCAGTATGTAATTCAAAATGGCAGCTACGGCAGGACTTACTTTAACATTGGACCCTATGGGAAAAATGTTTCAAAACGTTTCTCTGAAACCACTTGGACAATTGAAACCAAACTGCTCAGGAATGATCATTGGAAGGTCCTCTACAGAATTTCTGTTTTATATGCCGATCGGAAATCCAAGATGGCCACCACCGCACTACATAGATTAACATTGAACCCTATGGGAAAATGTTCAAATGCCTTCTTCTCAGAAATTACAAATATGATTAAAGCCAAACTGTACATGAATGTTCATTGGATGGTCCTCTACAAACTTTACGTTTTTTGTTCCGATATGAAATTCAAAATGGCGGCTACGGCAGGACTTACTTTAACATTGGACCCTATGGGGAAAATGTTTCAAAACGCTTCTTCTCTGAAACCACTAGGACAATTGAAACCAAACTGCCCAGGAATGATCATTGGAAGGTCCTCTACAAATTTTATATTTTTTATGCCGATCGGAAATCCAAGATGGCCACCACCGCAATACATAGATTAACATTGGATCCTATGGGAAAATGTTCAAATGCCTTCTTCTCAGAAACTACAAATATTATTAAAGCCAAACTGTACATGAATGTTCATTGGATGGTCCTCTACAAAATTAAGTTTTTTGTTCCGATATGAAATTCAAAATGGCGGCTACGGCAGAACTTAATTTAACATTGGACCCTATGGGGAAAATGTTTCAAAACGCTTCTTCTCTGAAACCACTTGGACAATTGAAACCAAACTGCCCAGGAATGATCATTGGAAGGTCCTCTACAAAGTTTCTGTTTTTTATGTCGATCAGAAATCCAAGATGGCCACCATCGCAATACATAGATTAACATTGGACACTATGGGAAAATGTTCAAATGCCTTCTTCTCAGAAACTACAAATATGATTAAAGCCAAACTGTACATGAATGTTCATTGGATGGTCCTCTACAAACTTTACGTTTTTTGTTCTGATATGAAATTCAAAATGGCGGCTACGGCAGAACTTAGTTTAACATTGGACCCTATGGGGAAAATGTTTCAAAACGCTTCTTCTCTGAAACCACTTGGACAGTTGAAACCAAACTGCCCAGGAATGATCATTGGAAGGTCCTCTGTTTTTTATGCCGATCGGAATTCCAAGATGGCTGCCACCACAGGTCATAGTATTAACACAGGACCATATGGGGAAAATACAGAAAATATTCTTCTCTGAAGCTATTGCACTGATTGAACCTAAACTGTGCATCAATCATTGGAAGGTCCTTTACAAACTTTGTGTTTTTTATGTTGATCGTAATTCCAAGATGACTACCACTGCAGGACATAGTTTGTACATAGGACTAATTGGTTTTTTTTATAACCAGGTGAACGATACAGGCTCTGGAGAGCCTCTGGTTATTATCTGTAGTCAGTTTTTATTATCATTAGTCAGTTTTTATTATCATTAGTCAGTTTTTATTATCGATAGTCAGTTTTTATTATCATTAGTCAGTTTTTATTATCTGTAGTCAGTTTTTATTATCGGTAGTCAGTTTTTATTATCGGTAGTCAGTTTTTATTATCATTAGTCAGTTTTTATTATCTGTAGTCAGTTTTTATTATCATTAGTCAGTTTTTATTATCGATAGTCAGTTTTTATTATCATTAGTCAGTTTTTATTATCATTAGTCAGTTTTTATTATCGATAGTCAGTTTTTATTATCCTTAGTCAGTTTTTATTATCTGTAGTCAGTTTTTATTATCGATAGTTAGTTTTTCATTATGTCAAAGTAGTTTTAATACATCTTTTGAATTCTGTTTAATAGGCATTATTAGGCAGACTGGAGGTTGGCGCAGCTAAATCAGCATCCTTCAGTGCTGATGGTGAAATGGCTGCTGTTGGTTTGAAGAATGGAGAAGTGATTGTATTGTCTGTTAATGGAATGAAGTTGTGGGGGAAGAGACGAGATAGATCTGGTGCCATAAGTGATGTCAAGTTAGTACATATACAGTCCCCCCTCTTATCAGGTCAGATTTCAGATGCACTGAGGTGGTAAAATACTTATTAATTTGTCCCCCTCAGGAGAGATGTCCCCCTCTTATAAGGATGATTTTAATTGCAGAAGGAGTGTAATTATAAGAGGGGGTTACTGTATTAGTTAAAGGCTTCAATACAAGGGATTTCTTTGAGTATGTGATTTAACTTCTGAATATTTTTGCAATCTTGGGCACAAACAAAAGCTAAAGGGTTTTTGAAAAATGTTGAAATGCTTTGTATGTCTGTTGGTAAAGTTAATAATTTTGAAATTTATTTTTATTGTATTAAAGAACTGACATCAAAGTCAGTGATTTCTGTATATAATAAAATGGACCCATTCAGACATGTAATTATATTGTGAGTAAATATCTATTACAATGTCTGCACATTTTACAATAGTGCATTGCCAAGGATGGAAGTTAATTTAATGGTATTTGTAGGTTTAGTTCAGATGGTAAATATTTAGCTGTTGGATCAGAAGAGAATACTGTAGATTTTTATGACTTGTCTCAGGGACCTTCACTACAGAGAGCAGGGTATTGTAAAGGAATACCCAGTTTTGTTATACAGATGGACTTCTCTGCTGACAGCAAGTATATCAGGGTTAGTTGTATTTTATACACAGTTTACAACTACCGTCTTTTTGTGTCTATTAAATGCACTGGTGCATAGAACGCACCCCCTTTCCTCCCCAAAAAATGTGGGGAAAATTCTAGTTCTTATCTATAGAATGCAGGGAGATTCAGTAAAACATTCACGGCAGAAATTCTCGTTCAAACGGCAAAATACTACTTACCACAGATCAAATATTTGTTAATCTATGTATTTTTGATAAATTTTAAGACAGGGAAATGTTAAATTAGTTTTGTTAAAAGAGTTTAAGCCGATTATTCTAGATTTTGAAAGTGAAAATTAGCTGTTTTGTGAATGCAGGAAGTTTATCACTAATGTTTAATTTGAAAACAAGTTCAAAACGGCAATGAAAATGATACGGATGGAGCAGTTAAATTTTTTTTTTTGTCGTTCTTCACGCGAATTATGGTTGTTTTAAATAATAAATATGTAGATATGTTTAATCTTTAATCATTAAATTCATTAAATAATGAACCGTTCATCTGATCAAAGATAGACAAGCTTGGGTCAAGCTTGTAATAGGAAGTAATTACGATCGATTTAAATAAAGAGAAAATAATACAAAAGTAATAACATTAGTTAAGATCTGATCAAAGAGATTATAATTTCTTTTGAAGTGTACTCATATTGTAACAATGCTACAATATAGTATATAATATTGACAGGTGTCCCAGTATGTTCAATTATCTTTTCACACCTTGTTATACAATATACGGTCTTTGACCTTGTCAACTGCTGTAAAAATCGATAAATCAAACAAAGGTTCAATACTCGAACACTTGTAATTTCACCGCAGAAAAAAAAGAGATTGCAAAAAGGTAAAATATCACACGTCTGATAGCAAACATTTGACAGTTAGTTCCGAACAACAACACCAATGCACAAGTATGATTATTGACAAACATCGAGAATAAATACATATTTACAAACCTTTCAAAAAGGCAGTGAACAAGCAATAAATACAATTTTTATACAATTTATTTTAAATAACACATATATAATGAACACAATTATTGTTATTTGAACATGAATTCGTCGATTATTGGGAATATTGCCGTCCGTGAACTCGAAGCTATGCTACCGACAACTCTCTGCATGACCTGAAAAAAAAGTGTCTGATACTTGCTCTTATGCATAAAATGCACCCCACCTACAAATTATCAATTTAAAGCATAAGATCGCGTTCTATACGTACCAAAAAACGGTAATATTTGATATATGAAGTTTTCTACTCAATATATTATTTTATCTTCAAAATAATTAAGATTTTTTTTTAAATTGATATGACAAATTTGGGATTGAGATGTTTTTTTGTGTTGACAGCTCTTCCGGAAAAAAATTGTTGTTATGTTATACAAAGTATGTTAATTTTTTGCTGATCGGAAATCCAAGATGGCTGCCACCACAGAACAAAGTATAATACAGGAAGGACCCAGTGGCGATAATGTTTTAAAAATATATTTTCTGAAACGACTGAACCATATAAAAAAAAAAAATTTAATATCCTAGGACAGTCGTACATAAAATTTATGTTTTTTGTAACAATGGAAAATCTATCTGACTGCCACCACACACATAGTCTAAAAAAATGATTCTGGGAAATGAATTAAAAATAAATTCTCAGAAACTACAAACTTGACTGAACCCAAACTGTACATCAATGATCATTGGATGTTATTTTACAAGGTTGACATTTTTTTCACACACTGAATTCCAAAATGACCACCACCACAGGATATTTTGACAAAGGATCCTATGTTTTTGTAGTTAACATATGGGTCATTGATAATAGATTTTTATTATAAGGGACTACTGCAGTGTACCAATAAATAATACAACATTTGATGCTAGATGCTTATCCAACATTATCTTTCATATTGTTTACAAAGTTATTTAGCTACATAAATATAATGTTGGACATTCATTTAAGTTTTCAATTTTACTTTTCATTTTATTTATATACAGGTTAGTTCAGGAGATTATACTCACAGAGTATTCGCTGTGCCAAGTGGAGCTAAAGTAGAAAAACAAGAAATTCTTGATAAAATTACGTGGGCAGCTTGGACAAGGTAAGAGATTGTTGATAAAATTACATGGGCAGATTGGACAAGGTAACACTTACTTCAACAATATTTCATCTTTGACACGATAAGGGAATGTTAATGAAATTGCATGTACAATGGTTGTAGATGAGATGAGAAGTGGTTATATGTTTTTCTTTATATTGGTGTAATTGTTGACATCACTGTTTAAACCTTCTTTTCGTAATAAGTCATGGTAGTAATGATATGTGTACAAATTGTACATCTCTCATGTTATGCATGATAACTTAATTTTGTTACTATCTTCTCTTTTCAGTGTTATAGGTCCTGAAGTTGTTGGAATATGGCCAAAGGACTCTCCTAATGCAGATGTGAACTGTGCTCACCTGTCTCACCATGGTAGCGCCCTTGCTACTGGAGATGACTTTGGTTATGTGAAACTGTTTGAATTCCCATGTAGAGATAAGCATGTAAGTGTACAATAATAAGACAATAAATAAACAAAAACAACATACAGTTGACTCTCGTTATCTCGAATTCGATGGGACCATGGAAAAAATTCGAGTCAACCGTAGTTCGACTCAAGAGGAGCTATGAAAATACCGGAAGTGTAGTTTGTTTAACGACGAAAGGGAGACAACTCGAGCAAAATTTTGAAGAGCTAAAACCAGCATCTCATGTCTCGATTCTCGGAACGATTTAAAACTTATTCGATGTTTTTGTTGCTGTTTTTTTTCTGTTAAATTCTTTGAATCTTGTGGAATGACTGATAACTGCTAGATATCTTTTTTTGTGTGTGTATGATTATGTTTATCTGTTGTGTTGCATTGATTCAATAAAGTGTAAAATAAAACTTTTCTCGACCGAAAATAACGCCAATTCTGAGAAATAGCGTGATTTCCCCTTTTATTACAACAGTTAATTAAGAGTAACATTTTTTTCAAATCTCTCAAAATTGAGAAATTATACATCTTTAATGAAAATTAATTTCCGACAAATAAATCAATAGATAAAACGCTTCCGTTGTGTACTTTTCACAATCATTGATGTATGCCGACCCAAGCGCACTTATTATAAATCGATAATTTGTTATTGTACACATTTAACCTGTGTCATAATAGATTATACCAAGCCAATTCAAATATTATCACTAATTAATTTGACAGATTGTTAAAATAAACATGTGAAATAGCCTAAGGTAAAAATGTCAAAGTCAATGACCGGATGTTTCACCTGTGATCCGATTTTAATCCCAAGGTAATACACATGTTTTGACATATAAATTTGACTTAACGAATGTAAATAATATGGTTTTCTACATCTCGGGACCAAAACTTTTATTCGAGACAACCGAAATTTCGACTCATCCGAATTCGACTCAACAGGAGTCAAATTATATATATTTATACACAACGAAGTTCGGGACTTCGAATTTGACTCAACCGGAAATTCGAGTCAACCGAGTTCGAGACAATGAGAGTCAACTGTACATGTATTAAGTTTTAAAGCAGATCTAGTTGAATATTAATAGTAATGTCACAGACTTCAGCAAAACAAATCTTCATTTTATGATAACACAGCTATTTGAAATATGACTAGAGATACCAACACCTAAAATAAACACATTTAATTTTGCTGAAATACATTGAAACCCAGCAAAATCTATAGATATAAAGTGGTATGCATTGACTATACATGTCAATACAATATCTACATGTGTGAAAAACGTTATGTTATTAAAAAAAGGTGTTGTTGGTGTTCAATGTAGCTTGAAACAATATTGCAGTTGCATCATTGCATTCAGTTTTTAGTTCACCTGGACCAAAGGTCCAGGTGAACTATTGCCATCACTTGGCGTCCGTCGTCTGTCGTCTGTAAACTTTTCACATTTCAAGCTTCTTCTCCGAAACCACTTGACCGATTGGAACCAAACTTAGCAGGAATGTTCCTTGGATGGTCCTCTACAAAGTTACTGTTTTTCGTTCCAGTCGGATATTCAATATGGCTGCCAGGGCCAATAATATGCTCTGATTGGCTGAAATTTCAAAGATCTTCTTCTCCGAAACTAAAGAACTGACTGAACCCAAACTGTAAAGAAATGATCATTGGAATGTCCTTTACCAAGTTACTGTTTTTTATGCCGATCGGAAATCCAAGATGGCCGCCATCGCAGGACATAGATTAACATTGGACCCTATGGGAAAATGTTCAAATGCCTTCTTCTCAGAAACTACAAATATGATTAAAGCCAAACTGTACATGAATGTTCATTGGATGGTCCTCTACAATCTTAAGGTTTTTTGTTCCGATATGAAATTCAAAATGGCGGCTACGGCAGGACTTAGTTTAACATTGGACCCTATGGGAAAAATGTTTCAAAATGCTTCTTCTCTGAAACCACTTGGACAGTTGAAACCAAACTGCCCAGGAATGATCATTGGAAGGTCCTCTACAAATTTTCTGTTTTTTATGCTGGTCGGAAATCCAAGATGGCCGCCACCGCAGGACATAGATTAACATTGGACCCTATGGGAAAATATTCAAATGCCTTCTACTCAGAAACTACAAATATGATTAAAGGCAAACTGTACATGAATGTTCATTAGATGGTCCTCTACAAACTTTACGTTTTTTGTTCCGGTATGAAATTCAAAATGGCGGCTACGGCAGGACTTACATTAACATTGAACCCTATGGGAAAAATGTTTCAAAACGCTTCTTCTCTGAAACCACTTGGATAATTGAAACCAAACTGCCTAGGAATGATCATTGGAAGGTCCTCTACAAATTTTATGTTTTTTATGCCAATCGGAAATCCAAGATGGCCGCCACCGCAATACATAGATTAACATTGGACCCTATGGGAAAATGTTCAAATGCCTTCTTCTCAGAAACTACAAATATGATTAAAGCCAAACTGTACATGAATGTTCATTGGATGGTCCTCTACAATCTTAAGGTTTTTTGTTCCGATATGAAATTCAAAATGGCGGCTACGGCAGGACTTAGTTTAACATTGGACCCTATGGGAAAAATGTTTCAAAATGCTTCTTCTCTGAAACCACTTGGACAGTTGAAACCAAACTGCCCAGGAATGATCATTGGAAGGTCCTCTACAAATTTTTTGTTTTTTATGCCGGTCAGAAATCCGAGATGGCCGCCACCGCAATACATAGATTAACATTGGACCCTATGGGAAAATGTTCAAATGCCTTCTACTCAGAAACTACAAATATGATTAAAGCCAAACTGTACATGAATGTTCATTAGATGGTCCTCTACAAACTTTACGTTTTTTGTTCTGGTATGAAATTCAAAATGGCGGCTACGGCAGGACTTAGTTTAACATTGGACCCTATGGGAAAAATGTTTCAAAATGCTTCTTCTCTGAAACCACTTGGACAGTTGAAACTAAACTGCCCAGGAATGATCATTGGAAGGTCCTCTACAAATTTTCTGTTTTTTATGCCGGTCGGAAATTCAAGATGGCCGCCACCGCAGGACATAGATTAACATTGGACCCTATGGGAAAATATTCAAATGCCTTCTACTCAGAAACTACAAATATGATTAAAGCCAAACTGTACATGAATGTTCATTGGATGGTCCTCTACAATCTTAAGGTTTTTTGTTCCGATATGAAATTCAAAATGGCGGCTACGGCAGGACTTAGTTTAACATTGGACCCTATGGGAAAAATGTTTCAAAATGCTTCTTCTCTGAAACCACTTGGACAGTTGAAACCAAACTGCCCAGGAATGATCATTGGAAGGTCCTCTACAAATTTTCTGTTTTTTATGCTGGTCGGAAATCCAAGATGGCCGCCACCGCAGGACATAGATTAACATTGGACCCTATGGGAAAATATTCAAATGCCTTCTACTCAGAAACTACAAATATGATTAAAGGCAAACTGTACATGAATGTTCATTAGATGGTCCTCTACAAACTTTACGTTTTTTGTTCCGGTATGAAATTCAAAATGGCGGCTACGGCAGGACTTACATTAACATTGAACCCTATGGGAAAAATGTTTCAAAACGCTTCTTCTCTGAAACCACTTGGATAATTGAAACCAAACTGCCTAGGAATGATCATTGGAAGGTCCTCTACAAATTTTATGTTTTTTATGCCAATCGGAAATCCAAGATGGCCGCCACCGCAATACATAGATTAACATTGGACCCTATGGGAAAATGTTCAAATGCCTTCTTCTCAGAAACTACAAATATGATTAAAGCCAAACTGTACATGAATGTTCATTGGATGGTCCTCTACAATCTTAAGGTTTTTTGTTCTGATATGAAATTCAAAATGGCGGCTACGGCAGGACTTAGTTTAACATTGGACCCTATGGGAAAAATGTTTCAAAATGCTTCTTCTCTGAAACCACTTGGACAGCTGAAACCAAACTGCCCAGGAATGATCATTGGAAGGTCCTCTACAAATTTTTTGTATTTTATGCCGGTCGGAAATCCAAGATGGCCGCCACCGCAATACATAGATTAACATTGGACCCTATGGGAAAATGTTCAAATGCCTTCTACTCAGAAACTACAAATATGATTAAAGCCAAACTGTACATGAATGTTCATTAGATGGTCCTCTACAAACTTTACGTTTTTTGTTCTGGTATGAAATTCAAAATGGCGGCTACGGCAGGACTTAGTTTAACATTGGACCCTATGGGAAAAATGTTTCAAAATGCTTCTTCTCTGAAACCACTTGGACAGTTGAAACTAAACTGCCCAGGAATGATCATTGGAAGGTCCTCTACAAATTTTCTGTTTTTTATGCCGGTCGGAAATTCAAGATGGCCGTCACCGCAGGACATAGATTAACATTGGACCCTATGGGAAAATATTCAAATGCCTTCTACTCAGAAACTACAAATATGATTAAAGCCAAACTGTACATGAATGTTCATTAGATGGTCCTCTACAAACTTTACGTTTTTTGTTCTGGTATGAATTCAAAATGGCGGCTACGGCAGGACTTAGTTTTACATTGGACCCTATGGGGAAAATGTTTCAAAACGCTTCTTCTCTGAAACCACTTGGATAATTGAAACCAAACTGCCCAGGAATGATCATTGGAAGGTCCTCTACAAATTTTCTGTTTTTTATGCTGGTCGGAAATCCAAGATGGCCGCCACCGCAGGACATAGATTAACATTGGACCCTATGGGAAAATATTCAAATGCCTTCTACTCAGAAACTACAAATATGATTAAAGGCAAACTGTACATGAATGTTCATTAGATGGTCCTCTACAAACTTTACGTTTTTTGTTCCGGTATGAAATTCAAAATGGCGGCTACGGCAGGACTTACATTAACATTGAACCCTATGGGAAAAATGTTTCAAAACGCTTCTTCTCTGAAACCACTTGGATAATTGAAACCAAACTGCCTAGGAATGATCATTGGAAGGTCCTCTACAAATTTTATGTTTTTTATGCCAATCGGAAATCCAAGATGGCCGCCACCGCAATACATAGATTAACATTGGACCCTATGGGAAAATGTTCAAATGCCTTCTTCTCAGAAACTACAAATATGATTAAAGCCAAACTGTACATGAATGTTCATTGGATGGTCCTCTACAATCTTAAGGTTTTTTGTTCCGATATGAAATTCAAAATGGCGGCTACGGCAGGACTTAGTTTAACATTGGACCCTATGGGAAAAATGTTTCAAAATGCTTCTTCTCTGAAACCACTTGGACAGTTGAAACCAAACTGCCCAGGAATGATCATTGGAAGGTCCTCTACAAATTTTTTGTTTTTTATGCCGGTCGGAAATCCGAGATGGCCGCCACCGCAATACATAGATTAACATTGGACCCTATGGGAAAATGTTCAAATGCCTTCTACTCAGAAACTACAAATATGATTAAAGCCAAACTGTACATGAATGTTCATTAGATGGTCCTCTACAAACTTTACGTTTTTTGTTCTGGTATGAAATTCAAAATGGCGGCTACGGCAGGACTTAGTTTAACATTGGACCCTATGGGAAAAATGTTTCAAAATGCTTCTTCTCTGAAACCACTTGGACAGTTGAAACTAAACTGCCCAGGAATGATCATTGGAAGGTCCTCTACAAATTTTCTGTTTTTTATGCCGGTCGGAAATTCAAGATGGCCGCCACCGCAGGACATAGATTAACATTGGACCCTATGGGAAAATATTCAAATGCCTTCTACTCAGAAACTACAAATATGATTAAAGCCAAACTGTACATGAATGTTCATTGGATGGTCCTCTACAATCTTAAGGTTTTTTGTTCCGATATGAAATTCAAAATGGCGGCTACGGCAGGACTTAGTTTAACATTGGACCCTATGGGAAAAATGTTTCAAAATGCTTCTTCTCTGAAACCACTTGGACAGTTGAAACCAAACTGCCCAGGAATGATCATTGGAAGGTCCTCTACAAATTTTCTGTTTTTTATGCTGGTCGGAAATCCAAGATGGCCGCCACCGCAGGACATAGATTAACATTGGACCCTATGGGAAAATATTCAAATGCCTTCTACTCAGAAACTACAAATATGATTAAAGGCAAACTGTACATGAATGTTCATTAGATGGTCCTCTACAAACTTTACGTTTTTTGTTCCGGTATGAAATTCAAAATGGCGGCTACGGCAGGACTTACATTAACATTGAACCCTATGGGAAAAATGTTTCAAAACGCTTCTTCTCTGAAACCACTTGGATAATTGAAACCAAACTGCCTAGGAATGATCATTGGAAGGTCCTCTACAAATTTTATGTTTTTTATGCCAATCGGAAATCCAAGATGGCCGCCACCGCAATACATAGATTAACATTGGACCCTATGGGAAAATGTTCAAATGCCTTCTTCTCAGAAACTACAAATATGATTAAAGCCAAACTGTACATGAATGTTCATTGGATGGTCCTCTACAATCTTAAGGTTTTTTGTTCTGATATGAAATTCAAAATGGCGGCTACGGCAGGACTTAGTTTAACATTGGACCCTATGGGAAAAATGTTTCAAAATGCTTCTTCTCTGAAACCACTTGGACAGCTGAAACCAAACTGCCCAGGAATGATCATTGGAAGGTCCTCTACAAATTTTTTGTTTTTTATGCCGGTCGGAAATCCAAGATGGCCGCCACCGCAGGACATAGATTAACATTGGACCCTATGGGAAAATGTTCAAATGCCTTCTACTCAGAAACTACAAATATGATTAAAGCCAAACTGTACATGAATGTTCATTAGATGGTCCTCTACAAACTTTACGTTTTTTGTTCTGGTATGAAATTCAAAATGGCGGCTACGGCAGGACTTAGTTTAACATTGGACCCTATGGGAAAAATGTTTCAAAATGCTTCTTCTCTGAAACCACTTGGACAGTTGAAACTAAACTGCCCAGGAATGATCATTGGAAGGTCCTCTACAAATTTTCTGTTTTTTATGCCGGTCGGAAATTCAAGATGGCCGTCACCGCAGGACATAGATTAACATTGGACCCTATGGGAAAATATTCAAATGCCTTCTACTCAGAAACTACAAATATGATTAAAGCCAAACTGTACATGAATGTTCATTAGATGGTCCTCTACAAACTTTACGTTTTTTGTTCTGGTATGAATTCAAAATGGCGGCTACGGCAGGACTTAGTTTTACATTGGACCCTATGGGGAAAATGTTTCAAAACGCTTCTTCTCTGAAACCACTTGGATAATTGAAACCAAACTGCCCAGGAATGATCATTGGAAGGTCCTCTACAAAGTTTCTGTTTTTTTATGCCGATCGGAAATTCAAGATGGCCGTCACCGCAGGACATAGATTAACATTGGACCCTATGGGAAAATGTTCAAATGCCTTCTTCTCAGAAACTACAAATATGATTAAAGCCAAACTGTACATGAATGTTCATTGGATGATTCTCTACAAACAATACGTTTTTTGTTCCGATATGAAATTCAAAATGGCGGCTACGGCAGGACTTAGTTTAACATTGGACCCTATGGGAAAAATGTTTCAAAATGCTTCTTCTCTGAAACCACTTGGACAGTTGAAACCAAACTGCCCAGGAATGATCATTGGAAGGTCCTCTACAAATTTTCTGTTTTTTATGCCGGTCGGAAATCCAAGATGGCCACCACCGCAGGACATAGATTAACATTGGACCCTATGGGAAAATGTTCAAATGCCTTCTTCTCAGAAACTACAAATATGATTAAAGCCAAACTGTACATGAATGTTCATTGGATGGTCCTCTACAAACTTTGCGTTTTTTGTTCCGATATAAAATTCAAAATGGCGGCTACGGCAGGACTTAGTTTAACATTGGACCCTATGGGGAAAATGTTTCAAAACGCTTCTTCTCTGAAACCACTTGGATAATTGAAACCAAACTGCCCAGGAATGATCATTGGAAGGTCCTCTACAAGGTGTGTGTTTTTTATGCCGATCGGAAATCCAAGATGGCCACCACCGCAATACATAGATTAACATTGGACCCTATGGGAAAATGTTCAAATGCCTTCTTCTCAGAAACTACAAATATGATTAAAGCCAAACTGTACAAGAATGTTCATTGGATGGTCCTCTACAAACTTTACGTTTTTTGTTCCGATATGAAATTCAAAATGGCGGCTACGGCAGGACTTAGTTTAACATTGGACCCTATGGGAAAAATGTTTCAAAATGCTTCTTCTCTGAAACCACTTGGACAGTTGAAACCAAACTGCCCAGGAATGATCATTGGAAGGTCCTCTACAAATTTTCTGTTTTTTATGCTGGTCGGAAATCCAAGATGGCCGCCACCGCAGGACATAGATTAACATTGGACCCTATGGGAAAATATTCAAATGCCTTCTACTCAGAAACTACAAATATGATTAAAGGCAAACTGTACATGAATGTTCATTAGATGGTCCTCTACAAACTTTACGTTTTTTGTTCCGGTATGAAATTCAAAATGGCGGCTACGGCAGGACTTAGATTAACATTGAACCCTATGGGAAAAATGTTTCAAAACGCTTCTTCTCTGAAACCACTTGGATAATTGAAACCAAACTGCCTAGGAATGATCATTGGAAGATCCTCTACAAATATTATGTTTTTTATGCCAATCGGAAATCCAAGATGGCCGCCACCGCAGGACATAGATTAACATTGGACCCTATGGGAAAATGTTCAAATGCCTTCTTCTCAGAAACTACAAATATGATTAAAGCCAAACTGTACATGAATGTTCATTGAATGGTCCTCTACAAAATATACGTTTTTTATTCTGATATGAAATTCAAAATGGCGGCTACGGCAGGACTTAGTTTAACATTGGACCCTATGGGAAAAATGTTTCAAAATGCTTCTTCTCTGAAACCACTTGGACAGTTGAAACCAAACTGCCCAGGAATGATCATTGGAAGGTCCTGTTTTTTATGCTGATCGGAAATCCAAGATGGCTGCCACCACAGGTCATAGTATTAACACAGAACCATATGGGGAAAATACAGAAATATATTCTTCTCTGAAGCTATTGCACTGATTGAACCTAAACTGTGCATCAATGATTGGAAGGTCCTTTACAAACTTTGTGTTTTTTATGTTGATCGTAATTCCAAGATGACGCAGGACATAGTTTTTACATAGGACCAATTGTTTTTTTTTATTACCAGGTGAACGATACAGGCTCTTGAGAGCCTCTGGTTTGTTAGCTCACCTTGCCAAAGGCAATGTGAGCTTTTGCCATCACTTGGCATCCGTCGTCTGTCGTCCGTTAACTTTTCACGTTTTAATCTTCTCCTCTGAAACCCCTCAGCCATATGAACTGAAACTTGGTAGGAAGCATCTATGGAAGATCCGTCTACAAAGATTGCTCATTTTGTCCCGATCCATTAACAAACATGGCCACCACAGGCAATTCTTGTTTCTGATTGGCCTATTTTTAAAAATCTTCTCTTCTGAAACTGCTTAGCCAAATGAACCGAATCTTGGTAGGAAGCATCTATGGAAGGTCCTCTATAAAGATTGCTTATTTCATTCTGATCCATTAACAAACATGGCCGCCACAGACAATTCATGTTTATGATTGTATGCTTTCCAAAAAAATATTTGTTTGTGTGGAAAGGGAGATAACTCTAATTTAAATATAGATACTATGAATTGAATTACAGATGAATATGCCTATAAAACCCCTCAGCCAAATGAACTGAAACTTGGTAGGAAGCATCTATGAAAGGCCCTCTATAGAGATTGCTCATTTCGTCCCGATCCGGTAACAAACATGGCCACCACAGGCCACTCTTGTTTCTGATTTGCTGATTTTAAAAATTCTTCTCTTCTGTAACCGCTTGGCCAAATGATCCGAAACTTGGTAGGAAGCATCTATGGAAGGTCCTCTATAAAGAATGCTCATTCCGTCCCGATCCATTAGCAAACATGTCCACCACAGGCGATTATTGTTTCTGATTGGCTGATTTTTAAAATTCTTCTCCTCCGAAACCACTTGGCCAAATGATCCGAAACTTGGTAGGAAGCATTTATGGGCGGTCCTCTATAAAGAGTACTCATTTTGTTCCAATTCCATTAACAAACATGGCCACCACAGGCGATTCTTGTTTCTGATTGGTCTATTTCTAAAAATCTTCTCCTCTGAAACCACATGGCCAAATGAATCGAAACTTGGTAGGAAGCATCTATGGAAGGTCCTCTATACAGATTGCTCATTCTGTCCCGATCCATTAACAAACATGGCCACCACAGGCAATTCTTATTTCTGATTGGTCTATTTCTAAAAATCTTCTCTGAAACCGCATGGCCAAATGATCTGAAACTTGGTAGGAAGCATCTATGGAAAGTCCTCTTATAAAGATTGCTCATTTTGTCCCAATCTGTTAACAAACATGGCTGCCACAGACAATTCTTTTTTCTGATTGGTCAATTTCTAAAAATCTTCTACTCTGACACAGCTTGGCCAAATAGACCGAAACTTGGTAGGAAGCATCTATGGAAGGTCCGCTATGGGAATTGCTCATTCTGTTTTGATCCGTTAACAAACATGGCCGTCATAGGCAATTCTTGTTTCTTATTGTTCGATTTCTAAAACAGCTTTTCCTCTGAAACTGCTTGGCCAAATGATATGAAGCTTGGTAAGAAGCATCTATGGAAGATCCTCTATAGAGATTGCTCATTTCGTTTTGATCCATTAACAAACATGGCTGCCACAGGCAATTCTTGTTTTAGATTGGTCGCTTTTTAAAAATCTTCTCTGAAACTGCTTTGCCAAAACGAACCGAAATTTGGTGGGAGCACCTATAGGCTATGGAAGGTTCTGTATTAAGTTTCCTCAGAGCAGAATGAAAGGTGAGCGACACAGGCTCAGCTCAGTGCTGAGTCTCTATTTTTTTTTGTTTTTTTTGTTTTTTTTTGATGGAGGAAACCTAGATTACCTGGAGAAAATAACAAAATTTGGCAAAATGTATAAAAAAAAATGTTCATCAATGACACATTGCCACAGACTTTAATCAAACTCACAACTTCAGTGATGATTGACACTTCAACTACGATACGATCACAACCGTGACAGCAACTTATAACAAAATGTAGAACTCTGCTTATGTTTGTAAAATCCTTTTAATAATAAAGACATATACTTACTAAAATCTACCTTTTGGATTTGTTATCCCCTCACCAACGAAGTTGCGAAGGGATATAGTAACACTACCGTCCGTCCTTCCTTCCGTCCGTCCGTCACATCCTTGTGAACACTCTAGGATCAACATCCTTCAATGGATTTTGACCAAACTTGGTACATATTTAGTCCTTAAGAGATTCTGGAACCCTATTGATTTTCAAGGTCAAAGGTCAAGGTCACCGGGTCAAATTTTTACCGCATAACATCCTTGTGAACACTCTAGAATCAACATCCTTCAATGGATTTTGACTAAACTTGGTACATACCTAGTCCTTAGGAGAGTCTGGAACCCTATTGATTTTCAAGGTCAAAGGTCAAGGTCACTGGGTAAATTTGTTACCGTGTAACATCCTTGTGAACACTCTAGAATCAACATCCTTCAATGGATTTTGACCAAACTTGGTACATACATAGTCCTTAGGAGAGTCTGGAACCCTATTGATTTTCAAGGTCAATGGTCAAAGGAGAGTCTGGAACCCTATTGATTTTCAAGGTCAATGGTCAATGTCACCGGGTCAAATTTTTACTGCTTAACATCCTTGTGAACACTAGAATCAAGATCCTTCAATGGATTTTGACCAAACTTGGTACATACTTAGACCTTAAGAGAATCTGGAACCCTATTGATTTTCAAGGTCAAGGTCACAGTGTCTAATTTTTAGGCGATGGGGATACGCCACGCTTTGTGTTGCCCTTGTTTAAGTTAAATAGATATACATATGTACTGTAGAACTACTTTGTATTTGTACCAGTTTTTTGTCTGTTGTATCACCACACATTATACAATAATAGTGTTGATATAACAGACTCAACCTGATATATAAATACAATCACATTGTGTAGGTAATAATTCTGTTCTGTATTATCCTGTAATTTATAGTGTTGATATAACAGACTCAACCTAATATATATAATTATACAATCACATTATGTAGATAATAATTCTGTCCTGTATTATCCTGTAATTTATAGTGTTGATATAACAGACTCAACCTGATATCCTCGTGTGATGGGTTTTCGTACTATTATCGATTTTCCGATTTAGCGATTAACAGTGTTAACCCTTCATTCATATGACGATTGGAATTTTCAAAGAATGAATAGTTAAATATTTCTTTGTACATCAGATTGTTTTAAAAGCCATTCTTGTATTTTAATATACTCTCGATTATCTGGCAACTTTTGCTGTCAGTAAAATGGCGTCATATGTTTTCGTATGAAGTAAAAACAGGGCCGATATACAGGATGGAAACGAATATAAAATCTGGAAATGGCCGGTTTTAAAATTTCATGGTTCTGGCCATCTACAAATCATACTACATCTAAATAAAATAACAGAATGTTTGAAAATGTCCACTTTCAAAATTGTGTTTACTTTTGATGTTTATTTTAGTGCTGAAACCACATGCACTGCTGATGTTTTGCACAGTTATTTAGTGTTTAGTATTTATTTGGCTAAAAAGAAACAAATATATATATAAGTGTTAATCATTTTATGTATTTTTGTCAAAGATACAATGAATTGACATACATTGTAGTGACTAGTATAAAGTGAAATATTACAAACAATAATTCCCTAAAGTTGCTGGAGAGTATTGCCTGTATCTGTGCCTCTTGGCAGTGGATTTCTACAATATATATGACAATAATAAATGATTTTTTTTATAAAAAATCAGGCTGTTTTTATGTCATTTTATTACAGCAATATAGAATAAAAGTTGACACTGAAATACATTAATTTCCAAGGTGACATGTATTTTATATAAGAAACAGGCACATTTCAGTCAGCTCTTTTGTTTACAAGTACGATCAGTGACCCCATGACAGTCACATGACAGGAAGAGCCGGTGTCTGAGAGGCAGATGACATAGTTCAATTTTATATAGCCCTTCTGGATTTTTTTCCAGCTATTTTATAAGTGAAGTAAATTTTTAGCATTACAAAATTTCCAAACTTAACATGTCTGCATATTTATATTGTGTAATTTATAGACTTTTCTTGCGTCATTTCAGGCCAATTGTAAGAAATTTGTTGGACATTCTGCTCATGTGACTAACGTCAGATTTACATCAGATGATAAATACCTGATCAGTACAGGAGGAGATGATTGCAGGTAAGAAATACCTACACTGTACATAGTTATTTAATATAATTAGTTGTGCTTACTCACATTTGAGCTCATTAGACCTTTTGCACATTTCCGATTTGATTCTAAATTTGTATGTTTTTGATAGGAGTTATTTCCCTTTTGACAGATTCAATGAAGAACCATTCTAGCAAGAGCATCGGAAGGACAAAGAATTTGAATATAATTTTTAACTCACCTTGACAAAGGCAACGTGAGCTTTTGCCATCATTTGGCGTCCGTCGTCCGTTAACTTTTCACATTTTAATCTTCTCCTCTGAAACCCCCTCAGCCAAATGAAGTGAAAATTGGTAGGAAGCATCTATGGAAGGTCCTCTCTAAAGATTGCTCATTTTGTCCCGATCCATTAACAAACAGGGCCGCAATAGGCAATTCTTTTTTCTGATTGGCCGAATTTTAAAAATCTTCTCCTCTGAAACTGCTTGGCCAAATGAACCGAAACTTGGTAGGAAGCATCTATATCATGTCCTCTATAAAGATTGCTCATGTCGTCCTGATCCATTAACAAATATGGCCGCCACAGGCAATTCTTGTTTCTGATTGGTTGATTTCTAAAAAATCTTCTACTCTGAAACCGCTTGGCCAAATGAATCGAAACTTGGTAGGAAGCATCTTTGGAAGGTCCTCTATAAAGATTGCTCATTTAGTTCTGATCCGTTAACAAACATGGCCACCACAGACAATTCTTATTTCTGATTGGTTGATTTCTAAAAAATCTTCTCCTCTGAAGCTGCTTTTCCAAATGAACCAAAACTTGGTAGGAAGCATCCTTGGAAGGTCCTCTATAATGATTGCTCATTTAGTTCCGATCGGTTAACAAACATGGCCACCATAGGCAATTCTTGTTTCTGATAGGCCGATTTAAAAAAATCTTCTCTGAAACCACTTGGCCAAATGAACCGAAACTTAGTAGAAAGCATCTATGGCAGGTCCTCTCTAAAGAGTGCTTATTTCGTCCCGATCCGTTATCAAACATGGCCGCCACAGACAATTCTTGTTTCTGATTGGTTGATTTCTAAAAATTCTTCTCCTCGGTAACCGCTTGGCCAAATGAATCGAAATTTGGTAGGAATCATCCTTGGAAGGTCCTCTATAATGATTGCTCATTTAGTTCTGATCCGTTAACAAACATGGCTTCCACAGGCAATTCTTGTTTCTGATTGGTTGATTTCTAAAAAAATCTTCTCCTCTGAAACCGCATGGCCAAATGGATCGAAATTTGGTAGTAAGCATCCTTGGAAGGTCCTTTATAAATACTACTCATTTAGTTCTGATCGATTAACAAACATGGCCACCACAGGCAATTCTTGTTTCTGATTGGTTGATTTCTAAAATATCTTCTCCTCTGAAACCGCATGGCCAAATGGATCGAAACTTGGTAGGAAGCATCCTTGGAAGGTCCTTTATAAAGAATGGTAATTTAGTTCTGATCCGTTAACAAACATGGCTTCCACAGGCAATTCTTGTTTCTGATTGGTTGATTTCTAAAAAAATCTTCTCCTCTGAAACCGCCTGGCCAAATGGATCGAAATTTGGTAGTAAGCATCCTTGGAAGGTCCTTTATAAATACTACTCATTTAGTTCTGATCGATTAACAAACATGGCCACCACAGGCAATTCTTGTTTCTGATTGGTTGATTTCTAAAATATCTTCTCCTCTGAAACCGCATGGCCAAATGGATCGAAACTTGGTAGGAAGCATCCTTGGAAGGTCCTTTATAAAGAATGCTAATTTAGTTCCGATCAGTTAATAAACATGGCCACCAAAGGCAATTCTTGTTTCTGATTGGTTGATTTCTTCTCTGAAACCACTTTGCCAAATGAATAGAAACTTGGTAGGAAGCATCCTTGAAAGGACATCTATAAAGATTGCTCATTTAGTTCCGATCCATTAATAAACATGGCCACCACAGACCATTCTTGTTTCTGATTGGTCGACTTCTAAATATCTTCTTCTCTGTAACTGCTTAGCCAAATGACCAAAACTTGGTGGGAAGCACCTATGGGAGGTTCTGTATTAAGTTTCCTCAAAGCAGAATGAAAGGTGAGCGACACAGGCTCAGCCCACTGAGCCTCTAGTTTTATAATTTGTAGATATTTGAACCTTGTAAAAAATCAGAGAATGATTTTATTGCAACTAGAAAATTCACAAGTTGTTACAATATTAAAATTTTGTACAGATTATGGAATTATTATTTTTTCCATTGAACTTAATATGAAAGGGGAAATATGTAAAAACATATGCTTTTAAAATTAAGCAGGAAATGTGCTTATGTTTAATGTGCAAAAGATGTCCACCAGTGTATGTTATCTATAGTATTTATTTTAATCATCACAACCTATAACCTAATTTTTCCCTGAAATCATGTTTTCACATGGTTGTAATAAGTCATGAAAAAAAATCACATTTTGTAACAGACATGTGATATAATAGAAGTAAAAAAAATAATACAACCTGATGCAGTTTCTGTTCTTTCTGTGTACTAACATGAACTGTTGTGATGTGCAATTTTATTTTAACTCCT
Organism: Bathymodiolus brooksi; assembly: GCA_963680875.1. Lineage (NCBI taxonomy): Eukaryota > Metazoa > Mollusca > Bivalvia > Mytilida > Modiolidae > Bathymodiolus > Bathymodiolus brooksi. Next base: position 87,196,405 of record OY804576.1, on the reverse strand, counting down.
TTCCCTTTAAAATAAAATATTCTGCTGTTTTGTGTTCTGAATCTGATTTTTCATACATGTATTTTATACGATAAGTAATATATTATTTTACTATTTCAGCATATTTGTTTGGAAATGTGTGTAACAACCAGAGAATGAGGAATTCATACCCTAAAATATCAGCCGTCCAGAAGACAAAGTATATTCTGCTAATATAAGAAATAACATAATTACTCTCACTGCCTAATATAGACAATTGTTAGTGATCTTACATTTTGATATATTTACTTCGTAATATAAGGCAGCATTTTGATTGGTTAAGATTCTAGATTACATGACATATTTGTATTTGTTACATGTTTTACGTCTTTACAAATCTCCCTGTTAGTGTATGAATGGAGGGTTGTAATATTGTTAAAGTCAATGATAACTTTCTCTTGTCTTTAATTTTGCATTGTATTTTTGGAGTATATGTATGCTAATGTAGAATAATAATATACTTGTATGTATAACTAATTATCATGTACCTTTTATTATACATGTAAACTTTATACCTTTATTAATTGTATTAAAACATTTCTATAATATAATTACTGTAGCATTCTTAAGTTCTTTTCTTGTCATCTTAATAAATTGATATTTTTCAGGAATATTTTAATGTGTTTACAGAGGTAATTTCACATCTTGAAGAGATACTAGTATCAAAAGATGGCCGAAACAAATCCTCATTTTTGCATTGTTATCCTATTAACAAAAGGTCATTTTTGATTGGTTGTAGGAATCTCATTACTATCTGTGATACACTTTCTACTTTTTTTTTCCATGTTTATATACATATCTTATACATGTGTATTTGTGTCTTTTACATGTTGTTTACACTGAGGTCGGTTTAAAAAGAAATTTACATGTTGTAATTTTTTTTGAATTATTTTTCACACCCAAAACTTGTTCGTTTAAAGAAGCAGTTTTGGAAAATATATTTAAATTTATTTATAAAAATATTTATAACTCTTTGGTAGAAAGACATACATTGATACTTTGTTGAGTATTTTTCACATTAATTATTTGGATATTTTAGTTGTCATGGAAATGAAATGGACTATATTGGAGTCTATTTTTATGTATTTTTGTACGACATGTTCATTCAAAATAAGATATACATGTTAATATTAAAATCAGTGGAATTATTCTTTCTTTTATTTAAATTTAGCATGTTGTTTCTGAAAAAAAAACCACCTAGAATACTTGCAATTAATTGGTAGGAATGAACGAAAGACTATTCAACTATTGAGTTTAAATGGTAAAGAAAAAGTTGTAAAAAGATATTAAGAATAGTTGGTGTTATAAGTTTTATGTGATCTGTATGTCATATTACTTACAAATTATTGGATGGAATGTAATTATTCATCACAAAGTATTATAAGTTCTAAATATTGCCTGTAATTTCATGTTTTCACAAGATTCATTATTGTCAAGTTTGATTTTGGCTCTGATATTTGTGTGCTGTTACAGAGTTATGTCCCATAATTACTTTTTAAACATGGCATTTTTTGTGGGTTTTTTGTACTCAACATTATTTTCCCTTGACTGGCTAAAAGCTATTGTACACATGTGTTGTACCAAGCATAATTTATAGTATAATTCTTAGATGAATTGATTATACAGATTCATACAACTTATTCCATCAATTTTATTATGAGTGGAAGGAAAGTGGTAAATAATTGTATATGTTGAATTGTTCGTGTATTCAAGACTAGATATTTATATGTAATTGTAAAGCAGTTATTTGTCAATGTCAGACAGTAGTTAAAACTTGTGCTGTTAATAGAGAAATTAAGAGAATATTTATAATAGTTTAAGAAATATATTAAAAAAAACAACATTGTATTAGGGTTATTTTGTTGTTGTCATTTTATAGCAGTAATGTTTGTTTGTTTGTTTGTTTAATGCCAATTTCAACAATATTTCAGTTATATCGTGGCTGTCAGTTTTATTGATGGAGGAAACCGGAGGACACGGAGAAAACCACTGACCAGTCGCAAGTCACTGACAAACTTTATCACTTAATGTTGTACATCTCGCCCTGATCGAGATTTGAACTTACAACATCAATGATGAGAGGCACTGATTGCATAGGTAGTTGTAAATCCAACTACTATACGATCATGACCACGATGGCCCCTATAGCAGTAATGTAAAAAGGTTATTTACTTAATTTAGTTTAACTATGAGGGAGTCTCCATGGCTGTTGATGTATATTAGTTGGATTTACATCTACCTATGTAAACAATATCTATCACTTCTATGATTTGTCAATAAGATGTCCACACAATGTTGATTGAGTGATTGCAATATTTCAGCTATGTCATGGCGAGAATAAGTTACATTTTTTTCAATGAGATGATGTTGATGATGTGGGCTTTGTACTAGACCAACACACTTAGTTGCATTTATATAGTGCTAGCTAACTGAAACAACAGTCCGCAGATAGACATGTCACTCCACTTGGACACATTATTCTGATTCCGAGCCAACCAGTCTGCTCATTAATGCTGTGTGCTTAGCGGAGAAGCAACAAATACCAATTTTATTGTCTTTGGTGTGACCCAACCACCTTGAACCTACAATCTACAGCACTTGATGCAGTTTTTATACCCCCCCGCAACGAAGTTGTAGGGGGGTATACTGGTTTCACCATGTCCGTCCGTCTGTCTGTCCGTCCGTCTGTAGACAAATCCTATGTCGTACGATAACTTGAGTTGTGTTGCTTAGAATCTTTAACATTTTATCATCTGTTTACTGGTGAAGAGAGGAGGATCCCTTTCTTTTTTGACGATTTTCACTTTTGCCGTTCCAGAGTATTGGACTTGATATGACGGAAAATAGGATTTTTACCCTATGTCGTATGATAACTTGAGTAGTGTTTCTCAGAATGTTTTGAAATTTTATCAGCAGCTTACCGGTGAAGAGAGGAGGATCCCTTTAATTTTTGACAATTTTCACTTTTGCCGTTCCAGATTTATTGGACTTGATATGACGGAAAATAGGACTTTTACCGTATGTCGTATGATAACTTGATTAGTGTTTCTCAGAATGTTTTGAAATTTTTTCAGTAGCTTACCGGTGAAGAGAGGAGGATCCCTTTCATTTTTGACGATTTTCACTTTTGCCGTTCCAGAGTTATTGGACTTGATATGACGGAAAATAGGATTTTTACCCTATGTCGTATGATAACTTGAGTAGTGTTTCTCAGAATGTTTTGAAATTTTATCAGCAGCTTACCGGTGAAGAGAGGACCCTTTCATTTTTGGTCGGAACAATCAGTAATGTTTTGGTTATGGAAATAGGTTGGACAGATGTGGGGAGCGGGGGGTATATCTTAGTGAGCTGTGCTCACAGTAATACTAGTTTTAAATATAAAATAATTGTAGTTATGAGGCTTGTGACAGACATTATCACTAGTATCACAGCGAGTATGATTGCAGGATGTGTTGTAGCATAAGTCTTCAGATAACAAATAAACCAACATTTTAAAACCAATAGAAATTAAAAATATATAATAATTGCCGTTTTGAAGGTTGAGACAAACATTGTCGCTAGTATCAGAGCGAGTCCAATAAGACTTCCATGATCTACCACACTTGAGGCAAGTATGCTAACCGTAACATTATACCACTGATGCGGACTCGTCATAATATGACCTAGATGAAATATTGCTGAATTTGGAATATAGCAAACATTCAACCATTAGATGGCATGTGGCAAAGTGAAAAAAATTATTGTATTGTTTCTTTCTATTTTTATTTGGCAAGTTTATATAAATATAACTTCAAAAAAAATTCTCAATATACACACACACACCATACAAATACAAGATAACAACTGATACACATATAAATACAGTATTGGCACTTCTGTATGCTTATGTACCGGTACTCGTCCGGTAGGTAAAACTAAAAATAGCAAATGTATATACATCAAACAGTGTGAGTCGTCTTGCCAACTAAATTCATTTTAAAAACTACATCTTTATATAGAGTAAAGGAACATTCTATAAACTAATATGAGATACAAATGTCAGTCTGTTGGTGTTAGGGGTTTAAATAACAACATAATATCAGCTTTGTTGTATGTTTTTTTCTTCTTCTTTTTTTTTGAATTTTCAAAGATATGTGACAGAAACATTACTTTATTTTATTTTCTAAGATCAAAAATCCTTTTCATCCAATATAGAAATTCTTTTGGTCCAAAATCAAATATTGTTCTGAACCACTTAAATAGTAGTATGTGACTAGCAATTTTAGTACCACATTGAAAATAACTAGTGTGAAATAAATATCATAAGAAGGGCATAAAATGTAGATTTTATTAATCATCGAAAACACCATCGTCGGTAATCCACATCTGATCATGCTCTGATAACTCTCCATTCATCACATGTGGGTCAACTGGCAAAGAAAAGAAATTATTGTTTCCTTGAAAAAAAGCCTATGTATAGTTACCAACCAAAATAATTATTTGATATTGCTAATCTCCTTCTTTGAGGTGAAAAGGCTATACAAAAAAATGAGGGCTCTCATAATTTGCCAAGAATTTCTTTCTTATTTTAGATACATTTAAAAGTTGTGATTTGCTGTACAGATAGTCGTTGGGACTTTTTAAAACGATCACATAACTACATGGATTTCTCTGGCAGTTGACCCTTGAGTGATAAGTGGAGGGTAATCGAAGCATAATCGGATTTGGGTTACCAACGATGCAAACACACAAAATAAAATGCAATTTCAAATTTTAAATATAAATTCTACATAGAAATAGAAATAAATAAACTTATTCTCTGCTTCACACAATGTAGTGCACTTTCACAGTACATGTATCCAGTATATTGAAAATAGTTTGTAGTGCTGGTATGTATATACAAAAATTACCAAAACTGGATTGTCGATATCACTAACAACAAAGACATATTTTACAGTTAATACTGATTCTTTACATGTGTTTTAACAATTATTATGCTAGAGGAGAAAACATATAACAGTTCTTCTAACACTTAAACAATACAATTGGATCAATCTCTTCAATAATTGCACATCATGACACACAACACGAGGTCAACTTGTTTGTTTCTTCATAACTTCTATTTCTTTCATCATTGATTGTAGAGGATCATCAGGTTTATTGTACACAATGCTAGCTGTTAATGCCTGTAAAAAAAATCAATAATTTTTTTTTTTAAAGTAAACGATTGGAAACATATTATATTATAGGACTATGGATATTACCTACATCAGGATTCTCGGCTAATGCTTACAAACACACATATATATTGTATGTATTGAAAAACCATATCTGCTATGCAAAATGTCTATTGTTTCTTAAATGTACTTTTAATTCATTTTTGCGATTTCTTTTGCTGTGTTTGTTTGTATGATGGTGTTTAACGCCACTTTCAACAATATTTCAGTTACATTGTGGCAGTCGGTTTTATTGTTGGAGGACCTGGAGAAAACCACTGACCTGTTGCAAGTCAATGACAAACTTTATCACATAATGTTGTACACCTCGCCCTGATCGTGATTCCAACTCACAACATCAGTGGTGATAAGCACTGATTGCATAGGTAGCTGTAAATCCAACTACCATAGGATCACGGCCGTGACGGCCCCTACTATTGCAGTGTTGCTGTACATCTTTAAGAATGCTTTATAAGCAAACGATAGATAGCTTGCTCTTAACAGTAGAAAGTTGGTAATAAAAAATGTTGTACACCTCGCCCTGATCGTGATTCCAACTCACAACATCAGTAGTGATAAGCACTGATTGCATAGGTAGCTGTAAATCCAACTACCATAGGATCACGGCCGTGACGGTCCCTACTATTGCAGTGTTGCTGTACATCTTTAAGAATGCTTTATAAGCAAACGATAGATAGCTTGCTCTTAACAGTAGAAAGTTGGTAAGAAAAAAATAAAGAGTTAAACACTATGGGAAAAAATAGCTTTGTCGTAATCACAAACCAGAAATTTAGCCACCATTTTGATCATGCACCAAAAAAATTCAAGATTGCTTCCGCTGCTAAAAAAGTAATAAATATAGAAAAGTTTGTGTAAATTATTTAGTGCAATTCTTTGGAGAATTCAAAGTATTCTATATTTGAATCAGAAATGTTGTCTGACGTCATGGCATTGTCTTTACTATCCGATGTTTATATAGTAAAGGCATCATATACATTTCACGGATTTCAAGCTTGTGCTTGTTGATCCATGTTCTGGACCAATCAAGTCATTAGTACAATCACAACATCTTATTTTTCTAATATACAGTATATAGTTTTTATGATTCTGTTTTCTTGTCAGAAAATGAGAATGGAAGTCTTGCAATAATTTGAAAACCCTTAATCTTATTTAAAATTATACATGTACAAGACAAAGCACTTTTTTACACAACAGAAATTTGGGAAACAAAAAAATACATAAAGGTTGTTTCCAGTGTCCATACAATATACATCGACATAAAATGATAAATGGAATAGGCTATAAGTTATGAAGCTATGACCAGCCTATCTATCGTTCACTGTGTCTACGAAAATTAATTGAATATAAATATTTTAATCATCTATTTTACCTGAAAAAGTTGCATAATATTGTGTTTTTCCAGATATTTTATCGCTTTTCCATATGGATCTTGAATGGGTTCAACATATTCTTGTTCTCCAGCAAAAGTATCATTCAACATTGCTTCTTCCTGACGTTGTCTAGCACCCTTCGCTACAGTTTCAAAAGCTTTATTCATAGCCGTCTCTACTTCAGCTTTAGCCGTTTCCATTATTTTTGCCTGATCTGCCATTTCAATACAATAAATTGTTTATATTGGATAATCATTCACAAGGCCACCATATTGTTTATAGAATTGTCATGGTGTAGTGGGTCAAGTTAAATGAAGATCTGATCAGAAAATGATTTCCAGTCAAATCGGCCCCAGGTCAAATCGGCCCCAGTTAAATCGGCCCTAGTCAAATCGGCCCCAAGTCAAATCGGCCTCAAAATGAATGTCAAATCGGCTCCAAAAAAATAAATAAAAAAAGAATAGATAATTAAAAATTATGTATTAATATAAATAAATATTTTTGGTTAAAAGATGTAAAATTTAAATTTTATTGATAAGCGGATTCTTTTATTTTCGTATCAATGGTAAACATTTACTGGTACAAAACACATTGGATGTATTTAATTATTTTGTTGAATAGTGTCCAAACAATTTAAGAAATATTTAACTTTGCATGTTGACAATAGTAAACAACAAAAAGGGCGGACATGTGATTTCCCGGTGTGAAAAAAAAGAGCGAAACACATTAAATAAAAAAAAAACATAATAATACGGCAATGATTTGATCTGGGGCCGATTTGACTTGCTACCGTTGAGATTAGGTTAGTAAAAGCCTGAAGAGGTAATAGCGTATGATTTGAAGCCAAATTACCTTATTTTGCTCTTGTCAGTTTTGAAAACTATCTGGTCTTCTCCTGAAGCTTGCCCCGCCCCTTTAAAAAAGAGTGTTATTCCACTGTAAACCAGTCAATCCAGCAAAAAACAACGAAATTTGCATTAATATTATGGTAAGAACAAAGACTAAACCGTTTTTGAAGCGAAAAAAGGTGCCGAAATTCTACTTTCACTTTGGGCATAAAAAAAAGTGTCCTCCCTTCTCTTTTAACATATACATGGCGATGTGAAAATATAACTGCGAGCCCCTGTGGTCGCAGCAGAGTTGAAATTATTTTAACTTTTAAGCGATATCGCTACCGTCGCTGAGTAATTGCCATCTGAAATCATAAAAAAATGTTATCAAAATCACTAAACAACACGAACTAAAAACGATAGTAGCGACGCGACAAAAAAAGCAATGATTTCGCAATAGTATCGCTTCTCCATCGCAACAATTGCATTGCTCGTCCCATCGCTGTCGCACCCGGAGTATAAACCCCCCTTACGGAAGTACAGCGGCTTGCCCCATCATTTTCAATGGGTAAACACGTACATTTCTGACTTGATTCTAACAATTATACGTTTTTACACGTGTTTACGTAGATGTAGATGAACAATGAGAAATATTAAACATTGTTTGTTTTGCAAGAAAAACAAATAAAAAGTAATCTTTGCTAGGATTGACAAATTCCACAGTGTTCCGTTTTAAGTGAGAAATTATCAGGATTATAATGATTTCAAAATTAGTTGTTTGATTAACACAAAAAGTGAATGGAATAGTTGATGGAATTGACTTCACAGAACTTGAACTATCAAGAAAGATTATTATTATTATTATGTTTTGGGTTGGTTTAATTTGTGTGTATTTGATAAGCATGTAATATGTCAAATCAAGTAAAAATGAATAAAAAGCTACACATTATTTTTTGCTTTTGTGTTTTTTTTTTACACTAGATCTTCCTCCTCAAGCCGCATCGGTGGTGTAGTGGTTAGCGTGCTTGCCTCGAATACAGTAAATATAGTATAGACTGCTTACATGGTTGGAAACATGATAATGACTATTATAAATTATAATTATAAAAGTTTTATTTAAAGTCGGAGTTTTTACAAACATATAACATAAGCTCTGTAGAGCTTTTTACCGACATATATAACAATAGACAAAATATATTATGACAGGAGGCATACAAACATTTGCAGATAACAGACAAACATACAAGCATTACATAAATAGCTTAAAACATGTTTATAAAGTAATAAAACTAGCATAAGAACATAAAAAGCACTAGGCAAAAAGAATAAGTACATGTAGCATGAGCAACTGAACTAAATCAAATCAAATCAAAAGTTTTATTTAATGTCGGTACATTTACAAACAGTACAAACACAAGCTCTCATGCGCTTTTTAAACCGACATGCATTTTAAGATATAAATTACAACACAGTAAATAAAAAAATAAAAACAATAAAATAAAACAATGTCATGCATTAAAACCACATATTAGATGCAAGTACATCCATGATTAGATTTCTGGGCCTCCACAGTCAGTGCACATGTGGCAAGTGCCTCTCTGCACACTGACTTCATAGGAACAGAAAACCGCATGGACTAAGTAAGAGCATACAAATAATTGCATATTACAGACAAACTGGAGCGACATGTCCGCTACTAGCTTATCCGCTAAGTATGCAGCACTAAGAAGTAAGAGCAAAGACTGTGGTTGGCTCGGAAGTGTCCTAGTACAGGAACATGTCTAGCCATGGCATGTTGCTTCATTGAGCAAGCGCCATTAAATCCAACTCAGCGTGTGGATCTCCTCAAACTGTATCGGTGGTGTAATGGTTAGCGTGCTTGCCTCGAGTGCAGTAATTCGTTGTTGGAGACTATGAAATAGGTATTTGCTGCTCCCCGCTAAACATGGAGCATTAAGGAGTAAAAGTATAGACTACTTGGTTGGAAACATGATAATGATTCATTGGAGCGACATGTATACCCAAAGGACTGTTGCTTCAGTTGACTAATTCAAATTAAACTAAGCCACGATATAGCTGGGAAAAAAATCACTTAGCGTTAAGCAAGAAAAGTTTGAAGTTGACAAAGGAGTAAGCCGTAAATAGAAGAAGAACAGATAAATGCAATGGCCAAAAAGAAGAAGGAAAAAAGGTCAAACAATGATATACAAAACATTATCAAAGATAGAGCAACACGAACCCCACAAAAACCGGGGATGAACTCAGGTGCTCCTTAAAAGACTTTATCTACCTATCACGCCATGTAGTATACATATTTTTATTTAAGGCACATATCTAGCAGCGAGTTAATGTCCTTAAAACTTCTGTGTATAGAAATAGGACACACTTATTCTTCAATGGTGTACCTCGTTTTTAAAAAGGATAATCCGGTGATTGTGTAATACGAATTAAATATAGAGTTTGGTCTAAAACCCAAACGTAAATGAATTTCTCATTTTTGAGAATGCCACTCTCCTTCCACGGATAGCAACTGTATCCAATGACCAATATCTTGTACAAAGCATCTCATTTTCGAATTAAGCATAATAAGATTTTCTGAAAGTAAATATATCTTTCTATTGATCTTAAAATATGCACTTCTACTCGTTTTGTCATTTTGTGTTCGAAATGTAATGCGAATGTAAGATAATATAATTTATAATTCAATAAAAACTAAATTTGGATACAGTTCAGCACCAAGACAATAGAACAGTAAAGGACAGGAACAAACAAAAACTACGAGTTTTCATAAGACAAAAAACTTAACTAAGAAATCAGATTCTCCGGTTCCATTTCTGTTGGAATTTTCTATATGCATATTTGTAAATGTTGTCATACATCGAAGAATACATACATACATGTAAAATAAACTTTAGATCAAATGATTCTTAGTAGGAACGTTATAAAATATACGGTAAAGACACGACTTTGAAATAAAATTCAACACAAGTAGACATTTCCTAGCAAACATTACAAGATTACACAATCTAAAATTACAATTTTTTTTTACAGCATATGGATTTGAAACTATCTTGTCTCTTTTGTATTTACACGACCATGAAACCATAGATACAGTTTCAATAACATCGATTTATATCATCTTTAACATACATGTAGCATTGAAAAAACATCACAGAGAAAGACACCACCTTGTTATTGTAATGTTATGTGTTTTAAAGGCAACCTAAGTATAAAGTTTGAAGTTATCAAAGAGATAACCAGAAGCCGTAAAACGAAGAATGACAGATAATGAATGTTTATTTTCTATGTATTAATATGAACACATTTTATTGCATAAACTTTCCGTTTTGTATTTAATGAAGAAAAACAATTTACAACAGAAGTAATGTTCGATTTGATATACCGAGGTATCAATGAACTGATTTTCTAATTGCTTTCCCGAAATTTATGTACAAATCAGTTACTTTCGGCATGGTTTTTATCGGCCAGACTTAGATTTTTTTTCAAGTTCTGTGTCGATTGCTTTCCTTTGTTTAATTTTCATTTCAACCCGTTTAAGAGAATACGCAAATCTGCGGTTCCAGTGGTACCATATTACACCACGTACTAATCCATCAGCTGATATTGGTATTGGACCCCCGTCAACATACATCCCATTCAATACAGAATATCCACAGTCTTTGTACCACCAACCAGCGAGATCCTTCTGTGCACAGTGGGCAAACCATACATCGTTATCACGGTCAAATGTGCTGAACTGCATTCCACTTTGATATGTAAGCGAATCTCCACCTGTACCACCTTCGAAGTCGGATACAAATAAACGGTAAAAATCTGTTTCCGGTGCGACACGAAAATTCTTCCACTGAGAAAACGCTTGACGACCTTCCCAATCCCACATGTCTATACGAAGTGAATAATTCGTTTCATAGGTCAGTTGGTGTATTACTTCATTTCCCAACCAATACTCTCCGTTTACATTACCAAATCCACCGGCATATTTATTCCACCCTCGAGTAAAGTTCGTACTGCCATCTTCACGGCGTTGTATTACAGTCCATCCACCACCAGAGGTTTCAAGATCACAGTAAATGTTCAAAATACGATTACCGGGAAGTTTGACAGCGTACACTCCACTTCCTCTTACTCCATTCATTGTAAGTTCGTAGCAATCTGAAAAGAAAATATATTCCAGCTTACATTATTTAGATCATTATATTACTGGAATAGTAAATAAACATAACATAATTGCGGTAATGTCGTACATAACTCTTAAACAAAACATTTGTGTTGAATTAAACAAGTTGATAAGGCGTTTCTATTACATGATTGTTTGTTATTACTTAATAATTGTCTGATGTGCACAATAAAAATCGTAAATCTGGGTATACTACAAATACCTAGACAACACAAAAACGAAAGAATTGAAACAACACGAGGGACAATCGGATATGCATACAAAATAAAAATCGTAAATCTGGGTATATTACAAATACCTAGAAAACACAAAAACGAAAGAATTGAAACAACACGAGGGACAATCGGATATGCATACAAAATAAAAATCGTAAATCTGGGTATACTACAAATACCTAGACAACACAAAAACGAAAGAATTGAAACAACACGAGGGACAATCGGATATACATACAAAATAAAAATCGTAAATCTGGGTATACTACAAATACCTAGACAACACAAAAACGAAAGAATTGAAACAACACGGGGGACAATCGGATATGCATACAAAATAAAAATCGTAAATCTGGGTATACTACAAATACCTAGAAAACACAAAAACGAAAGAATTGAAACACGGGGGACAATCGGGTATGCATACAAAATAAAAATCGTAAATCTGGGTATACTACAAATACCTAGACAACACAAAAACGAAAGAATTGAAACAACACGGGGGACAATCGGGTATGCATACAAAATAAAAATCGTAAATCAAATGATCAAACTTTGATGTCATTATTTGTGCTGTGGTCTCGTCTTTTGATAAAAAAAAAGCTATGGTTGTAATAGATGTGAATATCTGGATATAAAACTACAACTGTATCAGTGTATGGGCGAAAATTCATATCACCATAGGAAAAGGTAAATATTACGAATAGGATCGGGAAAGTGTTGCCTTACACGAGCCAACAACGACAACCCTTAGAAAACTGTTCATATGAGCTGCTGAAAGTTAATTATCTTCTACGTACAAGGAGCGTGAAAATCTTATATACACGAGATATTCATTTGCGCCTCATCCTAAAGGTGAGTTGTGTATTTGATTCGTCTGGCCAACTAGCGGACGTCCCTACAGCGAGTAGTCCATGTCCTATTTTGGTACACCGGCGTGAATTTCATGGCAATAACGCTGCTGAAAACAGTCGACGAAACCTGTCTAAATCGAACTGTGCATAAAACGGAATCTTGCATAAACAGAACTTTTAATAAATACTCAATGTTGGAAATCTTTGTTAATTTCACGTGTATAAAGCAAACCCCTGTCTATCGCGAACACAAAAGCTGGACACAAAGAGGTTTGGTTTAGACAGATTTGACGGTATTATTCGAGTATATTTAGTTTTAGTACACAGTTAACAAGTGTGAAAATAACTACTTTGGAAACTTAAGATTTTTAAGTCAAGTTATAATGGATTGTAAACTTCAAAACTTTCAAACATTTACAATAATAAAATAAATACATCTGTGGATTTTAGTGCATTACAGCTAAACCAATACGTATACTTCAAAGAGAAAAAGGAAACGAACGCAAAATATTGTATGTTCAAATCATAGTTTAATCATTGTATCACAAGTCATAACGTACTAGACAAAAGTAAATGATGTGTAATCATAATGAAAAGATAAGTTGTATTCTCTCTGAACGTTTGAACATGATGTAGCGGTTTTATTACCTAGCATTTAAAGTAAACCAACATCGCTACAATTTCTTCTTCTTATCTTGTATTTAAAAATCGATGCATATCTAAAATGGCGTTGAAAACTAAGAATCATCAACCATCTTAGAGTAAGACTTGAACAATTGTTAATACATATAATATAAATGAAACAAATTATGAACAGAAACAGATTTCACATCAACGTTGAAGAAAACCGAAGGGGCAATCAAGAATGGGCAATCCAGAGACACTGACAATATTGAGAATACAAGACACTGGACGAAAACAAACAAACAAAAAAGCATAACACAACACAGAAAACTAAAAAGATGAGAATACAGACCCCACCATATTTGATGGTAAATATTGAAAATGTGGAGAACAATACATGGACACCCCCTCCCAAATGTTAAAACAGTGAAAATATCATTATAATTGAAACAACAACGCCTTAGCATACACCTTAAGCAGAAATGTGTTGTAGTCTAAGAAAAGTTGAATATAGGCAAAGAGGTATTTAATTACCTGTAATTATAAAAGTGAGCATTCCGAGAACACACAGCGTCAGCAAGTTTAATAAAACAAAAACCTTTCCACGTTTTTTCTATATTTTATATATGGGGCCGTCGTGGTTGGGATCATATGGCAGTTGGATTTATAACTACCTATGCAATCAGTGACTATCACCAGAAACAGGCGAGGTGTACTCGATACAACATTATGTAATAAAATTTGTCAGTGACTTGTGGTAGGTCGGTGGTTTTCTCCGGATACTGACTGCCACGATATAACTGAACTATTGTTGATTTGAAAGTGGCGTTTAACACCATAACCCTAACACCTATTACCCTTTATATTATATGAACGATATTTGTGACAAGTTTATGTACACTGTTATTTGACGAAGAACCAACAAGTCTGGTAGTCAACAACTTAACTAAACTGTAGATGGTTATTTGATCGTTGTTTAACGACAAGTGAGTAGAATTTTACCTCTTTCCGTGAAGAGAACAAATTTACAAACAATAAATCATGCAGATAGAAAGGTGGCAATTGGATAGGTTTGTGTGTAGAGAAAGGTGGCAATGGGATAGGTTTGTGTGCAGACGTTTAGATGGCCACAGGAAAGAGGATTCACTATATATGGTCGGCATTGTTTGCCTTTCAACGGCACACAAACGATCACTCTGAATAAACGATTAGTAGTTAAGAGTTGTTGCAAGTTGTCTTTTACATGTAATTTATAAATCTAGGGACTCCATCGTGTCCTTTGTAGTACAAATATGCCATTTATTTATCGGATTACTCACTGTATTATTCCAGTGAAAAAAATGAAAGAAGTGTCATCTCTTAATAATAGTGATTATTTTAATATTTACTCGTGTACCCATTTTTGAAATTAAGCTATCTCAGTCCCAGCTCATGTTAATTCTTTGACTTTAAATGTCTACTTTAAGCTGATTCTTATAAAGGGCCTATTGGAAATAAACTAAATGGCTTTCGTAGGTTATCATTGATATAAATTATTCAACATGCTAGAAATGACACTATTAGTTAAAAAAAAATCTAGAAATTTTACTCTTAGCTAAATTTAGAAATATTTCATTTCTTGCATATACTGTTGACATTTTAAAGTATATGTTACCTTGTTTGTTTGTTTGAATAAAACTGAAATTCTGTTCACTTGATGTTAAACAACAAGGAAACAATATATCAATAAGATCACGTGATTTAAAATAAACAATTTTGTTTACCTCTTACAAGTGGTACATCGGTCAAAGAGGATGTGTACTCCTTTTTTTGACGAATCCTTGGACCTCTCTTTTTTTCTTTCTTTAATATACGTTTTCTTATATCATCCATTCTCCTGTTTAAAGGTATTATTGCATATTATCACATATTTATAAGTAATTTTTCCCATACGTAAACACCGGAAGTGCCACAACGATATCAGCCCATGGGCAGATATCGGGGCGAAACTCTGATAACATGATATCAAGCCTCTTTATAAATAGATCAATGCATGCCTTTTTCCATATCAGGACTGTTATCGTCCCTCAACCGATATCGATCACTCATATCCAGAAGTTTGGTGTCTGTATGGGAAGTTAATTTTGTTCTTTTTAATTCAATATTGAAATATGTGATAAATAGATTAATGCACGTCTTTTTCCATATCAGGACTGTTATCTTCCCAAGAGACTGATATCGGCCAATATGTGATAAATAGATTAATGCATGACTTTTTCCATATCAGGACTGTTATCATCCCAAGAGACCGATATCGGTCAGAGGGCTTTAGTCCGAGGGTCGATATCGGCAGAGGGATGATAACAGTCCTGATATGGAAAAGGGCATGCATTAATCTATAAATATATAATAACACATTTTATCATATACTTGGCATTAATATGATAGTTTTTGCATATGTGTAGCGACCGGAAGTAAACTAGCCATAATATCACCCCCAGGCTGATAACCCATATCCATAATAGTGCGTCTCGTGCAAGTAACTTCCAGTATTTCCGGTGACGTCTGTTTATAAACATTACCCGACACACAACGTTGAGTGGGAGATACGGGTCTCATCACGGTTCACGAAAAATACGGTTTACTAATCACATTTCACGGGAAGTAAATTGTGATGATCACACTTCTTGAAGAATATGAAACCCAACGTAAATTGTTAAAAGTACGTTTTTATCCTTGTTACATCCCTAGTTAATCGTGTCAACAAGAATCGGTGGAAGTGACCAGTGTGACAGTAAAGATGTCTGTAATAATATGAGGCAGGTGCAATCTGAAACGCTCCCGAAGAACAGTAATTTTTCTTCCTGTTTACAAAATATCAAGCTTAAAAATAACACTACCTAAAACTCTACAGCTGAAAACTTTGGATTTCTTGCAGCAGACGATCACAATGTATTTCTTCTTTTTCTCTCGTTGCATCGATCACTTTATTTGCTACTCGCGTATTGTTTATATTGGAGATAGTTTAGGTTACGTGATTTGTCTTTTAATTTATTTCCGGTTGGCAGCTATAGTTTAGGTCAGGAGGAAGGTCGCAGTACCCAACTCAATGCTACACTATACCTATTAAACTGGGATTTGTCATACTGTTAAGATAACGTATATTATATACCAAATATAAGATGTCATTAATAAGAAAATTTGGTCTATACCACACCTATTTTAAATTATAACTGTTCAAACCAGCCTAAAATCATTAAAAATTCACATATATTTAAAGTATTCACTTCTCTCTTATATAAATTTTCCTACTTCTTTATCTCACAACACATTTATATTTATAAAAAAAAAAGTAAAGTTAAGTAAAAGTAGAATCAATTAAATTCTATTATAAAAAAAAAATATGGGCGCAATTTCACATCAAGAAAGTCGCCGTCAAAATATATAAAAGTTAAGCTTAGGTCACGTGTCTTGTCTTTTAATTTATTTCCGGTTGGCAGCCATGTTGTTGAACATTTTGAAGTGCATTAGTATGTTCATTCTTCTACCATTAACGCTGCCTTCGGGAGCGTATTAACAAATCGAGTTGAGAGGGAAAAATTGTCGTCAAGAAGACCACATTAAATAAAAATAACAGAAACGTTAGATGATAGATGATTATATCACGGAGAACATAAAATGATTTTGAATGAAAACGAATCACGGGAAATTCAGTCACGATGAATAAAATAAACAACACTAATGAATCACATCTATATTTTCTATTTTCAAAATGCCTTCATATGAAATGTTGCCATCAATATTTATGGGGATCGAAATTATCGTGTTTGAGAATAGTGTTCTGAAAATGTATCTGTTGAATACACACTTAAGTTTCATATAAATTCATTTAATTATTTCATTTTGTTTGTTTGTTTGTTTCATAGAACAATTTGTCGGAAATATATATATGATAAAAAGATTAATACATGACCTTTTCCATATCATCCCTCGACCCATATCAACCCTCGACCGTGTCTCGGGCTGATATGGGAGTCTCGGGATGATACCCGGGCTGATATGGAAAAGGTCATGTATTAATCTCTATATATTTTAGTTCTATCATCTATTCATTTCATTAATATTGTAGGTTAAATTACATGAAGGTAATTGCAACTGACCCGGCAAAAACAAACAAACGAACAAGCGGGAAAATCTGGATGCTTCATATGGTTTTATGTATTATACGGATTTTCTCTTTTAAGACAGAAATAATCACCTGGATTTGGTTTTATAATTCCGATTTTACGACGGATTTCATCAATGGGACAGGAAATGCGAAATCTTCCGCAGAATATAGTCCGGATTTTATGATAGGCCAATTACCTGTCAGATTTTTTGTGTAGTTTAATTTTTGCATCCGGATCGTCCATTTACTCGAATATCCATTCGATGAACTGTGACTCTGTGTTGTTCGTTTTGAAACACCCACCATTTCATTCGAACCTAATACAAACGTAAATCAAAACAATAGCTTGTACAACTCCAATTCAATAAATTGTCGTGTTAAAATTATGATCGGAATTTGTTTTGTATGCAGGGTTGAATTTGTAAAACTTTTACTTTATACACAATTGTTTGTAAGTTACAGTCTATATCATACTTCTGCACTAGCTGTGGAACCGTAGCTCATGTGGTCTTCGTGGAGTTCGGTTCAATAAATATTTTTCTACAAGTGATCCTAGTGGTTAAGTTGGCGTCATCAATTTATAAGTCTTTCCCTTCCGGAGCACATGAGTTCATCACCGGTTTTTAGTGGAGTTCGTGTTGCTCAATATTTAATTTTCTGTGTATTGTTTTGTAGATCATTGTTTGTCCTTTTTCTTTTAGCCATTGTGTTGTCTGTCCTTCGATATAGGGATTCTGATTACCCCTTTGGTATTTTCAAACTCTTCTTACGGTCACGACTTGATTAACCATTACGGTATATCTATGTCACAGATGACCACGCACCGTTTGTTGTAGTCACAATCAATCTAGTTCTTTAATCTTTCACGACTTGTAACAGGACTTTTATTGAGAGTAACCATACGGATGCCATTAGTACAGAAGCAACTGAATATCCTTCCGGAGCACTTGTGTGCATTATCCCCGGGTTTTTTCTAATGGGGTTCGTGTTTTCGGTGTAGCGTAATGTCGGCCATTGTTTGTCTTTTCTTTTTGCCATTGCATGGTCTGTCCATTTACGATATACGTCTTCTGTCTGATTACACATTTGATATTGTTAAATAAAACATGTAGAAAAGTACATACCCAATTAAATCATTCAGCAATGCTTCTCTTGACGTTTTGTCGGCATTCATGTCTTTCTGTAGTTTTTCCAAGACCATGCATTGATGTTCATTTTGTAATTCTAGCGTTAGTCCTCTATATTGAGGCGTTTGGCACAGACTTGGAATGTTTAGGTCTCTTGTCCGTGAATCACACTTAAACGTAAAAACCGTCAACACCAGGATAATTGTCTTCATCTAGTAAGTAGTCATAATAATGTCAATTATTTTGCTATTCATATGCAATTTGTAATATAATAAATACATACATGTAGGTTTATTTATTATAAAAAAAAAGAAAAAAAAGCCACATCGGTGGCGTCAAGTGCGGTATATCGTGGGTTCGTTCCCCGGTCAAGTGCGGTATATCGTGGGTTCGTTCCCCGGTCAAGTGCGGTATATCGTGGGTTCGTTCCCCGGTCAAGTGCGGTATATCGTGGGTTCGTTCCCCGGTCAAGTGCGGTATATCGTTGGGTTCGTTCCCCGGTCAAGTGCGGTATATCGTGGGTTCGTTCCCCGGTCAAGTGCGGTATATCGTGGGTTCGTTCCCCGGTCAAGTGCGGTATATCGTGGGTTCGTTCCCCGGTCAAGTGCGGTATATCGTGGGTTCGTTCCCCGGTCAAGTGCGGTATATCGTGGGTTCGTTCCCCGGTCAAGTGCGGTATATCGTGGGTTCGTTCCCCGGTCAAGTGCGGTATATCGTGGGTTCGTTCCCCGGTCAAGTGCGGTATATCGTGGGTTCGTTCCCCGGTCAAGTGCGGTATATCGTGGGTTCGTTCCCCGGTCAAGTGCGGTATATCGTGGGTTCGTTCCCCGGTCAAGTGCGGTATATCGTGGGTTCGTTCCCCGGTCAGGTGCGGTATATCGTGGGTTCGTTCCCCGGTCAAGTGCGGTATATCGTGGGTTCGTTCCCCGGTCAAGTGCGGTATATCGTGGGTTCGTTCCCCGGTCAAGTGCGGTATATCGTGGGTTCGTTCCCCGGTCAAGTGCGGTATATCGTGGGTTCGTTCCCCGGTCAAGTGCGGTATATCGTGGGTTCGTTCCCCGGTCAAGTGCGGTATATCGTGGGTTCGTTCCCCGGTCAAGTGCGGTATATCGTGGGTTCGTTCCCCGGTCAAGTGCGGTATATCGTGGGTTCTTTCCCCGGTCAAGTGCGGTATATCGTGGGTTCGTTCCCCGGTCAAGTGCGGTATATCGTGGGTTCGTTCCTCGGTCAAGTGCGGTATATCGTGGGTTCGTTCCCCGGTCAAGTGCGGTATATCGTGGGTTCGTTCCCCGGTCAAGTGCGGTATATCGTGGGTTCGTTCCTCGGTCAAGTGCGGTATATCGTGGGTTCGTTCCCCGGTCAAGTGCGGTATATCGTGGGTTCGTTCCCCGGTCAAGTGCGATATATCGTGGGTTCGTTCCCCGGTCAAGTGTGGTATATCGTGGGTTCGTTCCCCGGTCAAGTGCGGTATATCGTGGGTTCGTTCCCCGGTCAGGTGCGGTATATCGTGGGTTCGTTCCCCGGTCAAGTGCGGTATATCGTGGGTTCGTTCCCCGGTCAAGTGCGGTATATCGTGGGTTCGTTCCCCGGTCAAGTGCGGTATATCGTGGGTTCGTTCCCCGGTCAAGTGCGGTATATCGTGGGTTCGTTCCCCGGTCAAGTGCGGTATATCGTGGGTTCGTTCCCCGGTCAGGTGCGGTATATCGTGGGTTCGTTCCCCGTTCAAGTGCGGTATATCGTGGGTTCGTTCCCCGGTCAAGTGCGGTATATCGTGGGTTCGTTCCCCGGTCAAGTGCGGTATATCGTGGGTTCGTTCCCCGGTCAAGTGCGGTATATCGTGGGTTCGTTCCCCGGTCAAGTGCGGTATATCGTGGGTTCGTTCCCCGGTCAAGTGCGGTATATCGTGGGTTCGTTCCCCGGTCAAGTGCGGTATATCGTGGGTTCGTTCCCCGGTCAAGTGCGGTATATCGTGGGTTCGTTCCCCGGTCAAGTGCGGTATATCGTGGGTTCGTTCCCCGGTCAAGTGCGGTATATCGTGGGTTCGTTCCCCGGTCAAGTGCGGTATATCGTGGGTTCGTTCCCCGGTCAAGTGCGGTATATCGTGGGTTCGTTCCCCGGTCAGGTGCGGTATATCGTGGGTTCGTTCCCCGGTCAAGTGCGGTATATCGTGGGTTCGTTCCCCGGTCAAGTGCGGTATATCGTGGGTTCGTTCCCCGGTCAAGTGCGGTATATCGTGGGTTCGTTCCCCGGTCAAGTGCGGTATATCGTGGGTTCGTTCCCCGGTCAAGTGCGGTATATCGTGGGTTCGTTCCCCGGTCAAGTGCGGTATATCGTGGGTTCGTTCCCCGGTCAAGTGCGGTATATCGTGGGTTCGTTCCCCGGTCAAGTGCGGTATATCGTGGGTTCGTTCCCCGGTCAAGTGCGGTATATCGTGGGTTCGTTCCCCGGTCAAGTGCGGTATATCGTGGGTTCGTTCCCCGGTCAAGTGCGGTATATCGTGGGTTCGTTCCCCGGTCAGGTGCGGTATATCGTGGGTTCGTTCCCCGGTCAAGTGCGGTATATCGTGGGTTCGTTCCCCGGTCAAGTGCGGTATATCGTGGGTTCGTTCCCCGGTCAAGTGCGGTATATCGTGGGTTCGTTCCCCGGTCAGGTCAAAGATTCAAATTGGTATTTACTGCTTCTCCGCTTAGAACGCGACATTAAGGATAAGAACAAAGACTGGTTGGCTTGGAATCTGGATAATGTGTCCAACAGGAGCGATAGGTTTCCCCGCGGGTTGTTATTCCAGTGGACTAGCACTATAAAAATTCAACTAAGCGTGTTGATCTAGTACAAAAAGGACGACATCATCATCATCTTGTCAAAGTTTAACTTTTCTTGCTATGATATTGTTAAAAGAAAGCTCATTTGAAGTTGAACAAGATCGAACTGACAAATGGTAATCGAAGAGAATATGCATGCTGTCCGAAGACCGCTGTCGATACTACCCTATTAACATCCCTTGAACGATTGAAGTATTAATTGCAGAGTATTCAGATGTAACGGATCTAATTCCAGTAAAAGTATTGTTGGAGTAAAGGGTTTGTTTGAGATTTTTTGTATTTTATAAGTTGAAAATTAAAGGTAGATTTTCGATTAAACCATGGAGGGTTTTCAGGAATTACAATAGGGGCTGTGTCATCCAAATCTATATCATAATTATCAGAGTATGATTTTATTCAAAATCCAAAAGATTGAATTGTATTGGGTTGTTTTTCAATCACATTTTCATATAAAGGATTAAAAACACAGTCGTATGCAGGATTTGAAAGATAAGCATTCAATTTGGTTGCATACTGCATACCAAGTTTGTTCTTTGTTGCTACTAGCAAGGAAGCAAGAGTTCCTAGTGGTTAAGTTGAAGGCATCACTTCGAAAGTATTACGATCGCCACCATGGCTTGGTTAACCGTTACGAACTATCTGTATCACAAATGACCACGGATATATTCCGTTTGTCGTATTCGCAATTCGGTTCTTTCATCATTCATGACTTATCACGGAGTTTGTAGCAAGAGTAACACGACGAGTGCCACACATGAACTGCTTACCCTTCCGGTGCACCTGAGTTCATCCCCGGTTTTTAGTGGGGTTCGTGTTGCTCGATCTTTAGTTTTTTATATAATTTTGTAATAATTTGTGCCCGATCTCATTTTACTTTAATATTTGTTTATCCTTGTGTACTTTTTCTTTTGGCCATTGTTTTGTCTGTTCTTCGATATACGGATTATGATTACCCCTTTGTATCTTCAAACTCTTCTTGCAAAGAAAAACATGTTTAATTCAAAGATACCTATTTAAGAATAGATACTAAGAATCATCATTTCAAACATTTTGAAACATAATAATAACAAATATAGCAGCAAATATCGTCAAGCAAATAAAAACAATGATGCACTTTTCTATGTGAAAATAATTTACGTCTTAAAAATGGTTAAAACAATTATGTTTAATATATCAATTGTTATTATAAATATGTTATATAAAATATCTTACCATTATATCGCGTTATTCACCAGACACCTGAAATAATAACCACAGCAATCAGTTTTTGTTTTGAATCATTATTAACAAAGTTTTCCGAGGGGAAATACTCTATCCAAATTAATCATTATAACTGTATCAGTAAAACATAAAAAAAAGTAATCAGATAAAACATAAAATGTCGTCCTGTTTATCATGTTAATAGTACAACAATATTTTTTCCCGCTGTGAAATGTTTTAAAATATCCCGTGGCTCCCCCTTATGTCGTAGCAATGTTTTTATTTTTTACGGTCACTAACAATTGAAAATGCACGTGTTTCTAATTATGTTAATTTTAGAAATTGATATTAAATGTAAACAATATTCAAAGCAATTACTACAACAGAAGCAACAGGCTGTATTCTTTACCATTAACAGCTGAACAAAATAACACTTGAGCAATAGCAAATCTAAAAGAAAAAATAGAAATTATGTTATTGCGTAATAAAAACGGTCATTGCTTTATAATTTTGTTTTCTTGTACTGAGACACGGAAAAAACGTAACAATCATTACGATGGTTATACATATAAAGAAAATACCACTTTATTTGTGGTTCAGAATTTATCCTTGGATATGAAAGCCTTATTGAAAATATTAAACGAGACGACAAACGTAGTGTCAGAAGTCTGAAAATCGCGTAATTAAATTTCAATAAATGATTTACGCCACCAATACTTTGATTTTACATACATTTAGTATTATTACAGGAGACCAAATGGGTCTATATGTCCGTACAACTTCAATAATGTTACAAACAATGTTGTATAATAAAATCGTTGTTAAAGATTGATTCAATGTTAAATCACCAATCATATACATGTTCCATTTTTGGTAATCACAATCAGATCCTTTCACCATTCATGACTTTGCACCAGGTTTGTAACAAGACTTGTACATCGTTGTGTGTCTCTTTGTCTTTTTTTCCTTTGGCCATTGCATAGTTTGTCTTTCTTTGAATTACGGTTTCTGATTACCTCTTTGGTATTTTCAATCTCTTCTTAATGGGTAATTTAATCTGTTTACCTTCATCAATCCGAATGTATTGCCAGTTCAAAAAAAAAGACAATTGTTTTTCGTTCGCCTCGGAAAGAAAATAACAAAATATAAATTTGGTCAATTTCGCCGTTCAGTATATGTTCAAGCATCAAACGTCCTATGCCAAACAAAACTCTAATTATCTGAAAATCGCTACGTTTTGGTGTCAAGGATGCAAACTGATTTGTTATCTTTATGCATCAATCATATGGTACAATAAGTCTTGCTTTTGAAAGGCTGTGTCCTATTTCTATCGATGCACTTGTCTTGGGAAAATGTGCATGGAGATTGTTCGTTTTGTTGATATTCAGGGGCGGATCCAGCGGGGGGCGCACCCGGTGCCCCCGCCCCCTCCCCCCTAAAATTGGAAAAAAATATGATTTTTTGGCGTAAAATCGTGATTTTTCATACGAAATACCTCGGATCCGCCCCTGATATTGGTGGGATTGTTGACCATTATTGTTTAATATTTCTTTTCATAGAGAAACCGAGAATAGAGGTAGAATCATCATATAATACGTTTACGAATAGGTGCACGAACATAGAATGATATAAAATGAGAAACAGGATTATTAACATCCGGAGAAGACTGACTTGAAAAAGGACACGTCTCTCTTTGTCACTATACAAAAAAAGTATATAGGCGTAGACACATGATTCTCTCCGTTACACACTAGGTTCCATTTTGTGATGACCTGCCTCTAAGAGTTAACAAAACAGATATGACGTTGATTAGTTAATCCAATAGAAGATCTAATAATTTCATATACTAGTACATGTAATAGTACAAGAGGTACTAACCCTTCCAGAGCACACTTTTTAATACCATATAAATAGTATCCGATTTTGTATGAGTTTGGATTTTTCGATATTCTGCGATTGCGCTGTAGTTGATGTTTATTGATGCATCCGAAAATCTCTTCGACCTGTGTACTCTCTGTTCGTCTTGTCGTATACCCTTTCTTTCTTTTTGCAACCCTTACTCGACAAAGCAGTGTTCATCAAATTTAGATTCTGCTCGAAAACACTAACATAACCGCATCATTTCACAAAGAGGGGATGCTTGCGCCCATAACACTAACTTAACCCCGTCACTTTTTATTGAAATGCCTGTACCAAGCCAGGAAGTGAGCGGCCATGTATATGTGTGTAAGGCGTATCGATTTTGCCACTTTCCACGATTTTGATATTTGATTTTGGAATTGATCCGACAGTGTGGTATATTTTGAATTGATCCGACAGTGTGGTATATTTTGAATTGATCCGACAGTGTGGTATATTTTGAATTGATCCGACAGTGTGGTATATTTTGAATTGATCCGACAGTGTGGTATATTTTGAATTGATCCGACAGTGTGGTATATTTTGAATTGATCCGACAGTGTGGTATATTTTTGGTTTCTATTTTCACATAACAAATGAAAGTGAATGACCCAAATTGCAATTAAATAAAAAGTTTTCTTTTAAGCGGATGTTCGCAAGAGACACCGAACAAAATAATATAACCATCTATACACAAAAACGTGAATTTAAAATTTTATTTTATTGTAATCTGTGAGAAGCCATTGGACAATGAAAATTCGCAAGCAATGGAGACAAATTTGTTATCATTGGAGTTACAAGAAACTGTTGATATTCCTATATAATTCGACAAATGTATCTTAGACAAAAAAACGAACGACCAACATTCTCCAAGGAAGCCACTGAACAAAGTGTTCCTGTTGTTTATGTTATGGTCAACGTTTTACTGTCACAATCGTGATTTGGTTAACCGTTACGGAATATATGTGTCACAGATATGCTTTGTTTGTCGTAGTTCAATCCTGCCCCTTCTTTCCTTTACATGAATATCACGGGATGCTTATCATGAATAACACGTAGGGTACTATTAGTGAAACAAGAACTGCTTACTCCTCAGTAATATCTGAGTCCACCCCTGTGTTTAGTCAGGTCTTTGTTCCTCAGTCTGTGTGTGTAGAGTTTTGTTGATCATTGTTTCTTGATGTCCATTGTATTGTCTGCCTTTCGATTGAAGGTTTTTGATTGATGAACCCTTTGGTATGTTATTCCATCAATAATTGAGTTTTATTTAATGAAAGTTAATGTTCTATTTTTAAATTACACAAAATATTTTATAGATTATCGTTTAGGATTGTTTATTCGTTAAATATATGTATCACCTTGAAGGAGGCGTTGTTGGATCGTCGGAAATACAGTTGATTGATTGTTGTTTAATGTCTAATACTTGATGAGAACAAACTAACTATAGTTTACAAACAATAAATCATGTATAGGTAAAAAGTTGGGGCTTGGATGGAACTGTAAAAGGTAATTTTAATAACAACATAGAAAACTATGAAGGGACGATAGTGACGGACATAATTACGAGTCTGCTCGTATAGTAACCGGTATAACTAAACTTATTAATTATTAATGGCGGAATGTGGTTGAGAATCGTTAAAAGAACCCCCCAAAAAAACAAACAAACTTTTACATAACATGATAATTAACTGCCCACCCTTCCGGAACACCTGAATTCACCCCAATTTTCAGTGGGGTTTGTGTTGCCCAATCTTTAGCTTTCTATGTAGTGTTTTATAGATCATTGATTGTCCTTTTAGCCATTTTGCTCTTCTTCGATTTACGACTTCCCATTACCCCTTTGGTATCTTCAGAATTTTGTTACAACAGTAATTCATGTATGATATTCTTGGTGTAACTAAGATTTTTAGGTTAGTGATAAAAAGAATATTTTTAATTATATCCATCTCGATTTTCTTATATTATAGCGCATCTGCCACAGAAAAAAAATGGTATTTAATTAAAACGAGATTATCTGATCACTGTTAAACTGAGCGGATTTTTTTTTATGAAATAATTTCATGATTGTAGCTTAAATCAGTTTTACAGATTATCTCGTTTTTGATTTTTTGATCTAACAGTCGGAATATATCATTAGGTCAAAGCGGTATTAAACTAACTATTACAATCGGAACATACCATGAGGTCAACGAGCTAGGAAGCTAAATATAGCAATCGGAACATGTCATTTTCTCAAAAGAGACAGGAAACTTATACTACATAAATCAGAACATGTCTTCAAGTAGTTGACACGGAAATTTCATTAGCAATTCATGACGACTATCAAACGTTTTGAGAAATTATCTTAACTTGTGTAGTTTGTACTCCCCGAACAGGTACATTATTTGACAGATTTAGCCCCCTTTTTGAAAATTCCTAGTAATTAGAGGATGTTCCGTCCTTATGATCATAACCTTTCCAGTTCAAGTTTCGTACTCCAAAATTGTCCAACCACAATAATTGTGCATCCAAGATGCTTTGCTCCGATTGGATGTTTTTCAAATACTAGTACTCGGAAGTTTTATAAGAGACAGAAACAGCTTACCCCTCGCGAGCACCTCGGTTCATCTCCAGTGTTTGGTGGAGTACGTGTTGCTCATCTTTTTGGTTTTCTGTGTTGTGTTTGTGTGCTGTATTTGTCCTGTGTCTTGTGTTCCCAATGTTATCAGAGTCTCTGAATTGTCCATTCCTTGATTACCCCTTCTGTTTTCTGTAACGTTTATTTAGTACTGTAAGACCGTGAATAGGATATCAACTGGTATACATATACACCATAAAGCAGGCACAAAAAAATAAATCAGTAAAGCCTAGCCTTTGGTTGGACTGAGAAAGGTGCAATCAGTGCCAATCACCACTAAAGGTGTGAGTTTGAATCCCGCTCAGGCGAGGTACTTTCGATACAACATTATGTAATAAAGTTTGTCAGTGACTTGCGGCAGGTCAGTGGTTGTCTCCTGGTACTCGTGATTCATCCACCAATAAAACTGACCGTCACGATATAACTGAAATATTGTTGAAAGTGGCGTTAAACATCACAAGCCTAATCCGAAAATAAGTAGATAAATTCTTCTTTGATATCTTTTGTTTATTGTTCATGTCTAATTATATTTGAATATTCTACAATAGGAACTGGAAAATGTGTACCATTCCTAGACTACATCCTAGCCATAAGAATCCATCTCCATCAACGGCAACGGAAAATGGATTTTTGATACCGTCCTTTTCTGATAAAATATTACATAGATGTTGGCTTTGTTGGTCCAACAAGTGAACACAGTGGTTCTTGTAGTCTGTAACCAGAACATGTCCGTATCGATCACACGTCAGACCACAAGGTTCTCCAATTAAGTTGCCTTCTGTGCCGTTATATTTTCTCTTCTGGCGTCCATCGGAGTTTAGAACGTGAACGCATGATTCCTTGTGATCAGAAACATAAATATCGCCATTCGTGTTTTCTGCTATTCTTCTTGGGTATTTCATGTGTTGTTTCGACCGTTCAAATTCGACGATGACTTTGCCGTTATGGGTATATTTCATGACTACGTTCTTGTCCGAGTGTTTATAATTATCATAAGTGCTAGACTTTGTAACGCATATTAGGAGATCATTGTTCAATGATAAGGCTATCCCTCGAGGATAGTCATTCAAAACGGCCAGATCACGAATTCTGACGTCATGATTCAAAACTTTTATGCACCTGTTTTTGCGACATGAAATGTAGACATTGTCGTTATTGTCTGATGTGACGTAATCAATATCAATTTCTTTACCAAGGCGTATGGTTCGTATTCGACTTCCAAGTCTGTTGATAAGATGTAATCTTTGGTCAAATCCACAAGCAACCCACGCTTTACCTCCAGATATTGGCGCAATTCCCCTAATTAAATGCTGACCTGGAACTTTGTATGAAGCTTCTTTTTTAAGATCCATTTGTAATTTTCCCTTCTTTGAAATCCGTCCAAACATTTGTTTTGATACTGTCTCGTCCACGCTTAATGGAGTAAACACAACATCAACTTTTGGTATAAAACCGACTGGTAGGAGCTTAAATGCTGCATGAAGATGGCGACGCAGGGTATCACGGCCAGCTGCAACATCTGGATTTGATCCGAACGATATGTAATGGTTTGCGGCTGTTATTTGCTGAGTTGCGAATTTCACGGCCTCGGACACACGAGATTTAAAAATCTTGACGCGGTCTTCTTCAACTTGTACTTCTTTATCAATTTCTTCAAGAAATATTTGAGACAAATCATCAATTTCTTTATGCAGGGCAACAGCACGAGCTTTAACAACGCCTGCTAAATATTGTTTTGATGATGAAAATTCGTTCTCATAAAAATGTACATCAGAAAGTCTAGTTCTTAGTGATGGGAGATAATTGTTCAGCAATTCAATTGAGCTTTGCAAGTCTTGCTTGGTTTCTTTTGCATATTCAACAATGTCCTGTAAATTGTGATCCTCATGGTCATCCGTTTGACAGTTGTTACACAATGGAACCGAACAGTCAGTACAGTAAAGAGTTATTTCTTGTCGGTGATCATCGCAAAATGTGTAAGATTTCATTCTACGGCCATCTCTTTCTGCCATTGTTAAAGAATTTACCAAATGGTGTTCTTTTGACAGTTTCATTTTCAAATGAATATTTCCACATTTGTTGCAGAAGTTTTGCTTGCATTCGAGGCAATATGTTTCTGCATTTGGCGCTTCTTCACAAGTTTCACATGTTGATTTCGTTTCTTCCATTAGCTGCGAGGCTTGCATTGCTTTAACATAGATGTTAGATTTAAAAGATGTGACACCACCATTTGGTATGTTAGTGTCATTTTTACAAAGAGGACAGGGAAATTGGTTTTCATCAGAAATTTGGTCAACAAATTCATTAAGACATTGGAAACAGAATGTATGCATGCATGGTAATATTCTCGGATCTTGGAAATCTTCATAACACAGACCGCACCAATCAAATCTATCCTCGCTGTCTGTTGTTTTTCCTTTATTTTGAGCCAATGGAGTTTTGTCGTCATCTAATCTGTCGGGATTTACTACAACATCTTCGTCACTGTCGACTCTTTCCATAAACCGAATTGTATTTCTTGACTTCCGAACAGGTTGGTCACTGTTATCATCGTCTGCCATTCTATAAAATTTGGTTTGTCATCGCTGTGGAAATAATAGATACATAGTAGTGTGTTACAAAGCAAGAATAAAAATTGCATTGGTTGATACGAAGAACAATAATGTTGTACAATGTTATAAATAAATGATTCTTTGTGGTTAAAGAACAGTAATGTGATGTAAAGCATAATGATGATGGTGCTTGTAACATTTATTCACTCGTACGTTGTTTCCTTTTTGATAACCTCACATCTGGGAAATTATATTCTATACGCTAAATAACATCAGAATGACAAAGAGGCCCAGAAGTAGGCTAGAGGACGTTTCACACTCATGTTAGCATATGAATTATGCTCATTATTGAAGACGTTACTGTGACTGTGAAATAAAAACGCTGTTCTTTTACTTTAATTTGTGTCTTAATGTAAAGTTGGGTAGTCTCTCATGTTAATTTACATCAATACCAATTCATACTAAGCGTATTAAAATATATCAAAGACCATTTATATGTACATGCATACGCCTTACAGAGAACATAACGAAACAGAGATAATTAACATTATTGTTAAATTTTAGGAACTAACAAATTTGCACATTCTAGTGAAATATAAGTACAAAATATGAATTAAATCAGGTCAATTTACAATGATCTCAACAAAAAATTTTGTCATTAGTGTTTGGTTTCACAGTAAAATAAAACAAGACATCAAATACTGAAAATATGATTTAATAGCTGTTAAATAATTCGTCAAATTTGATTCAAGATTGTTAAATGATAAATTACCGTTATCTTACTGTGCTGTTTTCTCACCAGGTCGTCTTTCAAGTTTTAAAGAAGACAGGAATTATGAAGTTTAAAAACAAACAAAAAGTACTGACTGATTAAACTTTTGTTAAAAGTAAACGAGTCAGTTATTAATCATAATCTGAAATCTAAGGTGAAACAAAAAGTTAAACGATTTGGTCTGATAAACTTGAAAGAGCTCATTGGTATCTATTTAGTATTGGGCGTGTGACTTTGAACGGGTAGTAACACATGCTAACATATTTATTTTTAAATTAAAACAAGTGTGGACACAGAAATGTGCTGTCCAAAAGGCAAGTGTGGATGTCAATATTTCATATGATTAACTTAAAAAAAAAAATCATGGAGATAGGGGTTCTGGATTTTTTTTTATAAAAAACTAATCCTGGATTTTTATTTTTGCTTAATGTCCGGTCCTGTGTTTTTATTTCAAATTTTCATCATAGCCCCCCTCCCCCTCCCAAGGGATATAAAATTGTATCATTAATAATAAATTAATAAATAATAAATTCAGATTTTCTATTTAAAATAAATCTCATTTACAAAACCACAGATATTTGTTCAATTCTTAACGCTGATTTAAGCTTTAGTCGCAACAAATTTTTATTTTTCTCTTTAAACTGCCGAAACATAACATTTATGTAACTGTAAATTTCACAAATAAAATTCACCCCCCCCTTTTTTTCTCTTTTTTTCCTGTTTAAATCAATGATCAAATATTCCAGAATCAAACAAATGAATAAATATAACATAGATTTCTTTTACATGCATCTTTTTACCATGAGGAGTCAGTGTGTTTTAAATCGGTCATCCAATCAGGACGCTCATTATTCTTGTTCATGATAAAAATACATCGCTAAAATTACCTGTGGGTGTTTCCCCACTTCAACTCGTAAATTTACATAGAAATCGGAGAAATTTCGTCATAAAACTTCACACATGGTTTTGTCTATCATATTTCTTGAAGACAAGCATAACATTTTATTGCATTTATCAATATGTTATGAATATCAACAGTTTTTCCAACACCGTATCTGTTTCTCGATACAGCCGACCGATTACAGTGACCCGTGACCCACTTTAGCACGTTCTACCAGTTTTTTCTTAATAATGTTGTTTAATAACTAAGGTTAATCTCCCTCAGGCATAGGTAACCATTACCGAATATGGTCATCTTGTTTATGTCCTTTGGTTTACTTGCTCCCGAAGTCTATGGTCATCTTGTTTATGTCCTTTGCTTTACTTGCCCCCGAAGTCTATGGTCATCCTGTTTATGTCCTTTGGTTTACTTGCCCCCGAAGTCTATGGTCATCCTGTTTATGTCCTTTGGTTTACTTGCTCCCGAAGTCTATGGTCATCCTGTTTATGTCCTTTGGTTTACTTGCTCCCGAAGTCTATGGTCATCCTGTTTATGTCCTTTGGTTTACTTGCCCCCGAAGTCTATGGTCATCCTGTTTATGTCCTTTGGTTTACTTGCCCCCGAAGTCTATGGTCATCCTGTTTATGTCCTTTGGTTTACTTGCTCCCGAAGTCTATGGTCATCCTGTTTATGTCCTTTGGTTTACTTGCCCCCGAAGTCTATGGTCATCCTGTTTATGTCCTTTGGTTTACTTGCCCCCGAAGTCTATGGTCATCCTGTTTATGTCCTTTGGTTTACTTGCCCCCGAAGTCTATGGTCATCCTGTTTATGTCCTTTGGTTTACTTGCCCCCGAAGTCTATGGTCATCCTGTTTATGTCCTTTGGTTTACTTGCTCCCGAAGTCTATGGTCATCTTGTTTATGTCCTTTGGTTTACTTGCCCCCGAAGTCTATGGTCATCCTGTTTATGTCCTTTGGTTTACTTGCCCCCGAAGTCTATGGTCATCCTGTTTATGTCCTTTGGTTTACTTGCCCCCGAAGTCTATGGTCATCTTGTTTATGTCCTTTGGTTTACTTGCCCCCGAAGTCTATGGTCATCCTGTTTATGTCCTTTGGTTTACTTGCCCCCGAAGTCTATGGTCATCCTGTTTATGTCCTTTGGTTTACTTGCCCCCGAAGTCTATGGTCATCTTGTTTATGTCCTTTGGTTTACTTGCTCCCGAAGTCTATGGTCATCCTGTTTATGTCCTTTGGTTTACTTGCTCCCGAAGTCTATGGTCATCCTGTTTATGTCCTTTGGTTTACTTGCTCCCGAAGTCTATGGTCATCCTGTTTATGTCCTTTGGTTTACTTGCTCCCGAAGTCTATGGTCATCCTGTTTATGTCCTTTGGTTTACTTGCCCCCGAAGTCTATGGTCATCCTGTTTATGTCCTTTGGTTTACTTGCCCCCGAAGTCTATGGTCATCCTGTTTATGTCCTTTGGTTTACTTGCTCCCGAAGTCTATGGTCATCCTGTTTATGTCCTTTGGTTTACTTGCCCCCGAAGTCTATGGTCATCCTGTTTATGTCCTTTGGTTTACTTGCCCCCGAAGTCTATGGTCATCCTGTTTATGTCCTTTGGTTTACTTGCCCCCGAAGTCTATGGTCATCCTGTTTATGTCCTTTGGTTTACTTGCTCCCGAAGTCTATGGTCATCTTGTTTATGTCCTTTGGTTTACTTGCCCCCGAAGTCTATGGTCATCCTGTTTATGTCCTTTGGTTTACTTGCCCCCGAAGTCTATGGTCATCCTGTTTATGTCCTTTGGTTTACTTGCCCCCGAAGTCTATGGTCATCTTGTTTATGTCCTTTGGTTTACTTGCCCCCGAAGTCTATGGTCATCCTGTTTATGTCCTTTGGTTTACTTGCCCCCGAAGTCTATGGTCATCCTGTTTATGTCCTTTGGTTTACTTGCCCCCGAAGTCTATGGTCATCTTGTTTATGTCCTTTGGTTTACTTGCTCCCGAAGTCTATGGTCATCCTGTTTATGTCCTTTGGTTTACTTGCTCCCGAAGTCTATGGTCATCCTGTTTATGTCCTTTGGTTTACTTGCTCCCGAAGTCTATGGTCATGTTGTTTATGTCCTTTGGTTTACTTGCTCCCGAAGTCTATGGTCATCCTGTTTATGTCCTTTGGTTTACTTGCCCCCGAAGTCTATGGTCATCCTGTTTATGTCCTTTGGTTTACTTGCCCCCGAAGTCTATGGTCATCTTGTTTATGTCCTTTGGTTTACTTGCTCCCGAAGTCTATGGTCATCCTGTTTATGTCCTTTGGTTTACTTGCCCCCGAAGTCTATGGTCATCCTGTTTATGTCCTTTGGTTTACTTGCCCCCGAAGTCTATGGTCATCTTGTTTATGTCCTTTGGTTTACTTGCTCCCGAAGTCTATGGTCATCTTGTTTATGTCCTTTGGTTTACTTGCCCCCGAAGTCTATGGTCATCCTGTTTATGTCCTTTGGTTTACTTGCCCCCGAAGTCTATGGTCATCCTGTTTATGTCCTTTGGTTTACTTGCTCCCGAAGTCTATGGTCATCCTGTTTATGTCCTTTGGTTTACTTGCTCCCGAAGTCTATGGTCATCCTGTTTATGTCCTTTGGTTTACTTGCCCCCGAAGTCTATGGTCATCCTGTTTATGTCCTTTGGTTTACTTGCCCCCGAAGTCTATGGTCATCCTGTTTATGTCCTTTGGTTTACTTGCTCCCGAAGTCTATGGTCATCCTGTTTATGTCCTTTGGTTTACTTGCCCCCGAAGTCTATGGTCATCTTGTTTATGTCCTTTGGTTTACTTGCTCCCGAAGTCTATGGTCATCCTGTTTATGTCATTTGGTTTACTTGCTCCCGAAGTCTTCGAAATGTTTTGTCTTTCCAATCGGACTGAAAATAAAATATTTTTTTCGGATTTTGCCTTTTTTCTATTTGTCCTTTTCAAATTTTGAACTCCTTAAAAACTCGAACTTGCCTGGCAAATCGGCAAATGATATCATAATGACATCATAAGTTACGTCATCAAAGATTGCCACTCTGGGCACTTAATTCGTGGCAAAAAAAATAAGAAATCGGACAAGAAATTAAAACGTTAACAAGGCTTTAACTTTTATTTGTAGTGTAAAATGTTACACGGGACAACGACTTTTTTCACCGAAATCAACATTTCACGGCTTATAATTACAAAATAACACATTTTAAATCGGAATTAATTACAAAGAGTAATGGGGACGGACTTTCCATAAATATACATTTCTCAATGCAATATTTCTTTTTTATCTTGGCTGCACGGTCTTCATAAAGCGGCAAGCTTAATTATGGTTAAACGTACGAACATCGCGCGTAACTTTGAGAATGACACGCTCGTTGATGAATCTATCTTTATTGAGGATAACGCAAGACCCGTGTGTATGTGAATTTATCAAGACAGTTTATACGATTGTCTCAGTCGTGCTTTCGAGACGTTTCGGCCATAGTACGTTTCGGCCACAAACCATTTCGGCCATAGTTTATATTTAATAAGTATGGATGAAGAAACTGAGTGTCGTAGTCTGTACTTTAGCATAGATTATTAGGGGATTTTTTTTAATTAATCGTGGTAATACACATCACATATTCATTGATTGGCGTCGAGATGACGGACCATTTATTTACTTTGTTATTTTCGTAAGTATTAGATGAAAAAATCGAGTGTCGTAGTCTGTACTTTTTAGTATCGATTCTTAAGGGAATTATTTTTATAGTAATCGTGGTAATTACACATACGCATATCATATTGGCATCTAGATGACTGACCATTTATTTACTTTGTTATTTTCGTACTTTTGTATGAAGAAACTGAGTGTCGTAGTCTGTAATCGTAGTCAGTATGGATTCTTTTTTGCTAAAATATATCGTTTTAAATATTATTTTTTTTGTAATAAAGTACAGAAAATGATGATTAATTCCAGATTTTCATAAGGAGTGTTTGCCGTGATGTCATAGGCATGAGAATTTACCTGTCTGGTTGGCAAGAAATGGAAAATTTCCATTGTCTTTCATTGAAGACTCAACTTTAAATTGTCATTATTTTTTTGTTATTTAAGATAATTCAATAATTCTTTCAGAAGTGAAAATTATATAGAAATAACTAATTCACAATGAAGGTTTGATAAAAATATCCAGAATAAAAGGATTGGAAATGCAATCTTGTTTTATTTAGTTTTGAAGTGTAAAAATGCATTATTTCATATTAGAATTATGGATTTATCATATCAAAATTAAAAAATGTAAACTGACAGGAAAAATATGAATTTTCTTAAGTCTTAGAACGATTAACAGAACCAAAATTGGTTTGGAAATAAAAAAGTTATAAAAGTTAAAAAATTTGTTATTTTCCTGTCAATTACTTTATTGTTTTATTGCCAACCAAGTATTTGTTTATTGTCATGCAAATTAGTGAATATGACATCACTAATGAGATCGGCGAACACTCCTATAGGACCAAGGACGTATATAAAGTCAAAACTAAGTAAATCGTAGATTATGACTTCTTTTCTTCGCGTCGATCTGCTAATGGCAGCGATTGGGAAAAGAAGAACAATGATAATATTTGTTAAATAATTTTTTTTTTTTAAATAAAGTACTGAAAATGGTTATTAAATCTAGACTTAAAACTATGTAAAACGTAGATTTTGTTTTCTTCTCTTCATGTTGACCTGCACATCGCCACGATTGGGAAAAGAAGAATAGTTATAATATTTGCTAAAATATATCGTTTTATTTCTTTTTGTATTCAACGATTATTAATGCATAATATTGTTATAAATAACACAGGACACAAACATTGGAAGAAGAAGAAGAAGAAGAAGAAGAAGAAGAAGAAGAAGAAGAAGAAAGAAGAAGAAGAAGAAGAAGAAGAAGAAGAAAACAACATAAATAAAACCATGGCCGAAACGTCTTTATAAAGTGTGGCCGAACTGGTACTATGGCCGAAACGACTATGGCCGAACTGGTACTATGGCCGAAACGTCTTTATAAAGTGTGGCCGAACTGGTACTATGGCCGAAACGTCTTTATAAAGTGTGGCCGAACTGGTACTATGGCCGAAACGTCTTTATAAAGTGTGGCCGAACTGGTACTATGGCCGAAACGTCTTTATAAAGTGTGGCCGAACTGGTACTATGGCCGAAACGTCTTTATAAAGTGTGGCCGAACTGGTACTATGGCCGAAACGTCTTTATAAAGTGTGGCCGAACTGGTACTATGGCCGAAACGTCTTTATAAAGTGTGGCCGAACTGGTACTATGGCCGAAACGACTATGGCCGAACTGGTACTATGGCCGAAACGTCTTTATAAAGTGTGGCCGAACTGGTACTATGGCCGAACTGGTACTATGGCCGAAACGTCTTTATAAAGTGTGGCCGAACTGGTACTATGGCCGAAACGTCTTTATAAAGTGTGGCCGAACTGGTACTATGGCCGAAACGTCTTTATAAAGTGTGGCCGAACTGGTACTATGGCCGAAACGTCTTTATAAAGTGTGGCCGAACTGGTACTATGGCCGAAACGTCTTTATAAAGTGTGGCCGAACTGGTACTATGGCCGAAACGACTATGGCCGAACTGGTACTATGGCCGAAACGTCTTTATAAAGTGTGGCCGAACTGGTACTATGGCCGAAACGACTATGGCCGAACTGGTACTATGGCCGAAACGTCTTTATAAAGTGTGGCCGAACTGGTACTATGGCCGAAACGTCCTGTACCCAGTCCAGTACCTTGATGTCCAACAGACACACTGCCGTAGGACAATGGCATTCATTTAGAATGGGGGTATAATAAAATCACTACTGATGACAACTGTTTTTGACAAATTTGCAATATCTGACCATTTGGCTAGTACAGACAAAAATTGCAGGCTACCACAAGTCACAGGGAAACCCGAAATCAAATACTCCAAAAATAAAATTAAAGTTAAAACAATGACAGACAACAGTTACCACCTGATGGCAATATCTTACATGGCCATTGTCAAGTGAAAATAAAAATACTATAGTTTTCGTGTTAAAGGATTCTTCCACAAGTATTATATTGGGGTCACCTTATATTGCAATAAATAAGGGATTTTTCATTAATTTTTTATGTATATCATCAGCAAACAAAACTGCACAATTTACTAAAGATGAGTGTTGCTTAATGGAAATCTAGTCTAGTTATATTACAAGAAGCTGAACAAGAACAAATTCTCAAGTCTAGATTATAGCCCTTTCACTTTACATTAAACAAAATTCTTGGTTATATATTGTTGGAACCGCTTCAGTAGTGTTGTGGTTAGTGTGGTCATCTTGAGTGCAGATCGTGGGTTCGAACCATCATAGGGTCAAGCCACAGACTACAAAATTGGAATTCACTACTTCTCCACTGAACTAAGAGTAAGAACAAAGAATGATTGACTTAGAATAAAGATAATGTGTTGGAATGTAGTAACATGTCTACCCACGGACTGTTGTTGGAGTGAGCTAGCACTATAAAAATCCATCTTAACGTGCTGGTCTAGTACAAAATATACATCATCAACATCATCTCATCGAAATGTAACCTGTTCTTGTAATGATTAAGCTGAAAAAAAACTTGCTCATTTAGGGATAAACAACAATCACTCACTCACTATATTGTGTGTATTATTTTTATTTGAGGAGGAAACTTGAGCATCCAGTGGAAACAACCGACCAGCGGTAACCAAAACTGGCAAACTTTATCACATATAGCTTGTATCAAGCACATCAGAGTTTAACTCACCGACTTAGTTAATGGTACAGTTGCATAGATACAGAATATTAGGCATTTTGTTTTTGGGACTGACTTTATCACAGGGTATATCAGGTGAGCTGGAATGGCGAGCCTGATATACCCCGTGATAAATCAGTCCCAAAAACAAAATGTCTAATATTCTGTTTATCGGTAATTTATAATTAACTTTCAAAAAAATAATAAAATGAATTCTTTAAAACGATATTTTGATGGGATTATTTTTTGGCGGGTGGATCTGGTTTTGTAAATGTGATTCGGTTCTGGCATGCGAGGTTCATTCAAAAACTAGTTAACGAGGTGGCAGGATGTGTTTTTTACTATTTGATGTGTGTTATACATTATGATGGTTTTGTTGGATTTAAGTGTGTTTTGGAAATTTTAATGTTCGAATATGATACCGGTAAGTAATTTTTGTCATAAAAACTTGTGCTAAAACCGTATCGAATACGTTTCACTGAAATATTCTGAATTGTAGGTCAAATCAATTAACATCCATAATAATCCCACTCGGAAGGCATTTAAGATTTTATGTTATTAATTTTAGAAAGTTAATTAATGTATACATATTTGCATATCCAGAATACAGAAGTCTTAGTTGAGTCTTCCCTGTTACTGAACAGTGCTATGTTGTATTAAATTTGAGCTCTTTTCGGTAATTGGATTGATTTCAATTTTAAATCACCATTAGATATTGCAGTGTATATACAATGTAAGCCTAATGATGTTCAATCTTTACAAAGTAGTTATTTCTTGGTTTTCTATCATTTTGGTTTTGAGACCACGACATTGACCTTTTCCCGTATTATTGATTTTGATGACGCAACCAATCTTTTTTTAAAACAAGTATATTCATGCGCGGTAGTTGACGCATGCCTAATATGGACTGACATAATAATTTTGATATCATGATCAGTACGTTGAGATAAGCTTTATCAATCGACACACTTCAAAGGAAAACTACACAAATTACCGCCAAGTAGATTTAACAAGCACATCTCAACATGGTCCAGAGTTGCACTCATTGACTGAAGTGGTTTCACAGGTAGATTTATCAAGCACATCTGAACATGTGCCAGAGTTGCATTCAATGAAATAAGTGGTGTACAGGTAGATTTATCAAGCACATCTTAACATCTCGTGGGCATAAACATTCGAGTACGAGTTCCGTAATTGTATTCCAAAATCATTCAATCAGAACATTTTATACGTTGAATGGCTATTTTTCGAGTAAGAGTACAAAAATCATACACAGAGGGTTTATATGACTGTAAGGTCAGAGTTCTTGATTTATATGACTGCAAAGTCAGAGTTCTTGGTTTATATGACTGTAAGGTCAGAGTTCTTGATTTATATGACTGTAAGGTCAGAGTTCTTGGTTTATATGACTGTAAGGTCAGAGTTCTTGAAGTGAAGAAGACTTTAAACCATTGTAAAACTATGGAATCATTACAGTAATTCATAACACATTAAATAATCAATATATCCAGATATAAACTAATTACATTGAAATGTTATAATACTGATACATATTATTATGTTTTTATAAAAGAGCTTGTCAATGAAGAACTCAATGATTTTAAACTAACAATTCTTCTTCGTGGAGGAAATCTATATTTTCCTGTTAGACATACAATTAATGTCAGACAAGCAGTCACAAATACAAGTGTATATCCAAAAGTCAATGATGGAGGTTCATTCTGAAATATAAAAAAAAAGACAATTTTACAAAAATATGAAATTAATATGTTTTTCAATAGTCACCCTCTTATATGGTCCCTCCCAACAAAGGCCATCCTCTTATCAGGTCAGATTTCAGATTCACTGAGATAGTATAATACCACTTCAATTGTTCCCCTCTCCTAAAAAAGCCATTTTGTTCACTGCAGAAAGGGTGGCCTTATAAGAGGGTGACTAATATGTAATACATGTGTGTTATAATAACAAAAACAGCTTAAAACAAACATCTTAAAAGTGTGTGGGTCATATGAAAACAGGTGATGCCAAGAACAATGTTCTAATTCTGGAACTGGTCACAACTTGCACCCTTTAAGTTAGAAGTAGATGAAATTTATCTGTCTTGATTTGTGAGCAATTTAAACCAGTCTTTGGCAAATACTAGTACCAATTTTATAGTTTTTGGTTTGACCTGACTGGGAATCAAACCCTCTATCTGCCACACTTGAGGCGAGCAGGCTGATCGTCACACCACTGAGGCAGTAGTTTCTTTAAAAAAGAGATTTGAAAATTCAGTCCAACAGAAAGTAAAATTGGCTCCCAGTACTGACTGGTTAATTACTGTACATATTTGTGAGCATTACATACATGTACTTTAATACTAGGATGTATGGTTAGTATTGTTTTAGATTACAGGATGAAAACTAATGTGTAAAAACTGACCAATGAATCTGTTATATGTCTCAATTGATCTGATTTCCAATTTATCATGTAGGTAAATAACTCTACGTATAGTGGGTGGATTGTTTCTAAAACTTCCTGAAATACAAAACAAATAATAGTTTATATCATAGGTAAAAATGATAATTAATTTCATTTATATAACAAAAAGATTTCAATAGGCTTAGCAGGACCCATCAAAGGGACACCACTCAATGATTATATAA
This sequence comes from Bathymodiolus brooksi, assembly GCA_963680875.1. Taxonomy (NCBI): domain Eukaryota; kingdom Metazoa; phylum Mollusca; class Bivalvia; order Mytilida; family Modiolidae; genus Bathymodiolus; species Bathymodiolus brooksi. Next base: position 87,155,631 of record OY804576.1, on the reverse strand, counting down.
TATAGTTAACAAGTTATACTGTAACCATGGTTACCAATGATTGTTTTTTCTCAGAAATTTCAATATCTGATTTTTATCATTTCAAAATATATCTTTTTCATGCAGAGAAAAAAATCATTTGAAAACAAACCTGTAGTTTCTCATTTGGTGGATTAAACAAATCAAAGCAGCTTGAACCTTTGTGTTTTTGTCCCCAAAGTTCTATAGTATAGGAAAATGGTATCTGTAAAACAAGTAAAATACTATATTATTATAAAAAGATTTTCAATTTTCAATTATAAGTAACAGGGTACCCTGGTATATTTCATATCATATTCTCAATATTCACAATATTACTTTATTTGCATCCAAGCAAATTGCAAACAAACATATCATTATGACAGAACATGTACATCAAAAGACAATATCCTAAATGTATATACAACATGGCCGTAGCACGGGTATTATAAAAGTGGGGCAAAGGGTCTGGGGGATGTTTTTAACTTAGATTTAAGATAACAGCTGCTGAATGACACTGTCACTGTCTAACATGTGTTAATCTAAGCTTTATCCAATGAATTTATTATCGCAATAAAATGTGCAATGATTTATGAGTGAAATCTATCAAAAGCATATTGAAACAAAGACAATCTTTACTTTATTTTTCGTCAAAGGTTATGCTTGCTGTTTCCAAAGTGAGGCATTTGTCTCCATTGTGCTACGGCCATGTACAAAATATACAATATAGATGGACATTTTACATGTAGAAGTGATGTCAATTCTAAAGACTGCTTTAAAAAGGTATAACTTACTGATAAGATATCTGATATTGCATTAAGAAGATATTGCATTTTGCTCTGGTATGACAAATTGTGAAACAGAAGAAAATTGTTTTCTATTAGTTCATTAGATCATTTCTACTTTGTTCATTTACTTGGCAGAATAAAAAGAAATGGTATTCATCTTCAAGTACTTTTCACTTGCTACAAAATCTTTGTTGTCTGGTATAAAAACGTAGATATCTATTTTTAGTGCACACGACTGGGAATATTATTTATACACATACTACAAGTTATTTATGGTCAGGAATATTTTTTATAAAAATTTGTAAACAGTGACACTGGTCAACTTTTTTTTTATTCTTGTTATCGTAGCCTCATTGTACCAGTGTCAGCTCACCTTTCTAACTCCAGCCATAAAGTCAAATATAGTTCCATCAGCTGTGTAATCATTCAACTTGTAAGCTTCACCATACTTAAATGTATATCTTGTAGAATGTGACAGCTCCATCGCTAAATCTAACATATCTTCAACATTGTCAGGTCTTCGCTTGATCTTTTTGGACTTTGTATCTGTCATCAAACCATATATAATGTGAATACAATTAAAATCTAAATTTTAAATCTACATTTCAAATCAGGAACTTCAATTCAGTTGATGAAAACAGTATTTTGTCAAATGTATTTTGTAATTCCCACACACTGCAATCTGTTGGATTTAGTCAGTTACATAATACTATCATTTTTCAGCCAATCTGCATTTAAGGCATACATCTCAACTCAGGTCAAAATGTTTTTACAGTTGACTGAAAACAATAAATGTGTCCCAATAAATTATTCCGTGCTTTTTTCAGCAGTTCCACGTGACAAAGCCTACAGATGTCCATTCAATGTTTACATTTTTTTTTTGTATCACAGATTCTGATTGGTGGTTCCTATCAATAGCTGAATCAAGTTAGAACTGTCACTGTGTGACCATTAAAATCTGGCTAATGCTGCAAAGGGTCAAAAGGAGGCGAGGCAGTTCGTATCCCTTGGCTAACAAAGACGAATGACATATGTCATGGTCTTTTTGGTGTACAATGATTTATCTCTAAAAATTTTAACATGGCCTAAAAACCTGGCCAACAAAATGGCCATTCAAGTCGCAAAAAAAATTGAAAATCGCATTGCTTCGCTGAAATGTTAATCATATAATCAGGTAAAAATGTAATGATGATGTTGTCTGTGTCATGGGCAAACAAGTTTCAAAATCATGTTTTAAATATATATGGACTTACCTGCAAATGGAATGTAAATATGTTTAATACCAGAATGGAAGGAAACAAACAGATCAAATTTGACTTTTTCTGACAGATCTGTAAAGGCTAAACATTCAGGTTCTATAAAAAAATAAATAAAACATTTATTGAACATAAATCACAAAGAGTAGAATATAGAATATTTTACAAGTATTGTTTTCTATTCAAATAATTCTGAAATAACAATTATTGATCACATTTCTCCATTTCATAAAATTATAAAATATACTACTGGTACAAATAATCTTGAAGTAATAAATATATTAGCATGCATAGCACTGGCATCTGGATTATTGGTCATTACTTAATAAATAAGTTAAAAAAACAAAGATTATATGTTAAACAGATGAAAATTGTATTGGATTGGAGGTGCAATTGTTAGCATGCTCCTCTTGAGTGTGTTAGATTGTGGAATGGAGTCCTTGTCAGGTCAAACCAAAGACTATCTTGAGTGTGTTAGATTGTGGAATGGAGCCCCTGTCAGGTCAAACCAAAGACTATCTTGAGTGTGTTAGATTGTGGAATGGAGCCCCTGTCAGGTCAAACCAAAGACTATCT